>NIGD01000011.1:2377597-2406982 GCA_003055185.1 Escovopsis sp. TC
CCCCCCCCTGCCTGCTCAGCGGAGATCCTGAGATCCTCCACATCCGTCCTCATCAATTCGCGTTTCAGGAGCGGACCCTGCGCCAAATGGCAAGCAGGAACCGATACCCGGGGTCGGACCCGTGCAAAAGCGAAGCCGACGTCTCAGAAAGCGTTGCCGTCGTCTGTCGAACCACGTCGATGGATCCGCGGAGAGCCGTGCTGTCTCTTGACATCTCCTCCGGCCCCGTCTCGATCTCCCGCCTTGCTCAAAGACAGCACGCCTGGGTCTCCCACGATATGCTCATTTCGTTTCCACAGGGCACCACTTCCCAGCCACAGCCATCATGGGGATCTGGTGCGGCGAGATGGGACGGGAGGCGTCTGCCCGGAGCCGTGATCCTCACATCGGGGGCTTGCTGCTGTTGGTAGGTGCTGCACTCGCTCCTCCACGCTGCGGCGCCCCTCGTCAGGGGACCCACGTCCAGCATCCCGGAGGTTTGGAGCTAGCAGCTCTTTTTGTGGACGCCTCCGACGGGAAGCACGCTTCACATGCCTCGATCGGGAAAAAACAACCTTGTTCATCATTTGCGGCAACTTTTCAGATTCGCTCCTTATGCGACACGCGCACGCACTCGTACGGGCACTCGTACGGGCACTCGTACTGCGTACGAAGTGCACAAGTCTCGTATATATGTGAGTCGGCGCTGCGCCCCGGTCCCTAAATCTTCTCCTTTCTCCTGATGTTGGTCTCCTCGTTGTGTTTTTCTTCTTGCTCACTGCCGTCACTCCTTTGTTCCTCGATAGATGATTCTTCTTCCTCGTCCATTCCCTTCCTTCACTTCTTTGTCGATTTTTGTTCTGCTGCTCACCACTGCAGAATTTGATCTTTGAGCCAGTCACTCTTTATGCTGGTTTCTTACGCCCGCAAAACGCCCTCGACATACTCTCGATACATCCGACCCCGAGACAGATAGCCGAGCTTGTCCAACACCCTCTCATCCTTGAGATGCGCTACTCTGCTTCCCTTGCCGTCTTGCCGCTGGCGGCACGGGCTCTGCAACCCTTAGACGACGGCGACAGCTTTGTTCCGACGCATGGCATCTCGAGATATCCAATCACCGTCTCCGGCGGTGCTCCCGCCAAGGGCCTGCAAAAGCGTCAGTCCGAGGCCGCCCTGACATCGCGAAAGGCAGGCTTCTTCTACACCATAGAAATCGGCATTGGCACGCCTCCCCAGCACGTCAGCGTCAATTTCGACACCGGATCTTCTGAACTTTGGGTCAACCCGGTCTGCGAAAAGGCAACGGACGAGGCCCTCTGCCAATCATTTGGACGATACAACGAGTCCAAGACCTTTGTCGACGCCAAGGCCCCCGGCGGTATTCGATACGGCACTGGCTACGTCGACTTCGACTATGGTTATGACTACATCCAGATCGGAACCGCCAAGCTGAGCCAGCAGCTCTTCGGGGTGGCCATCGACAGCCAATTTGCGCCGGTTGGCATTCTCGGCGCCGGCCCCAGTCTGGATGGCTGGAAGAGCCCGTACCCCTTTGTGATCGACACCATGGCCCAGCAGGGGCTCATCGAGAGCCGGGCCTTCAGTCTCGACATCCGAGAGCTCGGCAGCAGCCGCGGATCCGTCATCTTCGGCGGCATCGACACCAAGAAGTTCTCTGGCCCTCTTGAGAAACGGCCCATCATCCCCGCCAAGGAGTCTCCGGATGGCTATACCCGCTACTGGGTCTATCTCGACGGCATCTCTCTGCACACCGAGGACGGCAACGACGTGTCGATATTCAACAAGACCAACGGACAACCGGTCCTGCTCGACAGCGGCTACACCATCAGCGCCCTCCCGGGCCCCATCTTCAGCGAGATCCTCGATGCTTTCCCCTCCGCCAAGATGGACGGCGCGACGGGCGAGTACTTTGTGGACTGCAAGGTCGCCAACAGCACCGGGTCCATCAACTTCCAATTCGGCAAGACGCTCGTCAAGGTCCCCTACGACGACTTCATCTGGCGCCTGGACGACGGGAGCTGCAAGCTCGGGGCCTTCCAGGACGACGAGTTCCCCGTGCTCGGCGACACGTTCATGCGGGCTGCCTATCTCGTCTACGACTGGGACAACCAGAACGTCCACATCGCCAAGAACCAGGACTGCGGCTCCAACCTCGTGCCCATCGGCAAAGGCGCCGATGCCGTGCCGTCCGTCGTCGGCGAATGCGGCAAGCCGTCGACGACATCGAAGCCGCCCCTGACGACGGCACCCCTGAAGACGGCACCCCTCACGTCGGCCCCTCTCCCAACGGCCCCCTCCGACACGGCCCCCTCCGGAACGGCCCTCTCCGGCCCCGTCCACTCCGGCACTGCTCCCTCGGGCAAACACACTCTGTCCGGCTCCGGCGGTCTGGCCACCGGTATCTTGGGGGCCACTGGCGGAAACACCGGCAGCCAGGCCACCTCCGGCCTGTGGGCCAACTCCACGATCGCCGCCCCTACGTCGACTTCTACCGTAATCACGAGCGTGGTCCACACGATCACAGCATGCCCGCCCACCGTGACGAACTGCCCCGTCGGCCGCGTGACCACCGAGGTGATCACCTCCCTCGTCACCTACTGCCCCGAGACGGGAAGCGGCAACGCTCCAGCGCCCACGTCGCCATTCAAGGAGACGACGGCGACATACACGATCCCGCGGACGTACACCTGCAGCAAGGGTCTCGCGACCTGCGCCAGCAAGAATGCCGTGCATGTCATCACCGTGAGCCCCGCCCGGACGCAGCTGACGCCCGTGGAGATTCCCCACTGCACGAGCTGCGCCCTCGATGCGGAGCCCACGCCGACCGCGCCGACCCGCACCGGCGCAACGACGTCGGCCGCTGTGCGTGGGTCCAAGTCCTCGTCCGTCTCTGCTTTTCCGGCGGTGACCCGGGCCCCGGCCCCGCCTGCCGCGCAGTGCAGCACCTGCGGCGTCGCGCCCGGTCCCGGCCCCGCTCCGACCCAGGGCAGCCCGTCTCCCGGTCTCCCTATCTCTGGTGCCTCCGAGCTTGAGGCGTCCGGTCTCGCCGTGCTCCTTGTCGGTGCAGTCTTTGCGTTTCTGTAGAGATCTCTGGTTGTAAAGGGGGACGTTTCACATTTTCTTTTCTTTCTTAACATCTGATTAAGCCATACTTCAAACATACGAAGGGAGCGATGCCGGTCGGCGATATGGAACCAGATTCGGGCGCGCCGCGCGTATTCCACGATGATCAGGACCCAAGGATTGCACGAGGATGAGAAAACATTCATGCGCATGCATGTCCTGTTGATAGACACGCAGCTCTGGGGAACAGGTGCGCCATCCGCATGATGATTGCAGTCGATAGACACGGAATGCTCTTCATCTGACCGCATGCATACATATAGGTCCAAGCGATGGTCTATTGAGTCGGTCATGAGTACACGCGCGGGTGTGTCCTGAGGTTCGTGCTGGTGCTGGTGCTCCCACTCGAATGCGTACACGGGCACGCCCAGCCATTGCCATGATCCGCGACACTGCCCCGTGGAGTATGGAGTAGCGGAGCCGATGACAGCAATGCAGCATGGATGCATTCTACGGAGTAGTTGCCAGGTTGTCAATGGATTCTCCCCCCCGAGTCCTCAGCACGTCCATCGCCTCGACGAGTCCCCACCAGGACTTCGCGAGGCGCAGGTGGATTTCGTCAGGGGCTCTCCTCACGCGACCTCGATGCAAACAAGTACTGCATACCAGTACTCCCTACTCGTACCTGTGCAGGGACTCGTACGCGGTCATCTTGCGGTCATGCCCGCGGGCTCCGACTTCGCTCGGGTCTCGCACCTTTCGCTGCTAGGAGAGCTGCATCCTACCAGTACGAGCACCGAGGAAGTCTAGGGACGAGTTCACCGAGGACAGGACAAGCAGGCATAGGACGTCAAGCACAGCAGGCCGTCGACCATAGGTGATGCTCACGGTGCGGACGGAGCACACTACGAAGCATCTCCGGAGGACATCCATACTTGTGCTCCGTACAATGGTCACGCCCCTGCCATGCGCCTGAACGAGACACACAAGGGCGTGGATACGACCTGGAAGCAGTCTGCAGGAGCGCGAGCAGGGCGGATTGTGGCACGAGTACGGAGTGCTCCGTATCAGTCCTCATACGAGCAGGGCGCGGCATGGCAGCGTGTGAGACTCGCAGGCCGCATACTGGCACATGCATCGACGCCTCCATACGTCCACCTGCTTCGGTGCATGTTCGGCGCAGAGGGCTGCATGGCGATGCGAGGAGTGCGGTGCCATGTGCTCGTGGCCGGGCGGTCTTGCGTGCTGTCCGATCGCACGGGGATGCATTGCCGGTGTTGAAGCCGGAGTGCTTCTGCTGCCGCTTCTGCTTGCTTCCACGGAGCACGAGTACGCTGCTGCTTGCTTCTGCCTCTGCGTGCTCCTGCTGCGTGCCCTTGCTGCATGCTAAGACTGCATGCGAGGACGACTCCATTCATCATGCTGCGAGCCAACCCAGGACTGCCTCTGTCGCAGACTCGCATGGGGCAGAGGAGGATCTACTCCGTAGAAGGCATGCCTTTTCTTTACGCGACGGAGGCGATGGACTCCCTGCCCTCGAACCCGCCCCCCTGACTCGCGCATCCTCGTAGCAGTACGAGCGCACGCCTACTTCGCATGGATCCAGGACACCGACGACACTCGAGGCTCCCCAATCCGGGGCCGGGGCCGGGGCCGGGGCCCGGGCCGGCTGCCAATTCTCCGATTTGTGCGGCTTCATTTCTCCGGCGTCGTCGGCGTGCTTCATTTCGAGACAGCAAGGATCTGACCGGCCCTTTGCTTGTGATCGTCAGAGTACAAGGTCTCCGTCCAGGGACTTGCTTGTGCTCGCCACGAGAGCCGAGTGCGGAGTACGGAGTACGAGTACGAGCGATGCGGTCCTGGATTGGAGTGCTGAGCAAGATTGCGCCGCCCGAACACTGACATGTCTGACTGCTGGGGTGTCTGACTGCTGCGGTGTCTGACTGCTGCGGTGTCTGACTGCTGAGGTTTCTGACTGCTGAATACTACGAGGACAAGTTCAGATGCGAAGTCCGGGACGCCCGACATCCGGAGGCGTGAATTCTGCGGTTCACGCAGACCCCTCGACCTCAGCCCCGACTGCCGGGCCATCTTACTGCACTCCTGCTTATACGTGATACATAAGAGTGCATCACGAGTGCATCCTGAGTGCATCTTACAAGCCTATTCCCCCATGCATCCCACGAAGCTGACGCGAGCCATCAAATCCACAGCCCGCCTGCCATCGCAGCACAATCCAAGACAAGACATCAGCCGTTGCGTACGCCCCAGGACTCACCCAGACACCATCACCCCCATCCGCCGTCCATCCATCCTCCCCACGAGCCACGCCCCGTGCTGCTCCAATACCACCCCGAAACATGGAGCATCGGATGCGTCGTCTCCCCAGGGCCTCTGCCGACGCCGATCCCCCCCGCCCGGAATCACGCGCCGCCGCGTCCTCGCATCCCGGGGCCCCGCGTCGCCCGCTCGTGATGCCCACGCCGCCGCGTGTGCTCGGTGGTACGAGGAACATGAGGGCGTACAGTATGGAGTATGAGTACGGAGCATCGTGGGCTGTCTCACGCACGCGTGGATGACGTGGTGTCGCGGGTGTCGTTGCGCGATCTTGCCGAGCTCTCATGTATACATGGAGTCTGCCTCCATGTGTCATCGTCATCCCACTCGCGCTCTCGCTGCCATCTCCCCCCCTTCATCACAATATCGTGGGAACGCGTGCGCTTGCCCTTCAACGGACGGCCTCTCCGTCCTCGCGGTGTACTCGCTCGCATCTTCCCCGGCCACTCCACACCCCCCCTCGTACGCTCCCGCCTGAACGCTCACACATCCCGACCCTCCTCCTATTTTCCTGCAACCTTTTCATAGCAGCCTCCTCTCACTGCAGCCGCCTCGACCACTTACCGCCCGCTCGCTCACCCTCTCCCGCCTGGCGGTGTGCATTCTCGATCTCACACTGCAACCTCCTCACTCACTGCAAACCCCTTTCTCGCGTACTCCGCACCTATCTTCAACTTCCTCGCTCACGTTTCCCACATCCTCTCACACACTCACACACTCACACACTCACACACTCACACACTCACACACTCACTCACTCACTCACTCACACACTCACACACTCACTCACACACTCACTCACTCACTCACTCACAACTACCCACTCTTACTCACTCTCTCGTTCAACCTCCTCAACTCCCTATTTCCATCCTCAGTATCGCTCCTCGCTCCTCCCCCCCCCCCCTCTGCCCCCCCCCCTCCCAACCCCCCCCTCTTCCCCCCCCCCCTGTTCAACCTCCCCAACCCCCTATTTCCATCCTCAGTATCGCCCCTCGCTCCTCCCCCCCCCCCCTCTGCCTCAACCTCATCAACATCCATCGTAGCACAAGCCCACACGTCAACACCCACCACCGCCCCGAGAGGTTCCCAAGCCCAACAGCCCAGCACAACGCCTCACTCGAGATCCTTCACAGCCTCCGTTTCTCATCCCTCATTCCCCACCCCCCCATCCCTCATTTCGTCCAAACCCTCGCCCGAGCCTCCCAGTCCCCAACCGCCTCACAGGAACACCCCCTCGAGTAGGAGCTGTGTTCCCGAGAATGCTTCTAACCCGCCTCATAGGGCCCCCTGAATCCTAGGAGGAGGATGTCTGCTGATGCCATGCGACGCAAGTCATGCCGGTCCACGGAGCTTGGAATGTTCTTCACGCGTGCTTCCCGTCCTTCGAATGATGCTCTCGGGCTATCGATGAGGCTCTAGAGCTCCAACTCCACTCAGTACTGAGGCACATACTCGTCCAGCCGGTCAAACAACAAGACTTCTTCCAATACTATTCGTACTGACCATTCTTTACTCGCTATTTACTACCGTCACAGAATCTCCTCATCGAACCATCCCTGATCCAAAGCCCCTCATTGCAAACTCTTCATCCAATACTGCCCTCATCCAACCCCATCATCCAATCATCTCATCCAACACCCTCATCCAAACCTTCTCATCACGTACTTCTGTCTCATACCCTCTCATCTATTACCCCTCAGCCTATGCTCCCGTCTACTACCCCTCACACAATACTCCTCATCCACCACTCTCCTCGGCCAATCCCATCCCTTCCCACTCCTCCCCCCGCCAGTGGCCCCCCTACAGAGTCAACCGGCCCTTGAAACGTTTAAACATCCATCACCCCCTCATAAGATCGTCCCGCCCCCAAATCACTCCCACGATCATCTCACACGTGGTCCCATCCCACGAATCCCCATCCAGAAATCCCATCCTGTCCGTCCCGTCCGTCCCCTTCCCCCCTATCCACGCTCCATGAACCCATCAATATATGTGTCACCCCAGATCCAGTCGTTCGTCCCCCTCGTACCACCAAAACGTCACCTACACCATTGACATTGAAAACGTTCCATCCATTCACGTCGCGGCTCTGTCTTCCGTGCTCCCTCCCATCTCCTTGTCTGTTGATTCAATGAAAGACCACTTCCTAGCAGTCAGGACACAGCTGAACTTCTTCATGCATGTCACTCGCACTCGCACGAATGAGGGAAAATGTGGCCATCGTCCAGCTCGTATTGTAGGAATTACTATCAGACAGAATGTGAAGAAGAAAAAGGATATCAAGTCTATGCTACCATGCCTCCCATCATTGCTCGTGCCCGGGCCGAACGCCAAAATGCAGTGTGTGACAAATGAGAATGATCATGTACAAAGAAGATGTGTACAAAGGGGAAGAAACCAAGAGATGCGCCCTTGTCTTCGCATGAGTGCGTCTCGTCATAGATGACTTTTCCCGGCTCTTGAAAACGTATGAGTATGTACTCCCACATGACGGGAGGCCAATCGCCGACTGCTTGATTTTTGGCTGTCGCGACTGCATCCATCCCTGATTTGATGGTATATGTATGTTTTGCAAAGATATATGCATGTCAAGGAATGAACGATAGATATATGTATGAACAAATGGAACTTTTGTTTTGTGCTGTTCCTCCTCTTGGATCCATGCTTTGGTCGAAGGATCCGCGAGAGCCGATCGCGGGGCAGCGATGCAGCCAAGAGGGAGAGATGGACAGTGGGCCCGCGTCGTGGCACAGGGCGGACGCTGGCAGCTCGTCATCATTTAGCTTGGGAGTCGGGGCGAGTCCCCTCACCGACGAGGACAGGTGTGGGGGGTCCCCGCCCGTCATCATGCTCCGTGGAATGTCAGAGCTGACGGCAGCAGCGAGGTCCGAAGAAATGCCCGCCTCCGGCATCCCTGCTCCCCCGCCTTTTCCCGCCACCTGCACGGGCCCGGTCCTGACAGCGCGAGGTGGCCAGGCCGCATGGCCTTGACGTGCCGCTACCGGGTCTCGGTGCACTTGGACTGTTCCGGTCGGATCACGCTCTGCGCATTCCGGTCGTCGGGCAGTGCACCAGGTCAACGACGAGCGGAGGGGATTTGGATTGCTCGGGGAGATTGCCAGGCAATCCGCAATCGGGCCGCATCTCAGAAGGGAAAGGCGGGCAGGGAGGCCAGGTGGTGCTCGCTCAGGCCGTCATACTCGCGCATGAGCTTGTGACCCATGTGGTGGGACTCGAAGGGGTCCATGGGCGAGTGGATGCCGAGGCTCTGCTCGCTTGCGGAGAAGACCAGGCCGGGGAAGGAGGTTGGGGCGCGGCAGTGGTCCATGACGAGCGCCGGAGGGGGGCTGTGGCAGATGGGGGAGCTGTTGGGAGCGGGATAGGCGTCGTAGAGGACGGTCGGGCTGTGGCTGAAGGGCATGTCTTCGCGCTGGTAGGACTGGCTGAGCGGGGAAAGGTAGTCGACCTCGCTGCCGACAGAGTCGACCGAGGTGGAGAGGGAGTCGGTGCTGATGTGCAGAGGGAACTTGGAGTACCGGGGAGCCATGTCCGGGGAGTGGATGATGCTCGGAGAGTACCCCAAGCTGCCCCAGCTGCCGTGGGGGATGGGGGAGGCGCTGCTGGGATGCGACATGGAGAGGTAATCGAAGGAGTGAAGGGGGTATGAGGGAGGAGTCGGGGTGGAAGCGATGTGGTGGTGGTGGTGGTGGTGGTGGTTGTTGTTGTTGCTGTTGTTGTGCTGGTGGTAGCTGTGAGCGCCGTGGGAGTGAGCGTGAGCGTGAGCGTGGGCATGGGCGTGAGCTTGGGGGTGGGCGTGTTGGTGGCTGTAGTTGCTGTGCAGGCCGTGAGCGCCGTGAGCGGTGCTTAGGGTGCCGGCCTGGTGGTGGTGGTGAAGACCGTGGACGGCTTGTGAGTGAGCCGTTGCGGTCGTCGCGTGCTGGTGGCCGAAGTGGTGGTAGGGCGATGGTGAGGGGATGTCGATGGGGCCCCGGGGGCTGGGACCGCGAGACTCGTCGAGGCCGCGCCAGCTGGTGGGAGCGTAGGGGGCGCTAGAGTGGGCTCGGGGCCGGGTGACGGGGGACTTCTTCGGTTCCCGGGCGACGGGGGGAGCCTTGGCGATGGGGAGGGAGAGGCCGCGAAGCTTGCCGCGGCTGGCAACGCCGACACCCCAGGTCAGCTGGGTCTTGTAGCCGGAGCACTCGTTGCCGATCTCGAGGCACTGGGAGCAGTAGGGTCTCCTGCGATCGCACTTGACGCCGCGTCTGGCGCAAGTGAAGCAATCGTCGGCAGCGCCGCCGGTGGGGGCGCGTCTTCTGCGCTTGCGGATGGCAGCGGGTTGCGGCTTGATGGCGGCGTTTTCTGTCGGGACGGGGGAGGTGGCGGTGGCCATTGTGAAGGAAGGGTCAATGTCTGGAGATCGAGCTAGGCGGAGATAGGCTCTGGGTGAAGCAGAGCAGGGCAGAGCAGAATCCCGGAGAGGATATCAAAGTTGCTCTAGAAGGATGGGTATAGAGGTGGTAAGAAAGGTATTAGAAGAAGTAAGCTAAATAGGGGTGTGTAGAAGTATATATATCTCTTGATGGAAGGGGGATGAGTGAGAAAAGGTAGTATAGGCAGAGGAAGAGGTTGTGGTGGTGGTGATGGGTTGGAGGGGATCGCCGAGATATGAGTTCAGGCTCGTTGAAGGGGACAGACTCGAGCCAACCAAGGGCAGAAGCAAGCTCGGAGAAGGTGAGGAAGCTTGTTGAAGCCCGAGTGGATGGTGTAGTCGTTGAGGATGATGATGGTGGTGGTGATGAGACTGGTGGGACGATTCGATGAGGAATGAAACGGGCATTGGGGGGGGTTATGTATCGGACCGTGGAAAACCGATGGAGACGAATCGCGGCATGGTGCCTCGGAGAGACCATGCGTGGAGTGGTGTTGCCCATGCTGGCCGTTGATGGGGGAAATGGCACCGACTGCAGCAGCCCTGGCATGAGGCCCCCCCGTAGGAACAAGGGTGCCGACAGCAAGCATCCATCTCTCCATCCCATGCCGGCGGACAATACTCGTACTCGTACTCGTACCAGTAGTAGTCATGGTCATGATCGTGGTCGTGGACGTACGAGTACTCGTGCTCGTACCTGCTCGTGGTACTCGTGGTACTCGTGGTACATGTCGTGATGCTCGTCCCAGTAGCGGCAGTGATTGGGATGAGCCGGGGTGTGACACCTCCAAGGACCATCATGGGCCACGGGCCACGGGCCAAGGATCTCGAATGCTTCAGGTACGGGATGGAGTGCGGGCACAGGGAGCGAGAGCGATTGGGAGTGGGAGGACGTGTGTATATGCAGCGGATCCGTCCATCCACAGATTTGGTGGCGGAATTTAGAGTAGAGTAGCGGCCCTACTGGTAAAAGCGAGGAAGAGATCAGCGGGACTGGCGCGCATGAGGGGAGGGCCTGGGTCATGGAGTCGGGGTTCCCCTGCGGTGTGGGCAGAGAGAGGGAGGGTGA
The DNA here is from genome assembly GCA_003055185.1 of Escovopsis sp. TC. Classification (NCBI taxonomy): domain Eukaryota; kingdom Fungi; phylum Ascomycota; class Sordariomycetes; order Hypocreales; family Hypocreaceae; genus Escovopsis; species Escovopsis sp. TC. The sequence continues at coordinate 2,388,499 of NIGD01000011.1, forward strand.
AGACAGCAGGGGGGGGCGGGGAGGGGAGGGGGCGTGAAGTGGCAGGGGGATTGATGGGAATGAAGGGGGAGGGGGGTCAAGTGTGAGGCGTGGGAATATGACAGAAATCGGAGACGACTGCAGAGCAAGGGCTCGGGCAGGGTGCCCCGGTTGGTCCCTTGGCAGGGCCATATCATCGTTTTTTCTCTCTGATTTTTTCCCCCTTGATTTGATCCCTTTTCTATTCCCCTTCCGGGCGTTTCTTTCCATGACGAGAGAGGAGAGACTCAGGCGCGGGTGTCTGACAAGGGCGGCGGGCATCGACCAAAGCGACAGGGTATCGGTGGGAGCCGCCGATGCGAGAGGGCGAGTCTGGCGGGAGGGGCGTGCGGTGGATGCCGATGATGGCGATGGAATAGAGAGGATTGAAGTTGAAATTGGAGAGAGAGAGAGAGAGAGAGAGAGAGAGAGAGAGAGAGAGAGAGAGAGAGGAGATGAAGCCTCGTGCACCGTACGGAAGAGTCTGTGATACTGTGTCCCTCGCACTGCCTGGCGTCTGTCTGGATGGAGGATGGATGGGCAGGCACCACCGGCGGCATGCGGTGCATGACAGGAAGGCGGGGGGTCGAGTAGGGCCTTCTGTGAGAGGGGAAATGGCCAGCCGTTCCTTCCACTCCACGATCCGATCCATCGTCGTTCCTTCCGGGGGAGAGCAGAGGCAGGAGCGAGGTCGGGAAAGACGCTGGCGAGGCAGGAACCGCCTGTGGTCCGGACAGGTACCTCGTACTCGTACTAGCACAAGATGATCACAGGTTAGTACGGAGTAGTATTCAGTAGGTACTCCGTGCAATCCATTGGATGTGTCCATCCAATGGATCCTCCCCGTCATTCTGCCTGCACGGCACACATCAGGAAAGCGCCGGCTATCATCATGCGGAGAGCAGCTCCGACGTGCAGTCCATCCATGGATGGCTTCGCGGGTGAACGACCGACTCGAGGCCGTACTCGTACTCGTACGGGACACGGTACTCGTACCTACAGTACGGAGTACGGAGCACAGTGGTACATGTCCGGGGAGCGGGCACATGCCGCTGCCATCGCGCTTCGTCGACGGAAGGCGCGATCCAAGGGGCTCGGCGGGAGGCAGGCAGCCCGTCGTCGCCCCTGCCGTGCCTCACAAAGTACACCATACGCCGTACTCCGTACATGTACTCCGTACACAGTACGAGACACATCCCGTGATCGTGCAACTCCGACTTCATCCATCTCGAGCTTGGCCAAGATCCCCTTCACAGCTCCGGCTCCAGCACGAAGAAACCCCTCGGGCCATCCCCAGCATGGCCACCGGGCGCTGGGCTCGATCAAGAGATTGTGCGGCAGGCGCACGTCTCCCCCTCTGCCCCGACCCCATCCGCCCCGACTCCCCGGCGTGTCGACGTCGCCCACGGAATCGGCCTCCAGGGCAGCGTCCCATCCTCCTGGGCGCTGCCCGTGCATCCTCCTCCTCCGTACTCCGGACAGGCTGCAGATGTACGAGTACGAGTACGAGTACGACTGCGAGTGCGAGTGCGAGTGCGAGAAACCGATGGTCGCCGGGACATCCATCGTCAGGGCCAGCGTCCCAATGGGTGCCCCCGCCAGCCCCAACGCGAAGCTCCCCGGCAGCAAACAAGCATCAGGGCGTGTCGACGTCGTCCCTAGACAGCGCATGGAGGCATCTCGATATACTCGTACCCACCACCCACTGCAGGTACTTGTACTCGCCCAGGAAACACTCCGTGGAGGACGACCACCACGACCACTCGTACTCGAACTCATCATCTCGATCCATGACCTCAGACACACGCCGCACCTGCAGCGCACAGTCTCCCGGCCCCGCCACGGCTCACCTCGCCTTCCCCCCCCCCTCCTCCGCAAGTCCCGCCCGACTTCACTATGTTCCCCGAGCCCTTTGCGCGCCAGGAAAGGCGGACTGCCTGGCCCCCGCGCCGCCACCGTTGCGATTCGTTGTCGACGCAGCACCAACAGGTCGGTGGGATCACTGGGACGAGGCAAGGACGAGCGCTGCACGGCGATGTACTCGTACTCGTACGAGCACGGGCGTCCCGGTACCCCGTACAGGAATGGACCTCCCGTGGATCCATCTCATCGGTACGGCTGGGCATGAGCACATCGTTACCGGTGCGTGGTGCAGACAGCGAGGTAGGAGACGAAAATAGCTGCGGTCTGTACTCCGTACTCCGTACGGAGTATGGAGTACGGAAGAGTCATCATCGTCATTCCGATTGTCAGGCTTCTTGGAGGAGGACAGAGTACGAGTACTTGTCCATACGACTACCCCTAGTGGCCCACGCATGAATCTCTGTCTGTCTCTCTGTCTGTCTGTCTGCATACGGAGTACAAATCCTCGGGAGACTCGGTCCCCCTCTGTCTGTCCACGGATGTCTGCATGCTTGTCGAACTATCGGTCTCTGTCCACTCTCTCTCTGTGTCAGCGTCAGCGTCAGCGTCAGCGTCAGCGTCAACGTCAACGTCAGCGTCCATCCCCGTGCGTCGACCAGATTTCTGGGACGCACTATCGCCGCGGCAACGCGCCATCGCCACGCCGCCTTGCCCGCGCCGCGAACCGCGATCGCCTCCATCCCCTTTTCGTGCTGTCCTCTTCGTTCCGCTGCTTTGTTTACTTGGCTCCGTCTTTCTTCGCCCGCTTCTATCCCTTCCACGTATGTTCTGTCCCTTTCTTTTCTTCCCGTCTCCTTCTACGGAGTAGCATCCTATGTGTCTTTTTTTCTTTTCCCAGCAATCTCTCCCGGGGATGCTTGCCCGTAATGACCCCCCTACAATCGGAAATGCGTCCCTAGCATACTCCGTACTACGAGCCCAAATTCCCCGAATCATGCCCAATACTTCTCCTCAACCAGAACCTCTCATCTGACCCCTGATAATGGTCCCCCATAATGAATGAACCCCCCCCCCTAACACACCCCTATAGTACCACCCTTCTATCCACCCACAATCCCCCCTCCATCGGAGTACTCTATGAGGCCCCCGCAGGTCATGACTTCTCAATAGTGATTCTGTACTCGTACTCCGCCAGGACACAGTCCCTCTGTGGACCCGGACGGCCCTCCCATCAATGCGGCAACGATCGCCCGTGCTCAACCTCCCCCTTCCCCTCCCCCTCCCCCCTCGGTAACGCCGCTGCCGCATGGACGGCGCCTCAGGACCGTACGCCGTGATCCGCACGTGTACTCGTACTCGTTGCACGATGCACTCCCTCTGAGGATGCCGTGTAGACCGTATTCCGCATCATGTCTTGTGCCTAGCTCAGATGCCAGGAGATTGTGAGTTCGTAATCGTCCGTCCCGCCCATCCCCCTGCCGTATCGGCGCATCTGCGCCAGGACCGGACCCGTCGATAGGCTGTCGCAGATGCTGTCCCACCTCGCCGAGCTGGGACCGTCTCGCGTCCTCCTGAACCGTCTCCCAGTATCTCGACCGTCCTGTCTGATCCATCTCTCGACCTCCCTGTCTCTCTCCTCACCACACCAAACGCACTTGGCCAACCACGCAGTACCTGCTCCTCCCCTCCACTGCTCACCGCGCTCACAGCATACATCTACCACCGAGCGCCCTCGCGATTCCGCCTTAGAACCCCCGGACCGCATCCACGATCCATCCTCCATCCATCCCCCATCCATGGATGCATCCACGATCCATCGCACCACTCACCACCGCCGCAGGATCAAGCACGCCGCTCCTCCATGATGCCGCCCTTGTTCTCGGCGTACTTGTACATACTCGACCTATTACCCCTCCGTGCTCCATTCGAGTATGAGTACGGAGTACTTTCGTCCCCGTGGTCCATGTACATACCTGCGCTTGGGCCTGTGCCTGTGCCTGTGCCTGTGCCTGTGCCTGTGCCTGTGCCTGTGCCTGTGCCTGTGCCTCGCCCTCCTGCGTTTCCGCCCCTCCCTCTCCTGCAGTCGCCGGATATCGGCTCTCGCTGGCACCCACCACACACGCCGCACACTCCCGCTCATCCTCCTTTCCTCTCCTCTCCGTCTCTCTCATACCTTTTTCCATCCTCTCGCGCTTCCCGTACCATCTTCAAACTCTCCCTCCACCTCGCATCATCCGTTTACCTCAGCTCAGCTCCCTCGCCTACACCTCCGCTCCTGCGCTGCTGTTTCGCTGCCATCCTGGGCTCCTGTTCTACGGAGTAGTGCGCGTCCAGAACAGGTGGTAGCGTCGAAGGCAGACGCCATCATTGCCCAGCTACTCCGTACTCGTACGAGTTACGAGTACGGAGTACGGAGTACTCCGTTCTCTGATACTCCCTACTTCCCTACCCCACCACTCCGTATTTCCTCCGCTCCGGCGCTCAGCTTGCAGAGAGCTGAAGGAGGCGTCTCTGGAGGCGCGCCAGGCGCTCACTTCGCCCCATCCGCTGGTCGCCTCCGGATCCTGACTATCAGTGGAGGATGCGATCCATACGCCGCACTGGCACGCGAACTCCAAAGGGAGAGATGGGCAAGGTTCCTTACGAACAAAAGAGGAAAGAAATCGACGTCGCTGCTGTCAGGTCCAGGATGTTTCCCTTCTTCAACCTCCGCAACTCCGTAGCGATGAGGCGCATGACGAGCATGTGGCCGCCGAATTAATGACCTGCAGCAAGCCATTTCTGCCGGCGCCGTGCCGTGCAGCTGCTCCATCCTCGCTCGATCCATTGCGAGCGGCGCGGTTGCCGGCTTTCGAGGGCTTCTTTTTTGGTTTCCAAATCTAGTCCACACCGGCATCCGCATGAGAACTCCTACTCTCACCTGTACTGTTCATCAAGCATTTCCTGCTCCGTATGCGGAGTCCCGTGCTGGCACACGGTGACGAAGGGGCAGATCCAGCTGATGCATGCGCGCTGATAGCCCATCGATGGCGGCAATGCTGCGTGTGATGGCAGCTGATATCGCATCTCGAAGCGCTGGGCGTGCCCAAGTCGTCCCTCCAGATCCAGATCAGATTATGCGGCCGACAAGAGTCCAATGGGTGAACGAATCCCCCATTGTCCGCAGAGCTTTCAACGAACGTAACGGCGCGTCATGGTTCATCGTAGCTCATGGCGTTCCATCATTGCACGCCCTGAAGAGGAAGCAATGGCGAAAGCTTGGCGTACCGATATGCGAATCTCCGGGGAATGAACCGGACACCTGGATACGGGGGAAGCATCAACAGGGCTTCCACAATGAAACAGAGCTGCTTCCTCGAGCACCTCTGCCTCCATGGGGAAGAGCGGAGGGGGAGGAGGGGGGCGAGGGAGGGGGGTCGCAGGATGAAAGATGGCGAGGTTCAAGAGATGACTTGTCAGGCGAATCAATCCATGCCCCTGGCGGGATACCAATATAGAGTACGGAGCACGGGCCGGTGCTCGCTAGACCGGTGGCTTGACTCCGACCCGTCATGGGGATCCGGAGTGGTCCGTACGGAGTACTCGGTGCTCCGAAGGAATCGCAGGGATGAATGCCCCGTACGAGTACCGGGTACCAGTACGGAGTGCGTGCAGAGGCTCGGGCCTGCGATCCGGACAGCGTCGGAAGGCTCTTGGTCGTCGCCGGCGGCCGGATCTTCCCTCCACTTTCGCCTTCATCTTTTCGTCTCCATTTCCATAAATCTCCATCGGAAGGGACCGGAGCTGGTGCCGGCTTGCTACTACAACACGTGTAGGCGAGAGAACCTCGCCCCGGCATCTGATGGCATGGTCATTAAGCCAAAAGGGGTAATTTTCGGGCAGAGGACGACACGTTCTCGGCACGACGGGTGGCAAGAAAAAGCAAGTGTCAAGTCCGAATCAGGACTGCAGGAGGGAATGCCGAAGCCCGAGACGTCCAACAATACCGGAAGCGTCTGATCCCGTGTCATGAGGGGTCTGGAGGACTCGTAGAAATGACAGAGGGGGGACCCTTGTGACAGGCGCCTGAGCTGAGTCCATCAAGCGTCTGGCTTTGTCGAGGGAAGAAGACGAAGAAAAAAAAAAAAAAAAGATGGAAGAAAAAGCAAGGAAGAGAAAAGGCCAGTGGGACCATGTCCTCCGCACGAGTACGAGAGTATGAGTCCTGGTACGAGTACGAGTACGATACTCTGTAACACCTGGATCCTCAACGGTCTCGGCAAATGCCGGCCAGGAGCGAACCCTGTGTTGACGATGGCGGCTGCGGCAACAAAAAAAAAAAAAAAAAAAAAAAAAAGGCCGCCGATATGCCCACCGGCGGGCGGCATCGTGGGGAATCGACGCCGCCGCCGCCGCCGCGAGTATTGGACTGGACATCGGCATCGGTGTCGATGCCGCAGACACCCTCATGGCCCGGGTGACCCTGCTGAGGCGCAGACGCATGGGCCGTCTCGAGATCGACGCTCTGGAAGGTTCCGACGTGCGATTGGGGCGAGAGCTCGTACTCGTACGAGGACGAGGGCGACCGCGCGGACTACTCGCGGTAGCACGAGTAGGAGCAGAAGCAGTACGGAGTACGGAGTACTCGTAATGGGACTGTCCTGGTAGAGGGGGAGAGTGCCGGGGTCGAAGTCCGAGGAGAGCAGACGCAGCAGCGGCACTAGTCGCTTTGCGGTAGCAATGGATCCATCGAATCTGCCATTGATGGGGCAGCGAGCGGGCGACGAGAGCGGGCGACGAGAGCGTGCGACGAGGGCGCAAGTCGGTTGGCTGATGGTCGACCATCCGTGGTGAGGACGAGAGGAAATGTGTGTGTCGGAGAGAAAGACGTGAAGGGCGAGAGAAGGGCCTTGGCGGAATTGAGAGGGGGGAGGGGAGGGCGGGGAGAGGAGGTTCTCGTGGAGAATTGTGGAGCCGGAGGGGCTCGGCCCGTGCTTTTGTCCGTTGCTCGGCGAGCAGAAGGCGCGAGGGACGACCTGGCTTTCCTCGGGCACTTGCTCTAGATCGGTGCTAGCGCCGGGTACCAGAGGGAGCTAGCAGTTTAGCACAGAGTCGAGGTACTGGTACTCCGTAGGTCGATCTGAGCCCAGGCTCGCACTTGCCGTCTGGAAACATCGCACAGCTCGAGGAAGGCGATGCCCTCAGCACCTGCACTGTCGACATTGGAGTACTGGTACCTACTACTACCTGTATGGGTACTAGTAGGTACGATGGCAAGAACGAAGATGAACACTGTGGGAAAGCGCAGGCAAGCATGGATCCATTCCATTTTGACCAATGGGCGGCGCGGATGCCGTCTGGCACACCAAGCGCTGCCCAATGACGCCCGCTCGCAGTTGCCTTCCCAGTTCCACATGGATTGCGTCTTGGATCGCATTTCTTCGGCCGTGGATTGGCTGTCCTTGGAAGGGACCAATCACGGCCGGCAATGGGAAGTGACCAGAACGTGCCACGGATGACCTGAAGCCGTCAAGGAAGTTGAGACAAGGTGGTTGCCACATGGATCTAGATGGCTTGAGGTTCGAGCTGTCTTAAGAACAGACGTGCAAGGGACATGGTCAAAGGTCAAAGGTCGACAAGGACATTGATTCATCAGGGAGCTGGATCAGCGACGAGGCTGGTCGTCATCGACCCTCCAACGGTCGTCTCTGGGCATTTACGAGTAGGTACTCGCACGTTCATTGCTGATAGATGCTCAGTCTCGTCCTCGTCCTATCCAGGGTCTTGGAGATCCCCTGCCAAACCTCCCGGCCATCGTGTATCGCCAGCAGAGAAAATAGCAAAAGAGCAAGGCCTCCTACCGTAGCAGGCCAGAATGCGTTTTGTGAAGAGCGCCTGATTGCTCGATACAAGTAGCGTCCACGTGTTGGACTCCTTGCTCGCCATTCTATCACCGCTGGAGCAGGACTCCAGAGAGGAGGACGAGTACTGGCATGGAAATGGGTACGAGTACGGAGTATGGACCCTGCAGATTCGTCGTTCTGTGAATGGATGTATAGACTGAGCAACGCAGGAGAAGCCCCTCACAGGACCAGCAACAGACACTCACGGCATCGAGATCAGGATCGTCCTCGTCCTCGTACAGCACTCGTATCCGAGCAGGCACAGAATCAGGATCAGAACCAGGAACAGCTCACGACTACGACAGTCGCGCCACAAGCCAAAGGCCGCCGTTGCAATGGCCCTCGTCGGCGATGGTCCAGGCACCTGCATTCCACCCCTGTCCCATGCCGACCTTCGCAGACCCACCATCACCATGACCCCCATCACCACCATGACTACTCTTGTACTCGCACGAGTACGAGTACAAGCACCACCCCCATCAGCATCGGCATCAACCTGTTTGGCGTATCAATGGATCAATCCATTGGCATAATACCCTTCCGGGGAGGGATCGCCATAAGGCACCGCAAGATGTTCCGTCGGATGTCTATGAGGTACCCAATCCTCTCTGCTCCATATCCCATACTTGTACTCGTACTCGTACTCGTAGAGTTTTCTACTCCTTTGCCTTGTCTTCAATGGTACTCTGCCGTGATCTGGAGCCCCCCTCGCGATATGCCACATGCCGTTGGGCTCTCCATGGTCCAGGTACTCGTAGATAGATTGGTGGCAAGGCCAAAGTCATTACCTCAAGCTCCCCCCTTTTGGCCTTCCTCCCTCCCTGTCCTTCTGTCTTTCTGTCTCTCTGTCTTCCTCCCACTCCTCTACCGCCTATACCCTCCCGTTCCTACTCTCTCGTGCTCTCTCGCTCTTCCTCCCAACGACTAAGGCCCTTTGATGAGCTGCCCCCGAACCACGTGCTCGTCACGGGCTCTCCATTGTACATTAGTAGTCCGCCTCCCCTCTCTCCATGGCCCGAGGCCCCCTTGCCGCATGGATGGATCCCCTCACACCATCGAGAACTCGATATTTGTAGAGGTTTCTCACTCGATTCATGGCCTCGTGCATCCAAGATAGAGCCTTTCGACTCGCCTGCCTGACATTGATTTTCCTCGAGCCAGCATTTGCCCAGCCACAACAGAGGAGCATGCATCATCTACTCCGTACATGTACTTGTGCCCGCAGTCATCATCACGATTAAGCTCCTTCTCGAATGTCAGCCCGTTTGCACTAGAACGTGGTTTCAGCGTCATCTTTCTTTTTTTTTTTTTGCTTTTTCCCTTGTTACTCTCTCCTCTTCTTCGCATTAGTTTTCCTCCCTCTTTCCCCTCCTTGGCTCGGTTCCCCCCCCCCTTCTTTTCTTTTTCTGCCCTCAGTCCATTTCTCCCATCCATAACCCCCCCCCCCGGGGACCTTCTAAAACATTCCGCGGTGGCATGAGCCTTGCCCTAATCGTCATGGCTCAGCTCGCCAGCCTAGGCAAAACAAAGACGCCACACTCAATCCACCCCTGCACCGTTTTGACTCGTCGCAACAATCGACTCAAGCCGTCCGTCCCACCACGAGCCGAGAAGAGGAGAGGAAATCAACGAAAGACGTTGTCCATCGCACGAGTAGGACACATCGGCAGAGAAGACCGGCAGAAAGTGCCGGCAGCAGGGAGCACTCGCGCTGCTCGAGATAGGCGGGCTGTCCAGCATCCTAACGCACCTTGATTCCTCCAACAGTTGGCTCCTTGTCCCGGAAACCCTCCCCCGTCTATTGCTTGTGCGAGTACGAGTACGAGACTCGTGCCCGCACAGGCGCCGGCACTCCGCACTCCGCGGTCCGGCTCTGAAACGCATCCATCGTAGCGGCTGGCACTGATCGCTCCGTGACACGGCGACTGAGCCTGGGAGAGAGAGAGAGAGAGAGAGAGAGAGAGAGAATGGAGGGGACCCAACGTCCCTCCATGAGGAGGTCCCTGGATCATGGATGGGGGGCGTGTCCGAGCGGCACATCTTCAGAAGCACGTACCACTATCGCCGTGCCTGGAACGTGGGCTCTCCTCATTTTGATTTCTCCAGGGGTGCCGCCGTCCAGGTCCCTCCAGAGAGGATGAACTCATCACTGACAATGAAACGGCTGCCCGGGGCCCAGCTCTTGGCACGGGCACATCACTGGAGGAGCAACCCGTGCCGGAGAGGAAGTCTGTCCTCGGGCTCGAGGCAACACTGGCTTGGGCTCGAGCTCCCTGCACTCGGACGTCCCTCCATCACGGGGTGCATGCAGACCGTGCCAGCATGCAGCAGCAGCAGCATCTCGCCGAGCGCCACACCTTTCGCTCGTGCCATTCGACCATCGTGGACCAAGGAAACACTCTGTTCCAGTACGATGTTCCGTAGGTCCGTCCGGTAAATCATGTCTCAGACACCGCCCCTCCAAACGACCTGTTAGGTTGAAAAAAAGAGACAGGAAGACAAGAGAACACACGCGGCCGGAGAGTTGGTCGGCTCCTTTGGTGTAAAATCATTGGTGTAAAAGGTCTTTTGCATGCCTCCCCCGCCGTCGTTGTGGCTGTCAAGATCGCCGGCAGGATATGGACGAATGGGGACTGCCTACACTGCGTGACCTATGTACCTGGGGCCACTCTTCGCCATCTTTCCAGCACAGAACAGACGCTGATGCTCGTACTCGTAGTGGTGCGCATCGCTCGTATGTACTATGTATGTACGCATCGTCACACCATCACGCCGTTGGACGTTATATCCTTCCCCTGTTTGATGTACGTAGACGGCCATATCTCCTCTGGCGCCGTTGCTCTGGCGCCGTTGGTTGCACGCGCCCGACGTGACGGAGCTTTCTGGGACCCAGGCCCAGCACGATCAACATGTGCTCTAGCGCTGCCAGCAAGCAAGCAGCAAGAATCACAACGACATCAACCAGATGGGCCGACGTGCGAGGCATCGTCGGCTGCTACCTGCACCTACGAGGACCGGTCCTCGTATGTATGGGGCGTATGTCGCTCGACGACGACACCGACGAGCCGCTCACCGTATCAGCCTTTGGGCCCCGTCATCTTCCGTGTTCCTGTACTCGGGCTGTAGATGACAAGACGCCCACGCCTGCACCACGTAGCCCCGACATAGAGGTTAGGCAGCTGCGTAGAGGGACGTCTGGAACACGTCAACTCGTACGAGTACGAGAGTCAATGGACAGATATCTCTTGCTTGCCAAGGTCGGTGGCGAGTGCTGGTCGGGCCGCGAGATCGTCAAAAATGCTTCTGCAGCACCCAGAGTCAGGGGCAAGGCAGACTGCGAGACCAGCGGCTGCTTGGACGGTTGTCGTCGTCGTCGTTGTCGTTGTCAATGTCGTTGTCGTTGTCAATGTCGTTGTCGTTGCCGTTGCGTTGGTTTGCGTGTCATGATGGTCTGGCTTCCCCTTTCTCGAGAGTCGTCAATGCCCGTGATTTGAACCTCAAGTTGGAAGTGCTCGTATTGACATCTGTTGAGGCCCACATATGTAGCCCATTGCGATGTGGGAGCTACCCTGCACAGAGGATGAGTGTGCCTTGTGCCTGAAGCAAGAGCGCCCCACCTCGAACCCCGCTCTTTCCCATCGGTCAGGGGCACCCTCGCGGCTAGTCCATATCCGGACTAGCCCCACACGACCCCACATCTTCGCGGGACTCGAGAAGCTTGGAAAAAGCGGGGCGAGGCATTAACGGTGGATGGATTTCGATCCCCTGATTTTCCGAGGCCTTTTCTCCCTCCATTTTCTTTGCTTCCTGGCCTTGCCCTGGGGTTCTGCAGCCTGCTCCCTCCTCCTCCTCCACCCCCCATGCCTTGCCTCTATCGTCTCTTGGCTTCTTGGAGAAATTGGCTCGGGGTTCTGGGGAGAGCGAGAGCGAAGGAGCTCGCAATCTGGGCACGAGCACGAGCACGAGTGCTCGTACGGAGCACAGTCGTACTCCATACGCGCACCCGCAGTCGCGAGGAGCAAGTGCGCGTATTCGTATCATGCATGGGAATGGTCCTGGTACTCGGGGCTGGCCCAGATAGAGGGAGATTGGGCCATGGCGCACGGGGCTGGGGACTCGGACTGCGCGGCGGCTCTCGCCTTCGAAAACGCCGTACGAGTACGGACTCGTATATGCAATATCGCCGGTCTAGAGCTCGCGTTATCGACGGGTTGGATGACTGGTACGAGTACGAGGACTGATGAGCCAGGACAGACTGGCGGAGACGGAGAGCAAAGACTCGAGCAGAGACAGGGGTCATTTTCTCTCTTGAAGTTACCAGTGCTCGTAGCCGTACGCGTACGAGTACGAGTACGGCAGACGGACAAGCCCTCGTCATGTCAAGGATGTGGCCGATGGATGATGGGATCCGATGGCTGCATCTATAAATGGATCAATACCTGGCACCCGTTCTCGATAGACGGCCTTGGATGGCGTCAGTGATAGCCGACTATCAGGGCAGCAGTGTCCACGGCATGGATCCGTCCGCTCCGTGAATCTACTATCTAGTATGAGTACGAGCACGAGACGGGTACAAGTCCCTATCCATGGATCCATTTCGTGAGCGGGCCTGTCATCACGTCTTGCGGTCCTGTCAGTTGTGATTTCGGATGGTCTTTGGTCCAGGACAAGCGGTCATCGTGGGAGTCGATGCGAGCATCTGCCCCTGCCTGCGTGTCTCTCTGTCTCTCTCCCTAAACTATCTCTGCCCCCCCCTCTCTCTCTCTCTCATATCCAGAATAGATGATCCTAGGACTCCCTTGCCAGGCCGATTCTTCTCCTTCTCCGAGGAAGGTGCCCCTGTCGATGACTCTCGTCGCAGGCCTCGATAGACGTTGGCAGCTGCACGAGTGCCCGTCCAGGTGCCCCGACCTCGTCTCCATGCGCACAAATGCGAGTCCTTTGCACTACCTCTACTACTCGTATATGCTCCGAAGTACGAGTACGAGTACCAGCTTGGAAGCACTCGTAGTCCCTAACGCACGTCTCCTGCCTCGCCGCCACTTCCAGGTCCCAGCATCCCGGGCCAGAAGCTCAGGACACTCTGCGCATGGAGAGCTCCCCGAGCAGGAGGGCGGCATAGGAGCGGCGAACCGGCATGAGCGCGGCAGATCGTCTGCGGCACTCGTACGAGCACGAGCAGCACCTTACTCGGAACATGTACTCGTACTCGTACGAGTACGAGCACTTGGAGGGGCATTGGGTCCAGGCTCCCTCCACCATTCGTGAGGGACGGCGAGGGCCGGCGAGGGTGTGGGCTAAAGCGGCCCCAAGGCCCGCCGCCATCGGGACCGACCGATCAATGGATGTCACCTCCAGGCCGCATGTGGTGCGGAGTATCGAGTACCTCTCTTCACGACTTGGGGCACACCAAGAATCACGTACTCCATACTTTCCAGTCCTTATCGCGATGCCATCACTCTTTCAAAGTGTGCTCCTCTACTCCGTATCGACTCTGCCATTTTTTCCTCCAGCCCCTCAAGCCATCGGCGGCTCCTTTTTTTTTTCTTCATTTTTCTTCTTTGCTTGTGTAACCCATGAGGAACATGCTTCGCGCGCCGGAGCGGCCATCTGCTGTGCCGCAACGTGCGGAACGCCCATCCAGCACGAGTCCATGCCTCCATGCCTCCATGCCTCCATGCCTCCTTGCCTCCACGCCTTCGGGCCTTGTCCATGTCCATGTAACACGGCAAGCCTGCGTCTGCCAGGATCCGTTGCACAGAAAGGGCCAAGAATGTGTCGAGTACCTGTGCAGAGAACCAGGACTCGTCCCAGTACGAGTACCAGTACCAGTACCAGTACCAGTACTGCGTATGAAAGATGGGAACCCGGACAGAGTCCTGTTCTCTGCTGCCCTCGAGCGAACCCTCCGCCTTTTCCTAACGCCACGCCACCGCACCAGTACCTCCACGCCTCCATGTCGTCTTGATACCTCCCAGGCGGCGTCGCAGCGCGCCGCATCGCATTGCCTCGCATGATGGGGGGGGGGGGCGGAGACGACGACTGGGAGCACCAGGCAGGGCCTGCAAGGTCCGCGATGCCCCTGTATCTCTCTGGGCCCCTGGCTCCATGACCTGTCTCTTTTCCTCCTCGTCTCTCCGTCACTCCGACTGCGAGCATCGTACTTGTACTCGTACTCGTACGAGGACGAGGACGGAGTACCTGAACCCACGCTCTGTGTCACCGTTCCTGTCCTGGTCCCCGGGCCATGCGATTTTCCACCTATCCACTCCATTGGCCGGCGTGGAGGTGCCGTGTCCGTGTCCGGAGCGCGGTGTGTCTCGTCGCGAATCTGCGCCGTGCAGTGGTCCCCGAGCGATCTCGACGGGGATTTGCATCGCTTCCGTATCGCCGTCGTCATCAGCGTCAGGGGCCCTCTCCATAGCGCAGCATTCCAGGGCTGTGCGTGCATCTCCAACATCAGGTTGAAGGGCGACAAGGGCGAGTCTCCCGCCATACGGAGTACATGTATGCACGTTCAATTTCTCGAGGTCTGCTTTACATTTTCCTCCTACCCTACACATCAACAAATACTCAAACGGCCGGAGAAGGAGCGTTCAATGGCGGTGCATGTGTTCCTGCCCTTTGTTGCTTGTCGCAAGTGCTTGTTCACAAGGAAAGAGGATGGACTCCACGGACCCCTGGATGGCTCCTGCCTTGAGCTTCTCCAAAGACCCCGAATGCTGCTGTGAATCGATAGCGCAATCTCACAGGACAAAAGAAAGCAAGAAAACAACATTGAAGAGAAACAATGACAAGAGACATCCATTGAAGCTGGCAACACAATCCCTGAGGTCTAGAAAGAGGGGAGAAGGAGGACGGCCCAAAAAGCAAGAAGAGAAAAGCCCATCAGCAACATCATGATGCCGGCCAAAGCCTAGAAAGAATCAGGTTCGGACTCCTGCGTCCACCCCGCGCTCGTACAAGTACATATACGGAGTACAACCTGATACGATTCGCATCTTACACATGTACCTACTAGTATACTGTAACTGACACACTGGATCATGAGCATCCCGCTTGGAGTGCATACCGCCCTCCTCCTTATGCGAGGAACAACGCAAGGAAGACTGCGCGGAAGAGTGGCGGCAGCAAACAGCAGCAGCAGACGCGCAGAACACATCAAGCCACCCGGCTTGACGCTGCCCGGCGCTTCCTTTTTCCCTCGCGGGCCAGACAGCTGGACAGCTCACGCCCTCCACACCCATCCATGCCCCCCATGATCATCCATGTGTTATATCCATCCACAAGTGCTCCATCATCCGTGCCCCGTCTCGGACTCCTCAGTACAAGTTCTCGTACCACACGATTTCGTACTACTAGTAGTAAAAGTAGTAGGTAGTACTAAGTGAGTACCTACGGAGTAGTAGCATGAGGTATGTACTCGTACTACTCGTACTCGTACCTCGCTGTTCATCATGTACAAGCGCTCCAGACACCCCCCTTTTCAGCACATGCTCCCCCACCTCCAAGAACCAATCCCCATCGTCCGTCTCACGTCAACAACCCGTCCCAGAAAGGCCCCGAAGGGAAGGGAAGAAAAAAGAAAAAAAAAAGGGACGGCCACTCTGCTTCCAGCCTGATGACCCGGCGCTAGCGGTCGTGGCGTCGACGTGTGCTGTCCCCGACTTACTCGGTGTCAACTTTGGGCATTTCTGCTTTGCATAAGGAGCTCTACTCCGTAGAGGAATCGGGGACCGCCCCGAGGGTCCAAATCAGGGGCACAATCCGGCGTACTGCTTGTACTCGTACGGAGTACTCGTACGGAGCACCGATACGGAGTACTCGTTCTCGCACACGAATGAGGGAGGCGGTGTGTAGGCAAAATCAAAGGGTCAGGTGAAGGGCGCTGGATGCCGACGTCTGCCGTCATGTTCCTCTTTCGTCCATGACTGCGTTCTCGAAGACCGACACGCCGTCATGGACGGCCGTCCCTGTCACCGGACGTCTTCCCCTTACCCTTGGGAGTCACCATATGAACCAATAGCCCGTAGACGTCCTCTAGACACATGTTCTTGCAGTTGACTTGGGTGAACACCCGTCTCCATGACACGGGAGAAACAACAGACCAGTCCCATCCGCACGATGGATTCTCCCAACACAGATTGCCATGCGCATCACGATGTGGCGCTGCCGACGTCTCCGCCCCGAGATCAGTTATGTAAGCCGCGCGTCTTAGTCATCGGCCATGCCTTACCTCATCCGCTCCATGCCGCAATTCATGACACGCTTCACGTTCTGTCCTCTTCCTCTTCCTCACGCTTCCTTCTCCCCGGCGTGGCTCTCGGACTCTGCGCACCTCGACGACACGTCTTGCAGGCACAACAGGCCATAACAGTCCTGCGACGCTCCTAACGCTGCCCTGTGAGTCAGGGATGGTCCCGACCACACCGTTCGGTGGCATTGAACCAGGCGCTAGGAGCCTGGAGCGGTCCCCGTCAAGCGTCGATAGCGCTAGGTGCCGACGATTCCCCCCCTCCTCTGCTTTTCCCCTTCCTCTCCCCCCCCCCCCCCCCCCCCTTTTGGCTTGCCTCCCCTCCGGATCCTGCGCCGCTTCGCATGACAGTCCAGACCGAGGATCACACGGCGGCAGTGACATCGCATAGGCGGCACCGGCTCAATTCTGTCGGTTGGCGAGAGGCACCATCACTTCAATGGTCGGTTCATCCTCCAGGCATCAGGGAAGGGGAGGAGGGGGAGTGGAAGGGACTCACCCAGTCCATTGCCAGGTAAATTGATGTGATCGTCGCGGCTGTTACCGCCTACGGCTGCCACAAGACTGGATCCCATGCCAATACCACCAGACACACACAGCCTATACAAACATGCAAACATATGGATACTTCTACCACCTCTTCTGTGCCTCCTGAGCGTATCTACGTGTGCAAACTAGTACGTGCTAACATGCTTCACACATACATTCTACCGTGCATCTGGATGCACAAATGTACATGCCGGTATGTGTGAAAACGAGTATTGGTATCTGTGCTCATGGGGGTCCTTGCTGCCAACATGCTGCCAACGGTCTCCTCGCAGCGTTCCGCCGACACGGAGATGGGAATCATACGATCTTGTCGTCACTCCTGCTGGCCCGATGCCCTGCTGTCCCTGACTGCAGAAGCGATATCCGGTGATGGTGATGGGAAAAGAGAGGTCAGAATAGGGGGCACGCGCATCATGCTGTTCCATCCCCCGTGGGAGTGCAGGATCGGACACTATGTGACGAGCAGAGAAGCCGTTGGAGCCACCATCATCATTCCAAAGCAAAGGAAAGAAAAGAAAGGAGAGAACGAAGAAGATGATGATGATGGAGGGACTGGCCGTCTCGACCCCTCCCCCCTGGACAGACGCTTGAAGAGCGTCGGCGACCTTACCGGCCAGCAGGTCGTCCCCTGCGACTGACATACAGTGCACACAACATGCAACGCATAGATGCCATACAACAGCAACAGCTACTGAGAGACCGGCATCAGCACCTGGATCAGCGCCAGCCCCAGCACTGGCAGCAGATTGCTCTTGATCCGAGCACGAGTACCGTGATGGTGGGATGATGCAGGCCAGAAGCCGGACGCCATGGTCCAGCCCTGATTGGCCTCCCCAGATGGTGGAGAAGAAGAGGGATGGCCAACCACGGTCTACAACGTTGCAACACCTCCTGCCGGATGGCCACCACCCTGGAGATCAACAACAAGAGGATGGGAAACAACGACGACGACGACGAGAAACGCTCTGAGCCAGAGTCTCACAAGCGCACGGGGAGACCAGGAAAAAAAGGTAGGGGGGAGGGGGGTTGTTTCCTCGTCGCTGACTGAAGGCTGCCGGGGTCATGCCTGATGAGTGACAACTGATGCTTGACGACTGGTGGTAGAATGCCGATGGATGATGGCCGATGGGTGACGGAAGCCCGTGAGCCCCCGGCAGACCGCATTATGTCGATGCCCATGCCCCAGGGTCCGAATGGGGGCATGCGTACTCCGTACTGGTACTCGCACCCTTCTAACATCTTGCCAGTCTCTCTGCTGTGAACCAGCTCGTCATGCTGTCTCAGGCTATCATCAGACGCGCTGAGGTGCCTGCCTTCAGCAATCTTGGAGCGTCAATCGAGCGAATACTTGAATGGTTCCGTCGGACTCGATCGGATCATCGGGGCATTTTCTTGCGAGAGCAGCAGGGACCCACGAGACCGAGATCCTCCCAAGCAAATCGAGCAAATCCAGGTAGCCCGATGTTCGATCGGCTCTCCTCCATTACAGATCAACTCGTGTGAGCACGTATCTGTATGTGAAGATGCGAGTACGAAATACGATGAATGCTTCTCCCGGCCGTCATTTGCGTCTGACACGGCTATCATCTGTGCGAGAACTATGCTGACTCGCAGCAGCACGATGCCTACCGGCGGTTCCCTACGAGTGCGATACGAATCCTCGTGCTCATGCTTGTGCTTGTGCTCGTACAAGTCCTCGTACTCGTACTCGTACGAGTACTGGTACGGAGTACGAGCATTTGTCGCACCTTTCGCCAACCGGGGTCGGCGCTCTCCGAGCAAATTTTCCTCGACTATTTGCGACGAGCGGCTCGGATTTACAGGGTCATTCGCGTCTCCCCAGCTCCGATAGACCTGACAAGGTGCAGAGGGAGGCACGTGTACGAGTACCCTGTTCACCCTTCACCACTCACCCATC
>NIGD01000011.1:2410081-2447886 GCA_003055185.1 Escovopsis sp. TC
GAGTGATCTAGTGCAGTGGAGCTGTGTGGTGGGCATGCGTGGGGTTTCGGGGGTCCGTGGTAGAGATGTGTTTGGTTGGGTGCGTGCGGGGGGGGGGGTGGTGGAGGGGGGGGGGGGGGGGGGGCGGAGGGGGGGGCATGGGGAAAAGGGCAGGGGAAGGCAGGGAAAAAGGACAGGGTAAGAGGCAGGAAAGACGAGATAAGGCAGGGGAAGAAGAGGGAGGACCAGGGGAGGCGAGCCAAAGAGCACGGCAAGGCCAGGCAAGGCAAGGCAAGGCACGGCAGGGCGAGGCGAGGAAAGGAAAGAAAGGGGAAGACGAGAGGGTGAGAGAGAGGCAACAAGGAGGACGAGGGAAGACAAGGGAAGACAGGGGAAACAAGGGAGCAAGAGGGGGGATGAGGCCCGAGTTCCCCCTGACGCAATCCGACCCCGGATTCAGCGGGCTGCACCACCTCTGGTCGGCGGCGCGGACAGTTTCTCTGAGGGATCGAGTGAAGGCGGGGTGATTTGATTCTCCATTCGGATAGCATGTGGATGGATGCGTGCCTTGTCTGTCCGCCTCCGTCCGGTCCGTCCGTCTGTCTCCCTTTTCAACTGTCAAGCTCCATCTGCCTCTTTGCCCCCCATCTGCCTACCCCATCTGCCCTTCCACCCCCCCCCCCCTCCCCTCTGTCCGTCCTCCCATCCGTCAGTCCCCCCTCCCCCTGTCCGTCGATGGAGGGGCGTGAGGGAGGGGCGGGGGGAGGGCGTCTGTCAAACACGGAATTGCTGCATGGTTTCATGCATGTCAGACCAAGGACGGGGTTCTTGCGAAACGAGCAGGGCTGGAGATTGAGGACGAGGGCAGGGATGGGATGCGCGAGTGACGTTGGGGATCTTCGCGGTGTCTGGGCTGCTTGCCGGGAGGGGTACCGGCCGAGTGCGAGGACGAGGACGAGTGCGAGTGAAGGGGGGGGGGGGGATTATATCACAGGGACTTGCAGTCGTACTCGTACTCGTACGAGGGGTACGGAGTGCTGGGAGCGATATTGGAGATGTGGAGACGAATAACTTGCACTCGTCGTGAGGAGGGAAAGCTACGAGTACGAGTACAGTACGAGTACACCACGGGCTGGACCGATATACTCGTTCAGGTACTCATCAGTAGGGGGCCTCCAAATCATCCTGGTGAGGGGAAATGGAGAGGTCGGGGGCGGCAGAAGGATCGCGCATGCGCGTACTCGTACATGAGCTCCATCCATACCGCCCAGTTCCGTTCGTCTAGATGAGATGCAAGGCATCGATATCGGCCGTTTGAGATGCCGGCGCTGAGGCAGGGTGCTCCGTATATCGAACAGGATTGCTCCTACGAGGGGGTCTGGGGAGGGGAGTATGGACCATGGCTTGCGGAGGAGTTACTATACTAGATGCTGCCTCGCTCGCGGGGAGTCGATGTCCGCGGCGTGGCGTTGTTCAGCCCTGGCGGCCCTGTGCGAGTACTCGTACAAGTACGGGGTGAAAAGGATACCGGAATAGGGGAAGGGAAGAATTGTCTACCAGTGCCAGTGCCAGTACTCGTACGAGTAGATGCATCCTGTGAGGGGCGCATCACGCAGCAGGGCTGATGGCGAGGACGGACGGATAAGCCACCACTGAGAAGGCCGGGACGGGGACGAGGGCGAGGACCGGCTCGGCATTACTCGAGGACGGCTGATTTGCACGCCCACGGGGTATGCCCCGGGAGATGGTGATCGATCAGAGGAGGCCTGGGGATCGAGGACGAGCATCATGCTGTGGTCAGTGTTACTCGTACTCGTACTGGCAGAACTTGGGGTTGGAGGAGGAGGAGTAGCAGGAATACTCGTCCGAGTACGAGTACGGAGTACGGAGTACTGGTAGCAGCATGAGAACTGCCTGGACCCCCGGGGCCCACGGCTGAAGCGACTATTGTTTTGGCTTTTTGGTACTCGTACTCGTAATTCTCTCGCATCCCCACAGCGCCGGCGCCGGGGGGTTTTGGGCGGGAGATGGAGATTTGCTTGGCTGCGGAGGCGGGGACGCTCGTCTCGTACGATTACTCGCATATCTTCTGCGAAGGATTCGTGGTGACTCTGCTTGGACGAGGATTTGTACATCGCACAGATGCTGGCGATGATGGTGATGCCGGCTGTGTACGGAGTATAAGCAGTGATGGCTGGTCTGGTCTGCCAGTGAATAGAGTTGCCTGCGGGGAGCATACACGGACACGCAGCTGTCAGACGGACGGACGGACGGTCGTACTCGTATAGCCCGCGGCTTGTACGAGTACTCCGCACTCCGCACGAGTATTCGTGCAGGTGTTCGCACTCTTACGAGTACCAAAACTCCGTACTTGTACTCCGTACTCCGTAGAGGAGACAGAAGATGGAGTCCCGGGCCTGGGGTGCGGCCGGCGGACGAATCGGGGCGTGATGGGGCGCCGGAGGGGCGTGGGGACGCTGCTCGGATGGCGTTTCCGCGTGGGGTGGACGGAGAATTCCGTGGGAGTGGTGATTTCCCGGGTGTACATATGCAGCTGCCTGCATGGCTCTGAGGACCTGTGTGGATGCGTGGGCGTGATGCTGGAGGGGCGGATCGTTGGAGTGTGGTGGTATGAAGGTCCGAAGTGTGGTTGTATGGGTTGTTTTTGGAGTATTGGGTGTTTGGAGCACGGCGTATGGGTGTGTAGATGGACGGCACTCCGTAGTCGGCGTGGGAGGTCCAGATCGGGGGCATTTCTCCGTGTCTCTTCGGTAGGGAGCACGGGGGCGGGGATGGCTGGAGGACAGGTGGGAGCGCAGACTCGCCGCCGAATAGATGAGGACGGGCAGATGGACGCCGTGGAAGGGGGCGTGAGATCGGGCAGTGTGGTAGCCGGGCGAGCGGTGGCGCGAGCAGAGAACGGATGTGGATGTCCCCCGGAGGCGGGGGGGTGACCGAGGTGCGTGGCCAGGACGGAGTGCTCGTAGGCTGGTTCGTAGGCTGGTTCGTAGGCTGGTTCGTGATGGCGAGGTGTGTCCTCCGGGTGTGGTCGATGTCTCGGGCTGAGATGGATCGCATTGCAGTCTACGGATTGGTCTCTCCGCGCCCGCGTAGATGCTGCAGTCTTAATGTCTCGTGTCTCGGCTTTTCATGCACGGCCCTGACCCTAACCCTGCAGAAGGGGTGGGGGGTTGACAGGCGAGAGAGAGGTTGTCGACGACAGAACGCCAGGGTTGTGTGGTGGTGGTGGTGGTGGTCACCCTCGGCTCTCGTGTGCCGCATGGTGATCGGGCGTAACGCGCCGTTGCATTGGAGTGTCTTAGAGGTGAGCCGCGGCTCGGGGCCGGGGGGGGGGGGGTGGTCGTCGAAGTACTCGTAGGAGGATGAGTATGAGTCCGAGGCCGAGTCCGAGTATGAGTGGGTGCACGAGAAAGGGAGAGTTGCGACACTCACCTTTTGGATTCTGATAGAGAGTGTACGAGTACCGAAAAGTAAACAAAATAAAAGGGGGGGAGGGGGGGGAGGGGGGTTTCAGGGCTTGTACGGAGTACTCCATACTCCGTACGAAGACGTGATCGTACGGGTGTAGCGCCGGGCTCGCCTAGATGGGATGCGACGCTGACCATCTGTTGGCATTGGCGATTCCGACGTCGTGCTTCTCCTTCGGGCGATGCTTGGATGATGACCACCGTATTCGTACTCGTACGTGCGAGTACGAGTCCTGGCATGTCGCAGTGCTCGTATGGAGCATCCGAGTCCTCGATTTCCAAGCACGGGTAAGCAGACGCAGACAGACGCTTCTATCACATCGCATCATCACATCACATCGCGTCGCTCTCGCCCGGGCGAGATGTAAGACGGGCCTCGGGCTCGGGTGCGGGCTCGGAGATCTGCAGCGGCAATGGGCAGATCAGGGGCCCCGGCCGGCGGTGTCTGCCTCTGTGCTTACGCCGAGGCCGGTTCTCGCCCTGGTTCTCGTGTGCGTCTATGCCGGGAACGGCACGAGAAGATCATGGAGCATGGAGTGCGAGTACGAGTACCAGAACGAGTACTCCGTATCGGTACTCGTACTCGTGATCGCACTTGTGTGAAAGCCGTCGAGTCTTGCAGGCGTGCTCCGTGCTAGTCTTGGCAATGGTGTCATCTTGGTGGAGTCTCAGGATGTTTTTTCTCTCTTCGATTTTTCTTCGCCCGTCTTCTCCTGTCTTCCTTGTCTTTGCTGTCTTTCCTGTCTTCCTCGTCCTGGCTGTCCCCTGTCTCCCCTGTCCTTGGCTAGAGGCGTGGCTCAGGCCTGGGCCGGATCGGGGCAATGGCGTGACGGAGGACCTGGACGAATGCAGAGAGCTGCCGTGGGGCGTGGGCGTGGGGAGCCCTGGCTGCGGCGTGCGAGTGATGATGGTGAAGGTTGGGCTGTCCGAACGCACAGTACGAGTACTCGTACAAGGATTCGAACGATCACGAGC
Source organism: Escovopsis sp. TC (assembly GCA_003055185.1). Classification (NCBI taxonomy): domain Eukaryota; kingdom Fungi; phylum Ascomycota; class Sordariomycetes; order Hypocreales; family Hypocreaceae; genus Escovopsis; species Escovopsis sp. TC. The sequence continues at coordinate 2,414,524 of NIGD01000011.1, forward strand.
ACAGGTGAAGAGAAATGGTCCACGCATGAGGCTCTGCGGGGACGATGAATCAACAGTGAGCGAGCGAGCGAGCCAGAGGCAGGCAGAGGTCCTGTGCCGGATGCTCGGCTACGCCTGTGTGGCGATGTCTCGGGTTCACGGTGGTGAAGGCAGTGCTGGTAGTCGTGCCAGTACTCGTATTGTTCGCACAAGTACAGATGCTGGAACAAGGAACTCGATGCCCATCATGTGATGAACGGGAGTGATGCTGCTTGCATGATTCACGGATGTCGATGCATTTCTGAGAGACTCCTTGTGGGCTGTTAGTCGGTGCCGCTGAATTCACGACGGTGGAGAAGCTGGGGAAGACGACAGGGGGCAATCCAGCAGGAGGAGGCAAAACCCGGGGCCTGGAAGGACACAGAGCTCCTGAGAAGAGCCGAGAAGGGATACCTGGAGCGCGGCGCAGGAGCCTAGATTTCTCTGATTTCCCCCCTCACCTTCGGCGCTTTGGTTCGGAGGATTTATTTTCAGCAGCGCGAATAGTCTCGGGTCTGGGCTCGTTGGAGATTGGCGTGAGGGCGAGGGTTCGTACGGGAAGTCGTACTTCGTACGGGCTGAACACGTGGACGCATGGTGCGGAGGAGTACGAGGAGTTCGAGTAGAGGAGGAGAAAGAGGAGGAGTAGAGTATGAGTAGAGTGGGAGTGGGAGTGGCAGCAGTTGCTCGTAGCAGTGGAGTTAGAGGACGGGGTCGAGGTCGAGAACGGCCAGGGCGTATGCCGAGAGGAAGCGAGGCTTGTACTCGTGCTCGTAGAGGTCTTGGCTGGGGCTGAGGGGGCGAGGTGCGGGGAAGATGAGAGCCGAGGCGATGGCTCGGTCCATGGAGGGGTCTGGGGGTGCGTTGGTGTCGTGATTGATGGTCCTCGCGGCGAAAGTTGGTGATGCTTGGCCGTTGGGGGTGTCTGGGGCAGATTGTCCGTATACGAAACGAGAGTGATCGGGTTGTGGGAGGGGAGTGAGAGAAAGACAGACAGACAGACAGACAGACAGACAGACAGACAGACAGACAGACAGACAGACAGACAGACAGACAGACAGACAGACAGACAGACAGACAGACAGACAGGCAGGCAGTCAGGCAGACAGGCAGGCAGTCGGGCAGTCAGGCAGTAAGTCAGTCAGAAAGACGGAGCCTGGGGAGGAGTGAGGCAAAGTGGTGATGGCTTCAATGTGCAGTGTGGAGTGTGGATGTTGGAGTTGGAGCTGGAGCTGGAGCTCGAGGTCGGCGAGGTCACGGCTGGATCCATGCATAGAGGACGTTAGGCGACGAGCATCCATCAACAAGAGCGGGTCAGATGGCCGAGCGGTTATGGCGCCAGGTTAAGGACACCTTAACAGGAGATTCCTGGTGGAGCAATCCTCGTGGGTTCAAATCCCACTCTGATCAGTTGTTTTTTGATTTTTTTTTGGACTTTATCTTGTTGATTGGAAAGGACTAATCTTCTGATTTTCTTGTACGAGTACTTTGTAGCCGTTTTACTATGCTCTTGAGCATGGCAGGCGATGAAGATGGGGGATCCTGGGCTGCGCGTTGAGCGTTGGGATCGTGGTATTCCATGTGAGACATGCTTGGAGGCTCGGCTCGCTTGCTGGAATGACTTCATCGGGCGCTGTATCGTGGTGTTCATGGGGGATCTGGGGGATGCGTGATTCAAGTACGTGGTATTCAGGATGTGCCAGTACTCGTATGGATGGAGGCGAGCTCTTCGTATTTCGTATCGTCATTCCATTGCTCTGGCATGCGAGAAGCCTGTGATATGATATGGATGCCCCCACGCTGGGTGGCCGCGTGAATGCGGGGTGCTGTTGTGGTTGGTGCCAGGCGTGCTGCGGCATCTGAAAGAGGAAGAAGTTGGACAGCGGATGGGAGGAGAAGATGGAGGGGGGGGGAGGATGAAGGAGCTGAGTACAAGTAGTGGGTTGAGGACAGAAAAGGCTGAGAGAGGATGTGAAAAGAGGGGTGGGAGACAGAAGAGGAGAGGAGACGGTATGACACCAGGACGCCGGGGGAGGGTCGATTTTGAGGACCCCCAAGGTAGAGGGTAGAGGAAAGCAGTCCCTATGTCTTTGAAGGGATTCGTCATGGATGTCATCGCAGAGCAGGAGGCAGCGTCAGCCCCCCGTGCAACACGCCCATCCCGCCCACCTGCCCCGGCACCTTATCCGTCAGCGGCGGCGGCGACGCCGGCGTCATTGCCCGCCGCGCCGGCTCCGGGCTCATGCCCTGCGGCGCGCCCCTGAGCGGGAGCGAGCCGCACGCGCCGCCCTTGCGGGAGCCGTCGAGGCTGGCGGGGCTGAGGGAGCGGGGGCCGGCCTTCTCGTTGGTGGAGAGGCCCTTGGCCTGGACGAGCGCGCTGGAGCGGATGTGCTGGGGGTCTTTGTCGTAGTACTTGTCGACGATGGGGTGGACCATGACGGTCTGGCGGTGGATGGTGAGGATGGAGTTTGTCGGCACGTTGACCCAGTTTTCTGGGAAGAAAGAGAAGGAAAAAAAAAAAAGGAGCGCAATGTTAGCAAGGAGTCGACAGCTCGGGGATTCGCTGCTAGCCCAGGGAAGAATGAAAAGGAGCAAAGGACGGGAGAAGAGAGAGAGAGAGAGAGAGAGAGAGAGAGAGAGAGAGAGAGAGAGAGAGAGAGAGAGAGAGGCCCATAGTTGCTCACCCCTTTCAAAGGTCAAGGGCTCGCTGGCCACGAGCACGATGTCGGCGCCCTTGTCCTTGCGCTCCATCTGGTACTGCCGGTCGTCCGGGGAGGAGGTCCGCGTGACCCACTGCGTGCCGGAGGAGTAGTACAGGCTGGCAGCCTCGTCCCTCGCGCTGCTGATGTACCTGGTGCAGATGACGCTGTGCCCGTCCGTGACGGCGAAGTTGAGCAGGCTGATGGCGTCTGCGTCCTCGGGCCCGGCCCCGGCCCCGCGTTCGTTTTCGTCGTGGAGCGCCGCCCCCGGGTCGATGCCGTCGACGAGCTCGTTGATCTGGGCGATGGTGCGCTCCATGGCGGCGCGCAGGACGGTGGGGCCGAACCCCCCCTCGGGGCAGCGGCTGGGGTCGTGGCCGAGCTGTTCGAGGGTGTGGAGGAAGAGGGCAAAGGCCCACTCGGAGTCGGTGCCGCCGCGGACGCCGAGGTACCACTTGTCGGCGAGGAGGGCGCCGAGGGGCCGCTTGATGAGGCGCCAGCCGCCGATGCCGCCGTTGTGCATCCACATGAGGCTGGCGTGGGTGAAGGGGTGGCAGTTGTCCTCGCTGAGGGAGCCCTGGGTGGTGGCGCGGACGTGGGCGAAGACGAGGCGGGAGGCGGTCTTGGAGGCCATGCGCTGGAGGTTGGTGCAGTTCCAGGCGGGGATGGTGGAGGTGAAGAGGCAGGGGCCGGGGCCGAGCTTGGGGTCGGTGTAGAAGCCTATGCCGAAGCCATCGGCGTTGTTCTGGCCGCGGCGGGTGTCCTGGAGGAGGAAGTCAGTAGAGCCGTGCGTGGGACGATCTTTTCGCGGTTGCTGCACATGTTTTCACTGCCATGGAGACAAAGCCGAGGGCTCTTGGGCATGGGGCTCGGGGCTCGGGGAGAGCAAGGCCGAGGTGGTATGTACCAGTCGGAGGCGCGAGTCGAAGGACTGCTTGAGGATGGAATGGGTCGGGTCGAGGATGAGCTTGGAGAGCAGGATCTCGTCACTGCCCTTGTAGACCTGAGCGTGAGCGGGGTCAGCAGATGGAACGCAAAGTGGAGGAGCAGCACTGGTGCTCTATCGGGCGGCATCGTCGGGCGGCATCGTTGCGATGGCTGGCACTTACGAGGAAGCGGCACATGCCGAGGTCGTTGTCTCGAGTCGAGGTCGTTGTCTCGAGTCGAGGTCGTGCGTTCCGAGGTGGTAGGGGGTTGCGAGTTCCAGCAGGAGGTTGCAGGGAGACGCCGCTCGGGTCGATGGCGATGGCGATGGCGATGGCGATGGCGAAGAATGGGATCGGCAGAGCGGTCGTGATCGTCGAACGCGTGTGGCCCAATGGGAGCGGATGAAGGATCTGGAGAGCAAGGGGAGGAATGCGTCGAGGGGAGGGATGGAGGGATGGGGGAGATGCTGGAGCAGAGCCCGTCAGTGAAGCGTGCCTGGCGATGCGATGTCGAATCTCGCCGGAAAATGACATCATGCGGAATGCAGGGTCTGACCCTAACCCTGAAGGGGGGGGGTTGCGCGTCGACCATGCACTCGATGACCCTGACCCTGGCGCCTGACCCTGGTGGGATTGCGCGTCGGCGTCCCACCTGTCCAACCCTAACCCTCGTCTCGTCTCACGCAATCCTGGACATGTACTCCGTACTCCGCATGTACTCCGTACTCCGTACTCCGTACAGATTGATCCATCCATGTCTCCACTCGCCTCTGTGCTCCCTCCAGCAGCGCCCTCCAGCAGCCCCCTCCAGCAGTCCCCTCCAGCAGCCCCCTCCAGCAGCCTCCAGCGGCCTTTAGCGGCTGACCTCACGATGTCAGCCCCCGTCGCGGTCGTCACGCGCTGAAGCGGCCACTGCGGGATCGACGCCGTGGGGCGCACCGGGGTCGTCGCCAAACTGGCCAATCAGAGCGTGGCGTTAAGTCTTCACCTCACGATGCATCAACACATCATTGATGTACAAGTACCTACGGAGTACTACTAGTACTACTACTCCGTAGTACTACCTACTACTCCGTACCCATCTCGTACTCCTACCTTTTCCGGGTGTGAACAGGATCAAGATCTATCCCCATCATGCAACGAAATGGCAGTGAAAGTGCATGCAAAAGGATGTCCTCTTCTCCATCCGTCTGACTGTGTCTCTTCATGCGATTTACCGGTACGACGACAAGCTCTCTGCCCAAGTCAGCTCCATCCCAGGCCACACTGCACAGACATTGAAGAGAGACACAGAGGCGACCGCGAGAAGGTCTCGAGCTCGGAAAACGCGCCAAACCTCATTTACACGCTCCTGCCGCGTTCTTGCCCTCGACGTGGGACCGCGTTTTGCACTCGCTCCTTCCCCTCCTTCCGACCCATCGCGAGCCTCCACTTTCGACCTCGCCTCTTCTCCCTCCTCCTCTTCTCCCTCCTCCTCTTCTCCCTCCTCCTCTTCTCCCTCCTCCTCTTCATCTCCTCTTCATCTCCTCTTCTCATTCTCTTCTGCCTCCTCCTCCATCCCCCATGGATCCTCTATAGCCTCTCCCGACACTCGTCGCCTCGCCGGTCGCTGCCTGTCTGCCTGCCTGCCTCGCATTATGCTCCCTGCTCTCATCCCGTGCTGAACGCGGATCCATTCCCCATCCTCCTCCTCCTCTCTCTCACCTCACCCCCCCCTCTCTCTTCCTCTCTCTTCCTCTCTCTTCCTCTCTCTTCCTCTCTCCCTTGCCCTCAGCCCGAGAGCACCCGTCGAGGGAAGGGGGCTGCATCGAGCTCCGCATCAGCGGCTTCGCTCTCGGCAGAGCTACATCATCTTTCTACTGCCCTCCTCTGTTCCCCCTCTTCCCCTCCTCTTTCCCTCCTCTTTCCCTCCTTCTTTTCCTCGGGCCCGCCGCAGCATCCCAGGCTGCCCGCGATGCACTATCATCATGGCCCCTCCAATCCTGCAGACGACGTCCCGCCTTCCAGCCCGCCCACCGTCCCGGCCTCCTCCTCTCCCACAGGCTCCGTCATGCTCTCCCCCACGAGAGCCTCCCGCCGCAAGGAAAGGCGCAACCCTTCCGTGACGCCCAGGCGCTTCGGCAGGTTCTTCACGCCCCGGTCCTCCTCCCTGTCCACCCCGGGACGCAAGATCCTCGGCATGCTCGACGACACGGCCATCAACAACCGCCGCCTCCTCGCTTCCCCCCAGTCCCTCATGCTGGGCCTGCACGACGACGACGACCTTCCCTCAGACACCATCGGGCCCCCGTCCCCTACCGAGCCAAGGAGCGACACCCCGTCCGACATCGCCGAGCACCCCCAGGAGCTTGAGACCCTGGAGAATGAGGATCGTGGCAAGCGAAGATTGCCCGACCTGGACGACGAGTCCCCCTCGAAGCGGAGAAGGATAGGCCCCCCGCCAAATGAAGAGATGCCGCCGCCGCCCCTCGCCCCCTTCTTGGCCGCCGCATCCAGGAGCTCAGCCTCCTCCGCATCGAGGACGCAGGACCCTCTCCCATCCAGAAGCGATGCTCCCGCCCACCAGGACCGCGATCCAGAGGTGTCCACCCAAGACGTCGAGCCCGGCCTGTCACAAGAGGCTCTCTGCGAGCAGCGCAAAGCCACCCTGGTGAGTTTTGTGCGACTTGTGAGAGCAACCTGAGCCTGCTAACCTTCCATCTGTTGTCAAGAACCTCTTCTTCAAGGTCAGCAGGAACGGCGGCAAGGACGGCAAGGAGGTAAAACCGGCTGCCAAGTCGACCAAGAGCTCTGCTGCGGGGTCTCCAGCTCCTTCGGTAAGCTTCCCCACAGACTTGGCCTCATGGCCTTGAATATTCCCCTCTGACTCGATCAGGTCCTCGAGACGTACGCGCCCCAGCCGCTTCGCAAATTTCGGTGCCGTGGCGGCGCCGCTCACCTCCTCGACAGAGCACACGGCTTCTCCACGCACGCGGGCAGCCGCCGTCTCGCCGACCCTGCCCTCGACCCGAGAACCGAGACCTCGGCCTTCTGCAGCCGCAGCCTCGACGCGACCTCCTGCTACATGCACAACGGCACCGGCAGCACCATCCCCTTCAGCATGGCCAGCTGCCACCGATCCTCCGTCACGGCCATCGGCGACGAGCAGGGCTACGTGCGGCTCTTCACCACCGCCCTGACCTCGAGCGTCATCGACCCCAAGGTCGACGCCTTCATCCCCGTCCACGACAACGCCATCATGGACCTCGCCTTCTCCGACGACGACTTGCGCCTCGCCACGGCCGCCGGCGACCGCACCGCCAAAATCGTCGACATCGCCACGCAGTCCGTCGCCGCCGAGCTCGCCGGCGGCCACTGGGACTCGCTCCGGCAGGTCCTCTTCCAGCCGGGCCAGTCCAACGGCAGCGTCCTCGCCACCTCGGACCGGGCCGGGCGCATCCAGGTCTGGGACCTGCGCTGCTCGCCCTCGCCCCAGAACGCCTTCTCGACCGTCGACCCCGACGGCGTCGTCCGCTCCCGGGACACCGCCCTCGAACCCTACCCCGGCAAGAACACCAACACCATCCCCGACGCCCACCAGCGCAGCCAGCAGAGCGCCGCGTCGGCCGCCTCCGTCACCGCCATCCAGTACATGCCCGCCGGCCGCGAGCACCTCCTCCTCTCCGCCTCCGAGGCCAACGCCTCCATCAAGCTCTGGGACACCCGCTTCATCAAGCCGAGGCGCCAGCTCGCCCTCGCCGTCACCCCCGAGCCCCAGAGCCACGGCTGGCGCTCCTACGGCATCACCTCCATGGCCCTCAGCTCCGACGCCTCCCGCCTCTACGCGCTCTGCAGGGACAGCACCGTCTACGCCTACTCCACCGCCCACCTCATGCTCGGTTTCGCGCCCGAGCTCCTCGACGGCGCGCCCAAGCGCAAGCCCGCCGGCGTCGAGGGCCTCGGCCCCCTCTACGGCTTCAAGCACCCCAAGTTCCGCGCCCAGTCCTTCTACGTGAAATGCGCCCTGCGACCCTCCACCCCCGACGGCCGCGCCGAGATGCTCGCCGTCGGCAGCTCGGACGGCTGCGCCGTCCTCTTCCCCACCGACGAGCGCTACCTCCACGCCAACTTCCTCGCGCCGTCCGCCGCGCCACCGCCGCCGCTCTCCTCGTCCTTCTCCTCCCAGTCGGGCGGCTTCTCCCCGTCTCTGCTGCCCATCTCGAACGCCGGCACGGCGCTCGTCCGCGGACACAGCAGGGAGGTGACCACCCTTGTGTGGACGCACGACGGGAAGCTGGTCACCGCGTCGGACGACTACATCATACGGCACTGGCAGCAGGATGAGCGGCAGGCGCGGCATTACCGGCAGATTGGGGAGTTTGGCGGAGAGCGATACATGGCGGGATGGGCCGACGTGGGCGAGGACTGGGACGAGATGATGTAGTCTTGGGGGATCCCTCTTTTTTTTTTTTTTTTTCGGAACATCATCCCCCTTTTCTGGCAGCTCTTCTGGCTTCCTGAATCTTTCCTATCTCCCCATCCATCGCGTATACACTCCACGGCCCCTTCCCTTCCCACCTTTCCCTTTCCCCCTTTCCTTTCCCATATTTTCTTTCTCTGATTCCTCCCCCTTGGAGTTTCATCGTGTTTTGTGACCCTTGACTTGGGCAAGAAAGAGCATAGCTTGGCGTTCCTGTTTGCGGATACACATCCCCCCCTTTGCCCCTCACCCACTACTTCCGGCCCCACGACTTCATTTCTTTCACGTTCCGCTTGCCCTCCCATGATGCACAGAGAGAGGAAGAAATAAGAGAGCGGAGAATTCCATGGAGTTTCCTTTTTCCGCGCCCTTGCTGGGTGCGTCTGCTGTGTAAGGTACGTGGATCGATGTAGCGGCATGGGTGACGAGCGAATGAGATTCTGCGCGATGCGGACATGACCTTGGGCGCGTGCCGATTTCGTGTCTGGCAATGTGCCGTTCTCGTGTCTGGGAGTGTGCGAGTGTGAGGACTTGTCGTCAATAGACGCCGTCATGTCCCGGGATAGGCGGACGTGAAGACTCCCTAAAGATGTGCAGACGTCAAGTCTTGCAGTGAGCGTACAAACGTCAAGTCTTGCTGTGAACTTACCGTTATGACTGAACGTACGAATGCCACTGCGAACCTGCGATCATCGCTGTGAACCTGCGACCGCCACTCCAAACGCACGCATGTGTAGAATCACAGGATGCGGACTCAATCCCCTCCATAAAAGCCACTGACGGGAAGCATCGCCATGGACAACAGGACCGTCCAAACTTCCCGCCAACACAGAGAGACGTGAGGACTTGCCGCGGACGCACGTATCTGAAGACTCCCCCCGGATGTTCAGGGATGACATTTATTGTTTTACGCCCGTACACGGAGTACGCCATGCTCCATGGATACAAGCTCGTCAGGACCAGGACCGCCGTGGCAGCGCAGGATCTTCGTACATAGGGGCTGGGGACTGCCCGTCGAAGATAGGAGACATGTCCGCGCGGTGGATATGCGTTCGTCCTGCCGGCTGGACGGGGCGCTTCGGCCGAAATGGGAGGTGCCTGTGCCGCGCTGGTTGAGTGCTTTCGCGTGGAGGTCGTTCCGCTCGGGGGCTTGCCCAGTAGAATCTCGCAGGTTCACGTGTGCAGGTAGAGCGAGAGCCATAGGATGCGCATTGTATTCATCCAATCCAATCCGTCTGCTACAAACTCATGCCCGTCCCTCCAGGCGGCAGTCCAGATCCTCAGGAGAGATGGAGACGCCGCCAGCAAGTTCACGAAACAGGTCGTTGTGCTCTCCTGGTGACATGCAGGGGACTTCGCCTTTCTGGGCATCTGATTCACATCCACTTGAGTGTTCTCTTTCCTCGACATGTAGGACTCCGCTGGGTCTTTGCCTTCCTGGCATCCATTGATTTCAGCCTGAGCGCTCTTTCCTCTGTGACATATAGGGGAGGGGGCTCGTCGTGTCCGTAAGCTCCAGTCTCTCTCCTTTTATCTTCCGGTGTCCTTTCCAGGACACTTACATCAGCCCAGCGAGGCGCACCGAAACAGCGACGTCAAAAAGGCCCTGAGACTTTTTCAGATCGCTCGCCGCGGTGCTCGGCCGTCTGGTCCTGCTCCTCCCTCGCTCGGGCTCCGCCAGCGCCGTGTCGAACTTGACGGACTTGCCGGGGTCGTGGGATGCATCTGCGCCTGCGCCTGCGCCTGCGCCCGCACCGTCATCAACGTCAGGCACGCCCTTTCTGGTGCTGGATCGCTGGACCCTGTCTTCTCGGGCGTGGTCGTGGGCTTGGTGCTTGTTGTCGCGGGCGCTGCGGCGCTCTTTGGCGACCACGAGGCTGTCGCGGGGGCGGGATGCTGCCGCCGCTGCTGGTCTGTCGAGCCAACCGAGCAGGGAGGCAGAGGTGGAGGTGGGAATAGGAATGGAGGGCTGCTCGTCTGCGGCGATGAGCTTGATGTGCCGGGCGGAGCGCGTTATGGTGTCGATGTGGTCGACGAGGAGGGCCATCTTGTTGAAGATGGTGTGCGCCTCCTTGATGATGTCGGCTCTCTCCTGCGGCGTGAGGCGGTGCTCGACCTCTGCAAGCCGCGCCTCGTACTCGGTCCTCAGGTCATCCTCGTGAGAGGTATCGAAGCGCAAGAAGCTGAGCGGGAGGTCTTGGGCAGCACGGCGGGGGCTCTTCTCGCAGGACTTCATGGTCGGCCCGATGGACTCAGGCACAGCGGCCCAGAAGTCGTTGCCGAGGTTCTCGAGCGTAGCCCTGATGAGGCGCCCGCCCTCGAAGAGCCCGATGTAGAGGAGGTACGAGTACGCGATGAGCACGTGGGGCTTCCTTCGGACGGCATCGTCAATGTAGGCCACGAGGCGCGCGAGGTCCCCGGCTGTGACTGCCTCGACCTGCTCGCCACACGTCTCGGCCGACCAGCCCGTCATGGCGCACACGTCGTCCTGGATGCGGCTCGCGCGTGTCATGCCGGGGAGGTATACGCGCTGCAGGATGGCGAGAAGGCGCTCGTCAAGGGCATTCGTCCCGGCGAGGAGGTGTCTCTGCCATTGGGTCTCGAAGGCGGCGTACACGGGGGCCAGGTGGAGCAGGCCGGTGGCATAGGCGCCTGGGTCGGAGGACTGCGGGGGGATGGCAAGGGGTAGTCTTGCGGCGAGGAGCTTGATGAGGCTGCTGTGGGCGTTGCGGGTGCTTTGGTAGATCTCCTTGGCGAGGCCGGTCCGAGGGTCGGCATTGTGCTCGAGGGGGGAGGTTGTCGGCGGACGGTCGGCTTGGAGGGGGTTGGTGGCGGACATGGTCAAGGTGGGAGTGGGGGGGGGGAAGAGACAAGGGACGGCGTGGGATTGGGATGTCACATAGGTATGTTTTGGGGCGATAGGGGCGGCATAGGAGGGGATGGAGGAGGCATTTCCGAGGAGTGATGATGGTTGCTGGATTACGGAGAAGCGATGATGATGCCATGGAAACAACATCACGGCGAACATTAGGTAATACTACTCGAATGTCTTGTAAAGGGGCCAGGGAATGAAGGAAGGAACATAGGAAGAGGAGGAGAGGGAGCAAGGAAAGAGAGATGGAGGAAAAGGGGGAAAGAACTTGGGAGGCAGAAGGAAGGAGGCAGGATGGGTTGATGAGGTGCTCCTGCGCTTTGCCTCGAGCTGTTGGAGCCCGATCGTGGTTTCCTTTCGTGGTTTCCCCGAAAGAAAACCGGTTTGCTGCATGGAGAGACAGCCCGAGTTGGGGATGCATCTATCCAACATGGACTTGGGGGGCAGTCGACGGCGTCGTGGAGTTCCTCGAGGGGAGGCCTGGAGAGGCAGGACGATCCAGCTTGGTGTTTGTGAAGCATATCTCATGGTCTCTCTTCTCTAACTTGTACTCGTAGAACACAGACATCTGCACAGGCTAGACCCCAGGATCGGCCGCGACCCCAGATGTATCCGCCCCCCTGCCATCATCCTGGTCCGAGCTGATCAAGACAAAGGAGAAGACGACGACGAGGGCGCCGACCCAGTACATGAGGCTGGCGTATTGCCCGTACTGGATCATCTCGCCGACGAGCGAGACGGGGATGGTCATGGACGCCCCGACGGTGACGACGAGGGGGCTGATGAGCAGCAGGGCGTACGCCCAGAAGACGTCGCCGAAGAAGGAGGAGACCGAGTTGAAGAGGAAGATGGCCCAGATCCGGCCCGTGGAAGGCAGCTCAAACTAAGGGTACATGGGTGTCAGCCACTGTCTTGAATGCTGTCGGACAATCCCTCTGGGGAGGAGGGAGGATGGAGGAGGTGGGGGGGGGGGCGGGGGCAAGATGTAGGCTCACAGGTTCAATGCCCGTCCAGTGAAGGAGGAAGAAGAGCGGCCAGGCGAAGAGGACGGAGTACAGCCCCGCGAGGGCCAGCACCAGCTGCATGTCCCCCCCGCTGTCGCTCACCACGCGCTTCTTCAGGCGCACCGTCGCGAAGCCGTAGATGACAGCGCCCGCGAGGGCCATGGCGTCCCCGAGCGCGGTCTGCGACCACGACTTGTGCGGAAAAGTACCCCTGCCGGGATCGGCGTCGTTGTTGTTGTTGTTGTTGTTGTTGTTGTTGTTGTTGTTGTTGTTGTTGTCGTTGTCGCCCCCGGACAGGTCGATGGACGAGATGATGACGATGCCCGCCAGGGAGGCGACGACGCTGGCGACCTTGCGCAGGGAGAAAGACTCGACGCGGGTGAGGACGCCGAAGAGGAGCGTCCAGATGCTGCTGGTGGAGGAGAGGATGGTGACGCTGGCGACGGAGGTGTAGGCGAGGCAGGCGGAGGCGAGGTAGTCGGAGAGGAGCCAGGGAAAGGTCATTTCGAAGGCGATGACCGAGACCTCTTGGAGGGTCATCTCTGCCGGGGGATTTCCTCTCGATCGGTTGATGGGCTGGCCAGTCACGATGGTTGCATTTTCAACAATGTCGTCGTCGTTGGCAGCGTCTTCTTCGTCGGAAGACAGATGCTCGTCGAGCGGCTCGTAGTCATGCGAGAGGGCTCGCGCGGGCCTCGACTTGGCCAGGTCGTCCATGGTCGAGGACCAGAAGCGGTGGACATCCTCGTGCAGACCTGATATCCCGCGCCTGGCTAGGTAGCGGAGGAAAAAGGGGAGCGTGTTGAGCGCGAAGGCTATGTTGGCGCCGAAGACGAGGAAGAAGGGTTTGTTGTACGTCTGATCCGCGAAGATGTACTATCCATGGTCTTCCTGTCAGTCGCCAGTCCTGAAGTCTGATTCTGCTTCGTGTCCGTCCTGGACTCTTCATTCATTTGTTCGTTCGGGGCGCCTCCCCCCAAACCTCTGCCCCCACGACCCATGCGACAGAGCCCCTCGTAGACCCAGGCAACAGAACCAAGCTTCTCCAAGGGGAGGCGCGTACTCACACTGGAAAGGAAGTTGGACACGGTCCAGAGGGACACGGTCCCCAGCACGAAGCATATGCCGATCGTCTTGCGCGCGACGGCCCCGAACCCCATGTTGCGCAAGAAGCCCGACCTGGGCGCGGCAGCAGGCGGCGGTGGCGGCGGTATCGGCGGCGGCGGCCGAGCCTCTGATGGTGGTGAGCGCCATGGAGGGGCAGTTTCGGTGGGAGGGGCAGTTCCAGTCGGAGCTCGCTTTTGTGGATCGCGCTTACGATGCGGCCGCAGCGAGGTCAGCTCGATCGAGGGGCCCGCTGGGCCGGGGCCCTTGTCCTGCCTTTTCGCTGCATTTGCTGTTGCTGATGCTGCTGATGCTGCTTTTGCGGTCGATGACGACAGCGCCATTGCGCGATGGGTTCAGGGGGGGGGGGGGGGGGGGGGGGTGGGAGGGTGGGGGGGGGGAGAGCGGCGGCGAGCTCGGAGCGTTGCCGGAACCAGGGTCAGGGTTGCAGAATCGATAGGGCTGGTAGTTGAGCTCGGGAGCTTCGCATCATCGGTTGGGATTGTGTCTCGTGGGCATCGCAGACGGGAGGATCGACTCGAAAGTGAAGTTGCCCAGAGGGAGATCCATGTGCGATGGCTTCGAGGAGCCATTGACCCCGGATGTTGGCGGAGCAGCTCGTTCTGATCGTATGGAGTGCTGGAGGCGTTTGTGGAACGTGGAAGGGATTGGGGTTGGACTCTGGATGGCGCCATTGCGAATCGCGAGCACACGTGCTGACGGGATGAGGACGACTCCCTTCCCGTGGCGGGAGAGGGACACAGGGTTAGGAGGAGTATGTGTAGGGAGGAGCAGAAGAGGAGGCGAGGGGGAGGAGGACGAGAAGGATCAACAATGCTTGCTGCTTGCTGCGCGCGAGGCTTCGGCGACTTGGCATGTTGTGTATCTCTCGTATTGATCTTCGACATCGTTGCCGTGATACCGGATGATATATGGAGTACCGGATGATGGAAGTGGGATCTATCTGGATCATGGGAGGTAGACGCTCATTGCGATGGGGGGGAGGCTACTCCGTGCTGTCTCAATAGCCGGATGACCTGACCCTGAGAACCCGATCGTGACCCTGACGATGGCTGGTGTTGACGAGATTCTGACCCTGGAAACCCGATCGTGACCCTGACGGCCCTGCTGTAACCCCGGACTTGACCCTGGTAACCCGATCATGACCCTGACGTCGCTGCGGTGGCTCTGGCTTTGACCCTGACAACCCGATGCCGACCCTGGCAGTAACCCTGAAAACCCGACGACAACCCTGTCAACCCGACGACAACCCTGACACGAACCCTGATGAGCGCGGCACGGAGCCCATGAACCCGAAGCTGACCCTGGTGACGCCGCCCATAACCCTGCAAACCCGACCATGACCCTGACCATTCTGGCAATGACCTGAATCGAACCCTGGTGACGCTGCCCATAACCCTGGAAACCCGACACCGACCCTGAGATCCGATTCTCGTCACCCCGATAACCAGACATGAACCCTGATGCCACCGGCAGGCCCTGACATCGCCTCTCTCGTGAATCGACTCTGTACTGGTACCAGTGCTCGTACGAGGTCGGTTTTCTGCACCGCTCACCGAAACACCATCTCCTGCGCGCTCATCCCCTCACCCTCCACCAGCACCCCCGCCTTCCGCAAGATGCCTACGCACCCCTCCACCACCTCCCCGCTCACCCCCTCCGTCCTGTCCGCGAACCTCACCGTGCGCATCCACTCCCTCGCGTCCTCGCGCGAGTACTCGAGGTTCGTCGCGATCCACTCCACCGCCTCCTCCGGGTTCGCCCTGAAGTGCGCGACGCCCCTGTCGAGCTTCTCGAAGAGGTCCTTGACGCGGGGGTCCAGGCTTCGCGCATCTCCGTCTCCATCTCTGTCTCCGTCTCCGTCTCCGGTGAGCCATGTCGCCGCCACAATCTTCCAGCTGCTCCACGGCGTGTAGATCTCCCCGACGCGCTTGATTTCCCCCGCGGCGTAGAACTTGCTCGACGTGAAGTGCTCCCACATGAAGAAGTCGGCCGCGCCGGAGGTGACCCCCGCGCGCAGCTGCTCGAAGGTGTGCAGGGGCACGACGGACGAGAAGGGCGGGGAGGGCCAGCCGTGCTGGTCGGCGAGGACGAAGCCCATGACGTAGCTGCCGGAGCCGATGCGCGAGACGCCCAGCTTGCTGCCCTGGAGGTCCTTGACGGACTGGATCTCGTCGCGGTTGGCGCCGGTGGAGATTGCCCAGCCTGGAGCAGCAGCAACGGCGGCGGCAGCGGTCAGCAGTCAGCCTTCAGCTTTCCAGCGTCTTGGATCTCATGGCAACCACGTATGAGGGAGACAATCAGAGGATGAGAATGAGGATGAGGATGAGAATGAGAATCAGGATCTGGGTCAACGACAAGCTGATGGAGACTTGGACGTACACAGCGGGCTCTGGACGTACGTCCCCACGAGCCGGTACCCCCCATCGCCGTCCACGTCCCCCTTGCCCAGGCCCGAGATCCACGCCTCGGTCAGGCCGATGCCCACGTCGATGTCCCCGGCCCGGATCGCGGTGATCATGTGGCCCGTGCCGGAGGGAAAGGGCACCAGGTCCGCCTGCAGGCCGTAATACAGGGTCGCGAAGTGGAGCGGGGCCGAGAAGTGCTCGGGGACGAAGCCGA
The DNA here is from genome assembly GCA_003055185.1 of Escovopsis sp. TC. NCBI lineage: Eukaryota > Fungi > Ascomycota > Sordariomycetes > Hypocreales > Hypocreaceae > Escovopsis > Escovopsis sp. TC. The sequence continues at coordinate 2,430,249 of NIGD01000011.1, forward strand.
TGCGCAGGGGCGCCATTGCGGGGTCTGTGGATATTGCTGGCCTTGAAGCAAGGGTATGTTTTGGGGAGGGGGGGCGGTTTGGAGAGGCGCTTCTATGCGATGGCTGTAGGAGAGAGCTTTTGAGGGGCGAGAGGAGGAGAGAAGGGAAGGCATGGATGGATGGATGGAGGGATGCCATCGCTACTCCGTGGACGAGGCGTCGCTCGCCGTTGGATTTGGTAATCAGTCTAGGAGGAGCTGTAGAGCTTCCACTTCAGCTCCGACCTCGCACCAGGACATGGACCCCGATGGATACAGAAACGGGCTGGGCAAGCCGACGAAAGGATCGTTTGATCATGCCATTCGTGATGGGATCCGTCCTCCTCTGCTACATCTCTTCTTGCAGCCGCTCCAGAACAGCCACAGTCTCCTGGAGAATCGAGTCCCTCGACCTCGTCACCGGCAGAGATGCTGCAGAGTTGCTGCCCCTCCTCCCAACCCTAACCCTGAGCAGCGTCGATGATGTCATGAGCCCCTATAGAGTCATAGACTCTCTACCTGCATATATCTAGATATGGCCTTCCAAGGGTTGTCCTCCCTGCAGACGACGAAACCCCCCATGGGTTGGAAGAGGCGTCCGATCCCAAGAACCAGCTTGACTCTGCTGCCGATCCGACGCTGCTCGACCTTCCTGAAATTGCCAGAGCATCGATCATCATCTGATTGCTGATCGAGGCATCCTCCTCGGCCACAGGAGACCTCTAGCTGTCATGTATTTGCTCTCCCCACTGTATGGAAGCGCCCATCACGGCCCATGTTCCAGCCTTCAATGGCAAAGTTCATGCAAGAAGGGAATGGACGGAGTACTCGCCCACACTTCGCGGCAGGCTTACGTGACCTGCATCCTGAGTGCCGGCATCACCACGTACATACTACAGGGGCATCTGGCCTGCGGAGTCCTCGGTAGTACGACGACCGAGCACCAGCCGTGCCCGATCGACGCTGCTCGAGGCCCATCGCCCTCAGCTTACGCGGCGTGCTTCGCGCCCAAATGCAGTCTAAGCAGTTCCATCCTGGCGGCCGCAAGCCTCTCTTCTGCATGCCAGGCTTGCCCGGATGTGGCATTGGAGGACAGCAGGGCGGATAGGAGGATGCGCTTGTGTCACGAGCTGGGAACGACTCTCGTCGCTGTCAGAAACGACGAGTGATGGGATCGCCGTCATTTAAGACGGGCCCTGCCCCCGGGCGCTGCTGTCCACCTTGTCTCTGTCTCTGTCATTCACAACCTTTGCGCCGTGCCCCTCGGAGATTCTCTCTTTCAGAATCAGCTGGGCGCAGTACGGAGTACGGAGTACGGAGTACTTGGAGATCGATCTGAGCTCGGCTCTGCTGGACCTTTGGTTGTTGCATCATGGGTGTCCGGTCGAAGACCTCGGGCGAGCAAGCCGTGCCCTTCCTGGACGACGAGCGCCCAGACGAACACGAGCACGAGCAAGGCAGACTTGAGCACTCCCAGGCAATCCCGACAGGCGGCGCAAACGACGACGGCGACGAGGACGAGGACGACGACGACGACGACGACGACGACGACGACGAGAAGAGACCGCCGACGCGTGCGCCGCGATCGTTCGGCTCGTCCCCCTGGCACGCAAAGTCCCCCCGGACCATCATCTTCCTCGTCTCGCTCCTCAAGTTCCTCGTCGCCTTCTGCTACGACGTCTTCTCCCTGCCCATCTTCCGCCTCATCGAGGACATGTACTGCCACCTGCACCTCAAGGACGACTCGCTCGGCATGATCGAGGAGATGCAGTGCAAGGTCGATACCGTGCAGTCGCAGGTGGCGTACATGATGGGCTGGCTCAATCTCGCCACCTCCATCATCTGTAAGAAATGGACACCATCCTTCACTCCTCTTCCTTGGCGATTTGGAAGGCTGTGAAATGATCGATCGCAAGGCTGATGTGTGGGACCGCCGCTTCCAGCCCTCATCGCGGCTCTTCTCTTCGGGACGCTTGCCGACAGGGTGGGCCGCAAGCCGGCCATCAAGTGGAACTGCCTCGGCATCGTCTTGTCCTTCCCCTTCGCCCCGTTGATGTTGGGCCTCCTGCAGCGTCAGGTCCGCCAGCAGCCCATGGTCCTTCTTCTCGGCTCGCTCTTCCCCCTGCTTGGAGGCGGCCTGAACGTGCTGCTCGCGACGCTGTATGCCGTGGCCTCCGACGTCAGCTCCGAGGAAGGCAAGGCCACCAGCTTCATCTCCATTTCGTTCGGAGCCTCCCTGGGCGCCTTGACCGGCTCTCTTGTTGGGGGTGGACTCCTGCAGCTCTACGGCCCATGGGTCCCGGTATTCCTCGTCTTGCTGACCATCCTTCTCTGCTTCGTGATCATCTTCTTCATCCCCGAGACTCTGGACGTCTCCAGACGAGGCGACTCCACGACCAGGAGGAAGACAGAAGGGGGGCAGAATGCGCTGGGAGAGTTCAGGGACAGCACTGCCAAGGCCCTCCGCGACCTCGTGTCATCCTTCCGCCTGCTCAAGAACCCCAACATCTCGCTCGTCCTCGTCTACTTCCTCTTCCACAACGCCAGGATGTCCGCGTACGGCCATATCCTCCCTCAGTATTTCAGCAAGAACTTCGGCTGGCAGCTCGGCCAGATCAGCTTGCTGCTCTCCCCCCTCGGCATCTTCAACCTCGTCGTCCTCGGCGTGACACCTCTGGCGTCGAAACTCCTCGTCGCGCGCTTCGCTCTCTCGGGCTTCCAGAAGGACCTTGTGCTGAGCAGGCTGTGCACGCTGGTCTTCATCGTCGGCGCCGTCATCGAGGGCTTCACCACCAGCACCGCCGTCTTCATGTTGGGCGTCTTCATCCAGCTCTTCGGGTACAGCAACAACCCGCTCGCGCGGGCGACGATGACGCACTACGTCCGGCCGGAGCTGACGTCGAGCCTGTACATGCTCATCAGCGTCGTCGAGGTCGCGGGGGTCGTGGTCGGCGGCCCGGTGCTGGCCTGGCTCTTCACTTTCGGGATGGAGAGGGGGGGCGTCCTCACGGGCACGCCCTGGTTCTACTGTGCCTTCTTTGGCGGCGTCATCTGGCTGTGCCTTGCGCTTGTGCGCCCGCCGCGGCACAAGGGCGAGCGGGACTGCGAGGAGGGCGCTCCGGTGGTGGAGATGAAGCCCTTGCGCGCGGAAGAGCGATCCTCACAGGACAGCCAGCGTCTGTCGTGATCCACGCGTCTACCTTATCGACACGTGGCCTTTCGAGAAAAGCATCAAGATCACATCTGAAGGGTTCAATTTGGTGACAACTCGAGGCTGATTACGAAAGCAGCTTCTTCCCCATCATAAGCACTCCTATAAGGAAGGAGGTCATGGCGCCGCTCTTTCCCTGCTCCTTTGTTGAAAAGGGGAAGAAGGGGGGTGAGGCGAAAGGAGCCCGACCTCAAGGAAGGAGTCAGCACCGCAACTGCCTCGGTCAGAAGACTGCCCCTTCCCCCCCCCCCGAAGCTCGCGCAGGATCCGGGGAGGCCACGGCCTGGATCCCGGGAAGGAGCCACCATCCTACCCGACCAGCGCGCTCCCTCCTTCCCTGCGAAGACGGAGGCAGCGTCATCCATCTCGCCAAACGTGGCCCCAACAAGATCTGGACGTTTGCCAGCCTGTCATGGAGAGAAAGCGCGAGGATGCCGAACGGTGCGCGCCCAATGAGGAGGGTCGGAGGCTCGGCGTCATGGCACCTTGTGCGAGACGAGATGCCCGATGATGAAGCTCGTGTAGCGGCAGATCGGTCCAACGCTTTGCCCCAACGCGGAAACAGAGCGTTGACGACCAGGAGAGCAAGTGCGACCAATCGAAGTCGCTGGCGTTGTCGTCTTTGTCGATCCCTATTTCCTCGTGTTGCCGCCTCCGGGGCGGAAAGGGGCAGGAGCGGACGGTGGTTCCTTCCGACCTGGTTCCGCTTCATTTGTTTGCCTCGAAGACGAAGAAGTCGCATCCAGCATAAAGATGGCTGCTCTTTCCCACAGCAGATTTCTTCACCTTCTGCCTTTCCCCCTTCTTCTTCCTCCTCTTCTTCTTCAACCTCCTCCTCTTCTTCTTCTTCTTCTTCTTCTTCTTCTTCTTCTTCTTCTTCCTCATCCTCCTTTGGAATCCAGAAATCGTCTTCCTCCAGCCTCATCTTTTTCCCCGACTCTGTATCAACAACATCGAACAATTCTTAGCCCAATTTTGTTGGGATCATATTGATACTGCACCTGGAACTCTCCCTCGAAGCACTCCCAGTCAAGTCAACATGAAATCTGTCCTCGTCATCCTCGCTGTCGCCGGCGCCGCCCTGGCTCAGTTTGAAGGGGTCCCCCAGTGCGCGGTAAGCCTTGGCTCCCACTTGCCTTGCACTCTTTCGACTGACAGGCAGTATGATGTCCATATGACTGACAAGCATTTTGCCCTCCCGCAGTTGGATTGCCTCAAGCCTGCAATACCGGCCACCGGCTGCTCCGCGACCGACATTCGGTGCCTTTGTGGCAAGATGGATGAACTCGAGCGCCAAATCGGATTCTGTGTCGTCTCGCGTTGCTCCCAGGATGAGGTTGAGAAGTCGGTAAAGATCCTGGAGGAGAAGTGCAAGTCTAAGTAAAGAGAGCCGAGGGGCTGCCATCTGGGAGGATCGGCTGGCAAGAAGAACCGGCTCCTGTCACGTTAGTCGAGGCGGACGAGAGATGTCGATGGTGGACGTTGGCACGCTGCCCTGGAGGAGATTAAATTGAGAACCCTGAGCTCCGCTTCTTGCCTTGAGCACCGAAAAATGACTTGGTTTCGATTGGGGAGTGAATTTGATTTGTCTTGCTTCTTTGCTTGAACCGCGTCGTCGATCTGTCACAAGTTTCACTTCCAGGGTTAGGGTATAATGGCTTGGATCTCGTGCAACCTTGGACACCGCATAAAGACAGGTATCGTTGGTCAGGAACGGATCTAGGTTGACCAGGACAGGGACGCTCGAACTCATCAACCCCGCGATGCACTCCACATGATCCCCGGATATCGTCGCTCCGTGGATCACGTCACACGCGCTGTTGCAAACGCCATGGCTTCTTTGTGCCTGAGACTGCCTCATGGAGGGACCGTCTCGTGGGACTGTGCGGGTGCAAGTCTGGGAAACGGTCCGAAGCGCTGACCCGTTTAAACAATTTGATCAGGGTATGAGGGGAAAGGAAGAGGGGGAAAGGAAGAGGGGAAAGGAAGTAGGAGGGAGGGGAGGAGGAGGAAGAGGAAGGGAGGGGGGGGGGCAATATGCCGGAGCTGCGCAAGGTATGGTACCACAGCAATCACACTCCAACTCGTTCTGATGAAGCACAGTAACCCAACTCGCAATCCCACGATTCTGCGTCATAGCTAACGAGGCTTCACGATCCAGAACATCAGTCCTCACTTTGGGACCCTGGACTCTTTGTGCGCCTGCATTGCGCACGGAGTGTCCTCGGGCCCTATCTCAAGCCACATATCGCCCCCTCCGTTGCTCTGACCAACGGTCTCCTGCTTTGTTCCTGGACCTAGGACCCCAACGGCTTTGGAAATCGGGAGGATCTAGCCTTGTGAGAATCATCTTCCCATCGCTGCCGTGGGGCTCCGTTGATCATGGAACAGACTCAAGGCCGCCTCTGCTGCATTCAAATGGAATGGCTCTCCTTTCCTTCCATTCTTCCCAAGGAGATAGGACCTGATAGCTCAAAGGATATCGCCGGCTTCGCGTCCATGATCCATCGACCCTTGTCCATGGCGTGACCACATGCTCTTTACACATGCCAGAGGCTGTCTCGCCATCCTCCAACGATCAATCTTGGATCCCTCGGGAGGTGTGCGCATCAGAAGTCCATTGGTCTGGTGCTTCGGGAAGCATGGGTGCGAATGGGCAAGACATCCGATCTGGCTGCAACACGTTCAGATAAGGATGCGGTCCTGACAATGGCTTCTCTCGGATGACGCTTCTTGAAAGATGCCAAATGCATGCCATCAGCTGAGTCCATGCCCGCGTCCTCGGAGGCACTGGCCGATATGGATACCGAGGCCTGGCAGACAATCCTACCTCGAGCCGCTGAGGCTTGGGGTTTTCTGCTTCGAGGACGGCCTGTCCAACACTATCGGCCGAGGCGCCAACATCCGCATGCGTCCGCCATTGTCCGGACGATGCTGCACAGTGCTCGTCAGAATGTCTCAGAAGGGGTGGTTCCTCACAGGCCTGTTGCCTCAAACCCTCCCCCGTCCGCGCCTGTATGTCGCTCGCACTGTCGCCAGATTCTCGAACACGGCCAACCCGAGCCCTGGCCTGCCGCTCTTCATCCCCTGGTCTTTCTCTCCACAGCCTTCAGGCCTTCGGAATGCGGATAGATGCCGACGACCTGCAGTTTGTCTCTGGGCCCGAATCGGCTGACAATAAACCAAGATCCATTGCTTTGCTTTGCGGGCAGACAGGGGGAGGCAACGTGTCCCAGAACGGTGACAAGTCGCGGCTATCATGGCAACAAGAGGCAGCCGGCCAACGCCGAGACCTTGACTCGGCCGTCCATGCTGCAGCCAAGACGTTCGCTTTAAAGAAGAGGGCCCGCGTCCATCACCGCTGCTTGCGTCTGGCTAGCACGGGCATCTCTATCTCTTTCATTCTCAGCGAGACGACTCTGGCCTCTCACCCTGACTGCCGCGGTGGTCTCTCTTGCTCTGTGACCTGCTTCGGAGATTGCCGTCCTTGGAAGCAACCCCGCCATGGCAGTGTTGGACGACAATCTCATCTCCAGCGGCGATGAGGCCGATCAGAGCAATGCGGTGGGACCCAAGATCGCCCAGGTGTCTAGCGACGACACATGCGATGAGAAGACCCATCTCAATGTGAAGCAGGCCGGGGTAGGAAAGGTCATTGAGCAGATGGACATAGACGAGGGCAGCGACGAGGACATCATCATCATCACCGGCGCCGATGCCTCGAATCATCTCCTGCCCCTGCGAGATGACTTTGAGCCCGCTCTTACATTTCGAGGCATGGTCATCGCGACATGTCTCTTGGCGTTCCAGGCCGTGATGAGCCAAATCTACTCGGTACGAGAGCTACCCTTTTGGGGACTTGACATTATGTATCTCATTAGCAAATCATCATATACTCACAAGGTCACAGTTCAAACCGACTGCCGTCTCCATCTCGGGCACATTCATCGTCTTGATCGCCTATTTCGTCGGCAACGCCTGGGCAGCCGTCCTCCCCTGCGGAGACAAGCGAGAGGCTCTCTGGCGGGAGCAAGGGGGCGAGGGCGACCCGCCCCCCTGGATCCGCTTCCTCAAGTTCGTCAACCCGGGCCCGTGGAACCTCAAGGAGCACGCCATCTGCGCCATCACCGCGACGAGCGCCTCCAACGCCGCCGCCAGCATCACCGTCTTCACGGCCCAGGACCTCTTCTACAACTTGCCCCTGAGCGCCACCACCGTCGTCCTGAGCACCATCTCCATCGGAATGTTCGGCTACGGCATCTGCGGCATCCTGCGGCCCGTGGCGGTCTGGCACGTCGACGCTGTGTACTGGAGCACACTACCCACGGTCAAGACCCTCCAGGGGCTGCACTGGCAGGACCTGAGGAACTCGAAGCCCCTGAGGTGGTTCTGGTACGGCTTCGTTAGCATGTTCTTCTACGAGTTCTTCCCGGCGTACATCTTTCCCTGGCTCAACTCCGTGTCTATCCCGTGCCTGGCTAGCATGCATGCTACGGGCCCCAAGGCCGCGGTCCTCACGAATCTCTTCGGCGGATCGCTCAACAACGAGGGACTGGGACTCTTCTCTCTGTCCTTTGACTGGCAATACGTAAGTCTTCATTCCATGCCGATATCATTGGTTTCCCCCCGATATGAGACTGCGGCTGACTTATTGGTATTCAGATCACATCCCTGAACACGGCGTTTCCTCTGGTGCTGCAAGTCCACGCCGCGCTCGGATACTTTGTCTGCTTCATCGCCATGCTGGCCATCTACTACTCGGACGCGTGGGGCGCACGATCCCAGCCTTTCATGTCGACGCAGCTCCGGTCCGAGAATGGCGGCAAGTACCCCATCGCCAAGGTCTTCAAGGCCGGCATCCTCGACGAGGCGGCGCTGGCAAAATACGGCATTCCCATGCTCACGGGGACTTTTGCCTACGCCATGTTCATGGCAAATGCTGCGGTTAGCTTCCCCTCTTCCTTTCCCCATTGCCTCTCCCTCCCGCAATTGAGAAGGCATGGAAGCGTCTCTTACCCAGGCACTGACCCCGCGTATCACTCCGTGCATCCGTATCTAGATCGGAGCACTGATCGCCCATTGCTTCCTCTTCTGGGGCAAAGACATCGCCGAAGCCTACAAGGCCGCCAGGAACGGCCGATATGACGACCGCCACCACGCCCACATGGCCAAGCACTACAAGGAAGCCCCCTGGTGGTGGTTCGTCCTCGTCCTCGTCTTCAGCTTCGTCCTCGGCCTCATCGTCGTCATCAAGGAGAACATCACGCTCCCCGTCTGGGCGTACATCGTGTCCCTGCTCCTCGGCATCTTTATCGCGCCGCTGGTGAGTCTCGGGAAGATATGGTAGTGCTCATCACGGATATGTTCGGCTGACAGCCCCTTTCTCGGCAGAGCACTATCCTCTTCGCCCGGTACGGCAACGGCATCGCCACGAACAACTTGTCCAAGATGCTGGCTGGCTTGATGCTGCCTAACCGGCCCGTTGGCAACATGTACTTCGCGGCGTGGTCGCATAACGTCATCTCCAACACTGTCGCCCTCTGCAATGATCTCAAGATGGGCGAATACCGCAAGTCCTTCTTTTCATTCACCACCAGCTCACTTGATCTTGCGATAGACCCCTCACCACCCAATGTGTCCTTTGCCCCCCCCCTCCCCCCCTATTCTTCGAGCGTCGATGGCCGCTGGACAAATGAGCTGATACTCCCCTCCCCACCAGTCAAAATCCCCCCCCGCATCATGTTCCTCACGCAGATGTACGGCACCGTCCTCGGCGGCTTCATCAACTACGCCGTCATGGTCTCCATCGTCAAGCGCAACCGCGAGCTGCTCGTCGACACCAACGGCAACGCCTCCTGGAGCGGCACGTCGATCCAGTCGTACAACACCAACGCGGCGTCGTGGGCGCTCGCCAAGTACCTGTACAAGTCGGGCGCGCGCTACGAGATGGTGCCCATTGGCCTGGCTATCGGCTTTGGCGCGGTGGTGCTGCATCGAATATTTGCCTACGTATGCGCCCCTTTGCTATGTATATTGCGACTCCTGACCTCATCCTTCTCGCGTACCCGTCCTTGACCCTCTTGCTCAGCCATCCTCTACCCCCTTTTCGCACCCATCCTTCCCCATGATTGTTCACCCATCCTTCGCTACTTTTGCTCGCCCATGCTTTGACCCCCTTCCCCCATCCTTACCTGACCCCCTTTTGCTCGCGCGTATGGATCCATTTGCATACCCCTCCCGTTCCCTCCTTTCCCCGACAAGCCCCAAAACCAAAGGGAAAAAAAGGCCCGGCAGATCCCGCTAACACCATCCAGTTCGTCCCCAAGATCCGCAGCTTCTCCGTCTCCGACATCAACCTCCCCCAATTCATCCAATACGCCGGCTTCATCCCCTACAACCAGACCCAAACATGCGTCCTCCTCAGCGGCATCCTCGCAGGCCTCTTCACGCAGTTCTACCTGCGCAACTACCGCCCCCGCATCTTCAAGGACTACATGTACCTCATCACGGGCGGCTGGGACGGCGCGAGCCTCACGGCGCTCTTCATCCTGTCGTTCGCGGTCTTCGGCGCGGGCGGGCCGTCGGTGCCGTTTCCGAAATGGTGGGGGAACAACTCGGACGGGTATTACGATTTGTGCCCGGGGCCGCAATCGTAGGTGGATGCGTGCACGTGTACATGTAGGCGATCATTCTGGGAAATGGCGTCGTGGCAGTCGACGACGAAGATAGTGTCAAGAGAACTGTTCCTGCGACGTGCTGTTCAACGACGACGTCGCATGCGCTTTACCGTTGCGTATCGTCCTGGGTCATCATTTGCGTGCGTCATGTTGCGAAGCATCTTCCCAGTACGTCACTCACGCGAATCATGTCGCAAAACGTCGTCGCTCGGGTCGATGTGGCCCCCACGCGTAGTGGTAGTATTCGTCTCTGACGACAGGAATCCCATACCTTGACGCCATCTCGCCCACATCACTCCCATGCTCCAGAAGTCCCAGTCACGGTCCCGGTCACGGTCCCGGTCACGGTCCCGGTCACGGTCCCGGTCACGGTCCCGGTCACGGTCCCGGTCAATCTGTCTCCCATCACGATCTCTGTCAGTCCCGTCACGGCTGGTAGTCCGCCTCCACACACCATGTCCGTCAATCACGCAGAAGAGGGTCTCTTGATGATCCCGTTCCATGATACATTCTTCCAGGATGTCCATCCCGTCGTTCGGAGCAGAGAATTATGGAAGGAAATGCGTTAGCCGATGACGGCCCGTTTCGCCTGACACATACGAGTACTTGTCAATCTCGTAGGAAAATCACGAAACGATGGATCTTCGTCCCGTCGAGGAAGCTTGTCAACAGGTATCTGCAGAGTCAAGCCTGTCATAGAATCTGCATCGACGTGTTTGTTTCAACGCCCCTTGGTGAGAATTGTGAGAAGATGTTCATCAAGCCCATCATCCAATGTCATACATAGCATCTCCCGCCATCATTAGGAAAAAAAAAACCAAAAGAAAAGAATAGAAAAAGAAGATGGGATAAAAAACGCCGATAATGCCGTCGTGATGCACACCAAGAGCGCATGTCAAGCCATGCCATCAGCCAGACGTGATGTTCCAACCCTCGGCAGAGCGTGAAGAGACGAGTGATGATCCAAAACATTCCAGTGAACAGAGCCTCAGGGTTATCCAAACTCGGAATGTCAAAAGACAAGCTTCATGATCCAATCTCGCTGCGCCAATCTCAGCGAGAAAGCCATCCGTCACCCAAGCTGTGGCGACTACCGCAGCATATACGTCAAATCTGGCAGATTGCGAAGGATCTCCGCCACAACAGCTTCCATGTCAGCCTTCTCATCCTCCTCTTCTTTCCCCTTGCCCTCTCCCGTTTTCTTGTTCCTCGCCTTGACCCCCCCTCTCTCCAGGTCCACATCCCGATCACTCGCGCTCGTCGCGGGACTCGACATAGCGATCGCCTGCGCGAGGGACGCCTTCCTATTCGCGCCATCAATGGAAAGCCCCTCCCGCAGCGCGGGCCGGGTCGTCGGCGTTCCCGGCGCGGGCGTGATGGGCGGCGTCGCGGGGAAGGGGAACGCCGCCGGGGCTGGGGTAGCCGTCGCTCGGTCGCCGGTGGTCGAGAGCGAGGGGGAAGGGGAGATGCCGTCCTCGGGGTGGCTGACGTCCCAGATTGTGCTGGCGGAGGTGGGTAGGTCGGTGATGTTGGGGGCTGATGGCTGGGGCTGGGCTGCGGTGAGGTTTCCGGCGGGGGGGTCCTCTCCGTCGAAGATGTCGTCTTTGAAACTCTCGAGGGAGGCGCGGGCGGTCTCGCTGAGCGGGGCGAAGACGTCGCCGGCGTGGTCGGCCGGGGGTGATGTGCCCACCATCTCGCCCCACTCGTCGTCATCGTCGTCCTCTGAATCGTCGTCGTCATGAGCGGCGTCGTCGTTCTTTTTCTCATTTTTGTCGTCGTTGTGATCATGATGTGGGGGTTGGTGGTGGTGGGAGTCTTGCTGGGTCTCGAGTTCCTCGTCGGCTGTCTCGACGTTCTTGAGATTCGATGGCCGCGGGATAGATGTTCTCAAGGGCGAAGATTGAGCGGGGGCAAACTTCAGGGCGGTGGGAGAGGACGACGAGGAGGTAGTGTTAGTAGGAGAGGAGAGACTCGAAGAGTCGGCCCAAGGATTTGGCAAGGCTGGCGACGCCAGCTGGATCATGGACACGGGACGCTGTTTTGGCTTTGTTGTGACAGGCGACGACGGCGAGCTGCTGTCCGCCCAGCCCGACTCGTCGGGACGCTGCGTCGGCGCGGGGACGAGGGATGTGTGCCGGGCATGTTTCAGCTGGGACACCTTCTTCTCGAGAAGCTGGTCGATCTCGACGGGAGGGGCCTTGGAGTCCCAGTTAAAGAGGCTCGCGCCCGAAGCGCCCGGGCGCCCGCCATTCATGTGAGGCCGGCCGGTGATGGCTTCCTGCTCCATCCACCGCTGGACGGTGTTGAGCGTGCGGTCTCGGACCTGAGAGCCGGCCCAGCTGACGCGGATGTATTTGTCGTCCATGCCGGAGTCGTGCTTCCGCCGAGAGCCGAAGCGGGATACCCGATACCACGTCTTGCGCTCGCTGGTCGTCGTGAAGGTGTTATCGATGATGATATCTGGGAGCGGCTCGGGGCTGGTGTTGACGGGTGGGGTCGTGGGGAAGACGCGGTCGAGGGGGGCAAAGTCGATGGGGAAGAGCATGGAGGGTCTGGAGGCCGGGAGCGCGTCCTTGTCGAGGATGACGGGCTCCGCCTTCTTGAACTCGTGGACGCTCGGGACGAGGTCAGCGTCGTCGGTGTGATCGCTGTCCGGGAGGTCGTCCTGGATGTCGACACGCGGCTCAGCCCGGGCGTCGTCGTCGTCGTCCTCTCTTGTGGACTCCTCGGTGGAGGACTCGTCGGCCTCGGAGCTCGATTTCGTCAGGTCTGGTTCCGTTGAGTTCCGCGGAGTATGGCGTTCGACCGCAGCCCAGACATCACGAGGATGATGATCTTTGCGATTGTGCCGTTGTTGGATCGTCTCCTCGCCACTGGAAGCCGTCATCAGTTGCGGCGCCCGTGTCGACTCCTCCCACTTGTTTTCGACGCTTTCGTCTCTCGTTTCCCGGACTGGGGCGAATGGTGCTGAGCTCGTGCTCGTAGTCGTCTGCTGCGTAGCTCGCGTCTCGAAGTGAGCGCTGTCGAGGGCCTTCCACGGATCTGGCGAGACCTCTCTCTTCAGACCCGCGAGGCCATCGACCGCCTTGAGGCCAGGGCTCCCGCGCCACCGCTGGCCTCCCTGGACATCACCCCAGGCGTCGTCATCGTGCCAGGGCGAGAGATTCTGGGAGATCTTTCGCGGGAGCGAGTGCTGTGGGGATTGGTGCTGGTGGAGTTGATGCTGGTGGTGTTGGTGTTGGTGCTGGTGCTGGTGGTACTGGTGGTACTGGTGGTGATGCTGCTGCTGCTGCTGCTGCTGCTGCTGCTGCTGCTGCTGCTGTGGCGTCGCGCTGCCGAGGTGCACCGTCTGCGGCGGGGCGGGGAAGTCGTCGAGCTTCGCGTGGCCGGGCAGGTCGGAAGCCCAGGGAGAGCCCCAAAGATCCTCCATGGCGGGCTAGACCCTCATCTGACGATCATGTCGCGCTGTGTTCCCTGCTAGGTACTCGTCCCCCGATTGTGATGGTCGATCGGGGAGTGCCAACCCTCGGCGCTCGTGTCCAGAGTATCACGAATCAGACCTCAATCGCCAGGGCCGCAATTGCCATTCGCAATGGAGGAATCAAGATCGGACTCGGAGGTGGTAGGGAAAACACATGGGCAGAAGGATCGAGATCCAGGAGGCGTCGCCGAGTTGGGCGTCGATCGTGCTCGGTCGGCCTGCACTCGGGCTCCATAGACCAAGTATGTACTCCGTACTCCGTACTCGTACTCGTAGGTAAGTGGCGAGGGGGATGGACGGATCAGTTGCGCGCCTCTCCAGCCATCTCATTCGCGAGGGCCGGGGTCAAGCGGCAAGCAGCCTCGATCGAGCAAGCGCTGCGCAGGCTGCTCGATTGGTGGCCCGGAATGATCGAAAGAAGACAGCTGGAGGCAATTGACGACGGAGGATGGAGGTCATGTCCATGTATCGAGAATCACGGAGAAAAGAATCCAGATTCATGGAATGGTGGACGATACGGAGTACGGAGTACATCCATTGCATCCACATCCAGGGGCGATTCTCTCTCCATCTCTCGCTGGCTCAATGGGCAGCAGCCGCCCGAAGTCGCCCCCGCCTCCTTCCGACAAGTGATGGCGGTGGCGCCGCCCCCCGCAACGTCGGGCAGGTCCGGCCGCGCAGGTCAGGCCGCGCAGGCAGGTCAAGCGCGGTCGGGCTTTCCTCAAAATCAGGGATGTTAGGTAATCTCGATCGATCCTGCCAACCTGGATTCCTGCTGCTGGAAGGTGTGCCCGGCGCCGAGCCTGCCTCGCTCAGGCGGTATTTCCGATGGCTTCTACGGAGTACCTAGTGGATGTTCATTGCATCAATCGATTCCGTGATGATCTTGACGTCACCTCAAGCTCTCCATCCAAGCCTGAGCCTAGCCTGAGTCTACTGGCCTGAGTCTACTGGCCTGAGCCTAGCCTGAGCCTAGCCTGAGCCTCGCCTGAGCCTAGCCTGAGCCCCTGCGCCATTGCCAGAAGTCGTCCATCATTTGTCATTGCCATTGCCATTGCCATTACCATTTGCCAGAGTCATCGGGAGTCATTGCCAGAGTCATCGGGAAGTCATCAGGAGTCATTGCCAGGAGACAGCCAGGAGACAGCCAGGAGACATATCCCCCGGCCTCCTTTTCAACCTCCACGCCACGGGGCATCAACCCAGGACGCAGGGGCACGGCCATCGTCATACATCAGTTCGTTAGTACGGGGTTAGTAAGGCTTCGTGACCTCACCGTCGTATGCTCCCAGGGGACAACCAGGCCGACCAGCCTCAGAATCCATATGGGTCCATCTATCCTCCCTACCTACTCTAGTAGTAGTATTCGTCCTGCAAAATGATCCATCCCACCCGATTCTCAATCCCATGCTTCCATCGCCCTCATCACTCGTTGAACCAACACCCAAAAAATCTGACAAGAGTCCCACTTACACACTTCACACACACGCCCCCTCTCCCCTTCTTCCCCTCTCGCCCTCCTTCTCTGGGGGAAAAAAGGGGGAGTCAATGCCCGATAGAAAAAAAAAAGGAGCAAAGACCTCCTACTCAAGCCCATGCCCCGGCCGCAGCTCCCACTCCTTCACCCTCCCCGCCCCCTTCCTCTCCGCCACCGCCTCCACCGTATTCTTCACCTCCGCCCTCGACACGCCACCATCCCGGAACTGATGAAACAGAATGTCCACAATGCCCACCTTGCTCAGCGCCTTGTTCTTCAGTATCGCCTGCTTGAAATCGTTCTGCAGCTCTGGCTTGACGAGCCGGCGCGCCGGCGCCGACGACGCCGCCTGGCCCGCCGGGGACGCTTGGTGCGGGTTGTTGCTTGGGTGAGGGGGGCCTGCCATCGCGGAGAATGCGTTCGCGGGGGGCGTGGGCAAGGCCGTGCTGGCCGCGAGGTCCGTTTTGAGGCCCGCTGCTTTGTAGGCGTTGCTGCTGGTGGGGCCTCGGATCCCGGTCCTCGAGATGCTGGCATCGGGTTCGGTCTTGAGGGCTGCTTTGTGGGACTGCCTCGGCCGGGGGGGCACGAATTCGGGCTCCCAGTACCTGCTCGAGAAGGGATCGATGCATTCTTCCTTGATGTTCTTGAGGTTTTCTAAATCGCCAAAAGCCAATTCGTCAGTCTCGCGCTCCACAAGCTTTCTTTCCTTGGCAAGGCCTCTCACCGAGCATAAACTCCATCTTGTTCTCGTAGAGGGCAGCGCTCGGCCCCACCCGATGCTGGTCCTCGAAACAGATGCCCGTGCACTCCGGCTCCATGGTGTGCCCAAACACCCTTCTCGAGAGGCCCATATCCTCCGAGTCGTCCAGGAAGCCGTCCATGTCGTCCTCGTCGTCCAGCTCCTCGTCGTCGTCGTCCACGTCCACGTCCTCGCCCTCCTCCTCCTGCCACTCGGCCTCGGAGTCGTAGTCGTAGTCCAGGGCGAGTCTGCGGCCCATCGACCGCCGCGCCAGCCGCTGCATCTTGACCTTGCCCGCCGAGAAGGTCTTGAGCGTCTGCGTGCCGCAGTACGGCGGCCGCACGTCCTGCGAGAAGGAGATCACCTTCATCGGTATCTTGCGCAGCTGCCTCGTGACCTCGTCGCCGATCCGCTTCGCCTCGGCGGCGCCCGCGGCCCCGGCGGATTGCGTCTCCCGGTACGCCCAGTCCATGATGTGCTTCACAGGCCTGTGGAACCGCCCACGACACCCGGCGATGCCGACCAGGCCCAGGAGCTCCCGCGGCCGGAACTCGGGGGGCTTGCCCTGCTGGGGTGCTGCGGCGAGGAATCTGTCCAGGTCTCGGGACCTCGCCTGCTGCGTCGCCCGGTCCATCTGCAGCAGGATCGGGGCAAGCCGGGTGTTCTCCTTGACGAAGAATGGCTTGAACATCGCGTGGTAGGCCGAAGGCGTCGGTTGCTCGTCGGGCATCGCGGCGTCGGTCTTGCCGGGGCTGCCGTTCCCGGCGGCCACCTCTCCGTTCGGCTTCTTAGGCGTGAACGGGATCTTGAAGAAGCTGCCGAGCGTCTTCTGGCTTCGAGCTTTGCGGTCCTTCTCATCCTGCAGCCGCTGCTGTTCTTCCTCCTTCTTCCTGCGCTTCTCGTCTCGCTCCTTGGCCCTCGCCGCCTTGGCTTCTTCCAGCTTTGCCTTCTCGGCCGCCTTGAGTGCAGCCTTCTCGGCCAGCTGCTGGTCGCGAATCTTCTTCTGCTCCGCCAGCTCCTTGTCGCGCGCCTCCTTCTCCGCGCCCGTCAGTCGCTTGCGCTTCGTGGACAGCGTCATGGTGTTGAGAGTTGAGGAAATGTCCCCGTGGGGCGCCTCGGACGTCGGTGGCGGTTTCGCAGTCTGCACATCGCGGTGCGCCATCGGGCCCGTCCCGGCCGTTGGACGCGCTGCCGTAGTCGGCAGGATCGGACCGTCGCCCGCGGGAGGATAGGTGCTGCGGCTCTCGTCGCGCGTGCCTCCGGCGATCGCAGTCCCCTCTCTCGTCGTGTACTCCGTAGAACTACTAGTAGTAGACGTCGTCGCCATGACTGCATTGTTCAGTCCCCACGCTATCCAATGGCCAAGATGAATCCCACAGTCGCACCGTTGCACCCGGAAGGCAGGCCGAGAAAAAAAAACGAGTCAACGCACATGGCGATTGGGGGGGGGGTCTTACCGTGTCCCTCGGCAGCGATCTCCCTGCGCAGGTCGTCGGAGAACTCGCCATGACTTCTCTTGCGAACCGCCGGCTCCAGGTCCTTGACGACGGGCGACACCTCCAGCATGGGCATGTCGTCCGACTTCATCTGGGCCACTCCAACGCGCAGGCAGGATCGCGAGGGGCCCACGTCATGCAGGAGACAGAGGTGTCCCGGGGACGATATGGAAACGGGATGGGCGATGACGACAGAGACGATATTGACGACGATGAGGAGAAGCCTCTGGACGAATGAAAAAGGGACCAGCGGCGCCGCCCGTGATGCACCTCTTCGGAAACACGCGAAAATGTCTCGATCTTCCGCCGTCCAAGCCGTGGTCGTAGTCGTAGTCGTAGTCGTAGTCGTAGTCGTAGTCGTAGTCGTAGTCGTAGTCGTAGTCGTAGCCGTCGTCGTGGTCGTAGCCGTGGCCGTAGTAGTCGTCGCCGCATCCGCATCCGTAACCGTATCCGCACCCGCAGTCGTGACAGTCGCTTCGCTCAATGGTTGATGCCAAGGAAGGGAGAGGGGGGGGGGGGGGGCCCAGGCCCAGCGGGGG
>NIGD01000011.1:2451806-2464840 GCA_003055185.1 Escovopsis sp. TC
TCCCCCTCCCCCTCCTTGCTCCCCTTCCCCCCTCACAGGCACAAGCATGTGTGCTCCCTTTACTCTGTAGTACGAGTACTCGTAGTATCCCCCTCCCGGTCGAGGTGGGTCAATACTCGAGTACTGGTAGTATCGAACCTCGCTGGAGATCGACTCAGAGCGCGTCGAGGGGTGTTCCGAGGGCGTCGGGCGCGCGATGACGTCTGCGAGGGCTCGACTCGGCGCGAGTGGGCAAGCTGTCTCGAGCCGCTTGCTTTGGCTGCCGAGGGAGGGTCCGTACGAGTACTGGTCCTCCGTACTCCGTAGATGCGTCGCCTATTGATGCTTTCTTCGAGCAGCCCGGCTTGATGCTCTGCGCTGTCTGCAGCCCGTCGCGAGTCCAGCTCTCTGCCCTGGCCACTGGGCCCGCCCAACGTGGCCGCAACGTGGTGATGCCGGTGGGGGCTTGCGCGCATGTGCATGTCGTTTCAGCCGGACAGGCTCGCTGCCTGCTCGGGTCCTCTTCTTCTTCTCCCACCTTCCCACTTCTTCCCCTCTTGCTCGCTCATGCAGGCGTCTACCCCTCTTCCCGCCCAAAGGCCCCCAAACACACAGCGATGGTTCCAGGAGATCCGACGCCGCGATGCTCGACAGCTTGGACCTGGAACTGGACTCTCCTCCAGCCTGCTTCCGTCCACCCCGACGTGATTCCCTACTCAGCCCTTGCGTGTGCCACGTTCCAGCGCAGCCATCCATGGATGGATGTTGCTCGCCGGAATCCCGTGCTTGGCTCGATGCCGGTCTCGAGGCGTTTGCCGTGGGGTGTCCCGTCCGGAGTTGCTGCGACTCTTGGCCAGCCATCGAGTCTGGACTCGCCTTCGGCGCTCCTGTGGTCTGCTCTCGTTGAACAGTCCATGTCTGCCTCGATTCCAGATCCTCTGTGATCTGTACCCCGTACCCCGTAATCCTCCCCAGCCATGCAGCTTCGAGGCTCACGCAGGGCCACGTGATGGACAGCACAAGCACGCCCTCCCATCGAGGAGCTGGGCCTCGCACTACCGCCGTGGCACCGGGACACTGAGGGCCCTCTGTCCCACCGCCCCGTTCTCGTACATGTTCGAGTATGGAGTACTCGTACCTCCCTCGCCGTGCGCAGGACTAGTACTAGTACTCGTACCAGTACGCCGTCCTCCGGATACGGGGTCAGGAGCGCGGGGCCCCGCGCGAGAGCCTCGCGGGCCCACACCCGGGATGCGGAACGGGCCCTTCGGGGGGGGGGGGGGGGGGGGGGGGAGGGGGGGGGGAGGGATTGGCCGGGGGAGGGGCTCCGAAGGGGGGCTCGCGACGAGGAGCAAGCTCGCCCGGTCCACCCGCCGGCCACTTTGTTGCCGGTCGAGCCTCGATCCATGGATTGATGCTTCGAGCTTCAGGTACGAGTGCCTGTCGACGGGGAGGAGGGGGCGCACCGAGCGCCGCGCCCTTGCCCGGGCTGGTCCGCGAGGTGACATGCTGCTCAAATTGGGATCGGCCATTGCGTTTTGGCGAGACATGCCGAGCTGTGCAGGAGGCAGAGGCAGGAGGACCTACGAGTACTACTACCAGTAGCACGGAGTACTAGTAGTCATACCAGAGGTACGGAGTAGTGCCAGTACTGCGGAGTCCTCCTTACTGCGCTCGTGCTCGTCCTTCGTGAGGACGCGGGCTGCCCGCGATCCACATCGTCGAGTCGTTGAGGGTCACGATGCCCCTGGACTCCCGGGGGTTGCACCCATTAGTCATCCATTGGGGTGCTCCTACTCCGTACTCCGTACAATGGTGCAGTTTTGCGATGTCAAGACCACTTCTGCTTCGTGCCTGCCGTTGCATTTCGTGCGCACCTTGGGGAATCCATGAGAGGGGGAAGGAAGGACTGGAAGGAAAAGGGGGAGTACTATAGTAGTACTCCGTACTACTACTACTAGTACTAGTACTAGTAAATAGAAGTACTATGGAGTACAGTGCGCACAGTGGGTGGGCGGGATTCGCCCCTTTCTCTCGTCACGCCCGTGGACCCAATCTCTCCGAACTGGTACTGGAATCCCTCAGCGCCATGGAGCCCTGGGAGCCGGGAAATGAGCTGGAGGCGCTCCAGGTGTTCCCCCGGCGGTCCTCCATCATGCTGCTTGAACCTACGGGCACCCAGTGGTCCGTAAGCAGCCTGCCTGTGCGACATGGAGGCGGCGGCGGGCGCGGCGCCGCTACGAGGAGATCAAGATCTGCCTCATCCGTACGAAGTACATATGCGCCGTACTTCATACCCCGTACGAGTGCGACAATTTCATGACCGATCCGTCCCCATCATCAACATCGACAAGCCTCCGGGGCTGTCCTTGGACACTCGAGGCTTTCGTCTCAGGTCCGGCGTCAGCATCTGGACGGTGCAGGAGAGAGTCCTCGTACGGTACGAACGACTCGTACACATTCGAGAGGTCTCACTCGAACGGGACAGTACGAGTACCTCGAGTACTTAGTAGTACGGAGTAGAGGTACGGCTACTACGGAGTAGTAGTAGTACCCAGCATCCACTGCAGTCCCCTCGGCAGGCACTGGCGGATGGCGGCTTCCTCCGCCCAGCTCCTGCTCGTTCCTTCCGCGGCCACCCACGGCCCACGCGCGCAGGGAAGGCGCGAGCCCGCGGGCCACGCTTCCCCTGACACGCCGCCGGGAAGGTGCCACCCACCCGCGCCCCGTACCACCCCTCTTTCCCATTTCTGTGTGCACGGAGTACGGAGTACGGAGTACATGTACATGTACTCCGCAGGTGTGCACTGATCCGACTGGACTCCATCCAGTCCTCTGCCTGCCCTCCATTCCTTGCCCTCAATTCCATCCATCCCCGTCCAGAGTCCACATCTCGCAGGGTCCGGGCGGGAGACCAAGAAAAACCACCATCCCGGAAAGGCTTCACGCAGGGCCACGGATCGATGTCGATGCCTTCGCCCGACGATACGATTGACGGGTCCGGAGTACTTGTACTCCCTACTCCCCACAGTACGAATGAATGGTGGCAAAGAGATGCCCATCCATGATGTCCATACATGGATGTATGGACAGTATCCGTACGGAATACGCCGACGATCCTCGTCTCGAGAGCACGGGCTGTGAGACACATATGGCTGTCATCCTCTGCTAGCGTTGGCAGCAGCCGTGTCATGTCGAGACATGGACCGCCTGCCACCGCTGAGGCTGCCGCTCCCACGAGTCGCCAGCTCGTCTTGCCACTGGTCCATTCCCGGCGAGCTCCTCTTTCGACGTCAAAAAGGACCACTCCCGGAAATATCCTCTGGGATTCGTACGAGTACGGAGTACGGAGCACCTTGCTGGCAAACATTGGAGGAGGGGGGAGGGGGATGAAGACGGGGGGGGACGGGGGCGAAGGAGGGATGCGCCCTGGCGGCCAGTTGAGACATTGGAACCTCGAGCGTCGCCCATGGATGGATGGCGAAGGATGCAGAAAAGCTGGAGGGCGAGAAACAAGAGTAAGAATCCGATATCTATCTACTACCCGTCCTCTGCGGCTTCTCCTCTGCCTGCTCGTTGTCCTCCTTGCTTTTCTTCTTCTTCTTCTTCTTCTTCTTCCTCCCCCTCGTCGTCGTCGTCGTCCTCCTCCTCCTCCTCCTCCTCCTCCTCCTCCTCCTCCTCTTCCTCTCCCCCTTCTTTCTCTTTCCCTTCTTCTTTTCCCTTCTCCTGTTCCCTTCTTCTCCTTCTCGGTTCTCGGGATTGCTTCACACCGGCCCGGCGACATTTTCGAGCGGACCCTGTACATACAACGCATCTACGGAGTATTTTGGTTTTTGGTGACGCCGAATTCACTCCGCAGGGTCCCTTCTCAGTGATCCCGGCCAGGGTTCGACGATCGTCGGCATACATCCAACATCGATACATACTCCGTACATACTCCGTACATACCTACGAATCCCGTCTCTGCAGATCTAGGAGGACTCAGCGTATCGGAGTTCACCATCGATTCCCACTCGACCCTACCAACCTATCCACCTCCCCGGAGGGTCTCTCCGATGTCATCAACGCCAGACAACCCACGATTGCAACATTAATGATCTCAGACCTCTCCCCCCCCCCTGTTTCATGGTCTCCTTTGGTAGTCTCAAGCGAGTGGCATCACAGCCGCAGTCATGAAGTTCGCGAAAGAGTTGGAGCGAGAGGCCGTTCCAGGTATGAGCCCCGATCTCGCTCCCCCTGGCCCGTGGTCACACCCAACCAGCTACACGAAATAGCACCCATGCTTCACCACGGGAAGAAGAAGAAGAAGAAGAAGAAGAAGGACAAAGGGAATATTGACCACACTTCACTTTCTAGAATGGCGAATCAAGTATCTCAACTACAAAGCCGGCAAAAAGCACGTCAAGGCAGTGGTCCGCGCCATCAACCGAGCTACCATCTCCAACAAGCTTCACCACCGCCGGAGCTCGACTTGCCCCATCGTGTCTCAACAGCGACCTCGGCCAAAATCGGACGGTCTCGATCACGATGACCACCTCGACCACGACCTGGATTCCAGGGAAGAGGACGACGAGGACGACGAGGACGAGCAATGGCCGCCGAGGAGCCAACCCATCGATATCACCGCCAAGGCCGAAAACGAGGGGCTCACGAGCAACAGCGAAGGTCTCCAGTATGGCAGTTTTGTGCCGACCCCGCCGACGGTTTCCTCATGGCCGAAGAGACCTTGCGGAACCAGTGCCGATGATTTGGACCTGCCTCCTGCCGTCCCAGTCGGCTCCAACGATTCCGACGGACAGCCCTCCGGGCCAGAGACAAAGACCAATGGAGCCAGCCGCAAGAGCCTGTCCGCGCGCTTCGCTGGTAGGAGATCCTTGTCCTCGGCCGATGTGCCCCGACCGTCCAAGTCGCTGTTCAAGGGCCCGTCCAGGGACAGCGTCGCGGGCGCCGCCGCGGGGGACAGTGGTGCTGGTCCGCTGCGCCGCATCATCTCGCACTCCAGGGAGCTGTCCACCACGTTCTCACGGACAGCCTTTGGAAGGCCAAGCCCCGACATCGTTCGCAAGCATGAGCAGGACTTCTTCGCCTTCATGGACTCGGAGCTCGACAAGGTCGAGACCTTCTACAAACAGAAAGAGGAGCAAGCTGGCAAGCGGCTGGAGGTCTTGCGCGTCCAGCTCCGGGAAATGCGCTCTCGCAGGATCCACGAGATGAACGGCGACGAGCAGCATGACGGCCTGGCGTCTCCAATTGACAACATGGAGGACGTCGGCCAGGACAAGCTCAACGGCTGGGTCCAACCGCTCAAGACCAAGATCTTTCCTCCGGGCCCCAACTCGAAGGCCTTCAAGGACATGGGATCGGTGCTGACTCCGGTCAACTCGACGACCACTCCCACACCCGCCCTCCTCTCGCCACGCCTCATTGCCCCCGGCACCTTGGGGCCATTGCCGTCCCCTTCCCTGTCGATCGATCCGAATCAAGTCCGAGACTTCGTCAAGCGATCCAACCGCCACCAGATCTCGTACCGCACCGCCAAGCGCAAGCTGAAGAGCGCCATCTTGGAATTCTATCGCAGCTTGGAGCTTCTCAAGTCGTACGCCTTGCTGAACAGGACCGCGTTCCGGAAGCTGAACAAGAAGTTCGACAAGGCGGTCCACTCGACCCCTTCCCTGAAATTCGTCACCGAGAAAGTCAACCATTCGCATTTCGTGAACAGCCTCATCCTCGAGGAGCACATCAAGACCGTCGAGGACCTCTACTCCCGCTACTTCGAGCGAGGCAACCAGAAGCTCGCCGCCGGAAAGCTTCGCAGGTTGACCAAGAAGCCAAAGGACGAGTCCGCGAGCGCCTTTCGAAACGGCATCTTCCTCGGCACTGGTCTGGTCTTTGCCATCCAGGGCTTAGTCTACGGCGTGAACTTGTTGTCTGACCATGATCTCACATTGCGCGTCCACGCCAACTACCTGCTCCAAATCTACGGCGGCTACTTCCTCATGCTATACCTCTTCTTCCTCTTCTGCATCGATTGCTACATATGGAACAGAAACAAGGTCAACTACCCCTTCATTTTCGAATTCGACCAGAGGACTCAGCTCGACTGGCGCGAGCTTTCCGAGTTCCCCTGCTTCTGCCTCTTCCTCCTCGGGCTCACCATGTGGGCCAATTTCAGCCGCTACGCCAGCGACAGCGTCTTTTTCTACTGGCCTGTTCTGCTGATCACCGTCACGGTATTCCTCATTCTACTTCCTGCTCCGATTCTTGCCTATAGAAGCCGCAAGTGGTTTGCATTTTCTCATGTGAGTTCTGTCGCCTCTTCCCTTCCCTTCCCTGAACAAAGGCAAAATGACTCGAGAGCAGTGCTCAGAGGACTGACTGATTATGTTTTTTGACAGGGACGACTCCTTTGCGCTGGTTTATTCCCCGTCGAATTCCGTGATTTCTTCCTGGGAGACATGTATTGCTCCTTGACGTATGCCATGGCTGTAAGTTGACAATTCTTTTCCTGTTTCCAGCCAGCCCCTCACGATCCTCTCAAGGCGACTGACCAGGACAACTAGAACATCGAATTACTCTTCTGCCTTTACGCTCGGAATTGGGAGAACCACGCCTTGTGCAACTCTTCGCATTCTCGACTTCTTGGCCTCCTAACCTGCCTCCCCCCCATCTGGCGCTTCCTCCAATGCATTCGGCGTTATCGTGATACCGGCAATGTCTTCCCGCACCTTGTGAACTGTGGAAAGTACAGCATGGGCATCATCGGAAGCGTTTGCTTGTCTGTGTACCGCATACACCGGAGCGACTCCAACTTGGCAATTTTCATCACGTTCAACATCATCAACGGGATTTATTGTGGTATGTTTGGGCTGCCGCTGATACCTTGCCCCCTTCACATTTCGTTGAGCATCAGTCACTAACGCCTCATAGCCATTTGGGATCTCTTCATGGATTTCTCGCTCCTCCAGCCTCACAGTCGCCACTTCTACCTTCGCGACATCACCGCGTTCAAGCGACATTGGATCTACTACTCCATCATGACCATCGACCCCATCTTTCGATTCTCATGGGTACTGTACGCCTTCTTCACCTTTAACCCGCGGTATTCCAGTCTCATCTCTTTCCTGGTCGGTTTCATCGAGGTCACGCGGCGCGGCATCTGGGCCCTGCTGCGAGTCGAGAACGAACACTGCTCCAATGTCTCGCAGTACAAGGCTTCGCGCGACGTGCCACTCCCCTATCGCATCGAGCCCATGCTGGAGCAAACAACCAGCGCCAGCGACGAGCCGGTGCCGTTCCCCTCCCTACCGGCCACCGCGCAAGAGCACATGGATCCAGCCGTTCGGCAGTCGCAATCGCACGAGAGCATGGCACGAAAGAGCTTCCCCGACCACCTGCGTCACGCGTTCACGACTTCTTTGGCTGCGCCTTCGGCTGCCGTAGCAGGCGAGACGTCCGTGCCAAGACCGCGACACCGCACCATGACTCTACACTCGCGAATGGGATCGCGCAACTTCTCGCAGGTCTTGGCCGACGCGCACAAGCAAGATTTCGAGAGGAAGCGCAGACCCGAGGACGATATCCAGGACAATGTCGTCCACGAGGAGCCGAGCGACGACGAAGATGAGGACGAGGACGAGATGGAGGTCAACAGTTTCATGGACGTGGTGACGCCGAGGATGTCGCTGAGCCGTGCCGAGCGCGCAGCATAAGCATCCCGGGATGACGAGGTCGAGAAAAAACCGAGTGGTCAAGGTGGACTGGGTAATAACCATTCGTTGGATGCCACAGATATCTTGACGATGTTGTTGGATCTCGTCTGGGTTGGGGACTTGACTATTTTCGGGAAGCTTACTTCACACCTTACTTTCTTCTTCGTCTTCTTCTCTTTCTTTATCCTCTTTATTCTTGCCCTTCTCCATACTCCTTCTTGCTCTTCTTCTCCCTCTGCATCTGATTCCCCTACGTTAGGTCTGCATTTTGGGGTGTTTCTTCCTGCATCAGCGACCTCGTGGTGGCGCCGCTCTCGCATCTAGCATCTGCATTCTGCTTCTTCTTCCACTAGCACAGCGAGGTTTGTCTTCCCTTTTTGGCGGTCGTTCTTCAATCATGTTTGTCAAGTTTTAGGAGCTCTTCGTACATCATGGCGTGCTCATCCATCATGCATGGGACACATGCCTGCGCTTAATATATATCCTTTCGTGCGGACTGGGATGCTCCTCGCGTGACTGAATCGTATAACGCGCCTGTACGGGAAACATTGAAGAGAAGTCCTTCTGAAAGTTGAAAGAGGTACTGAAAATGCCTGTTCATCACCGAGGAATGCAATGCTTTTGAGGAGACGCGAACAGCATATGGAGTTTTCAAGGCTTCATTCGTACAACATTATCATTACCTGCGTCTCGCGCTGAGGGGCCACTTGCCGACAAGGTCTCCAGAGTGGGATATATACAAAGACAGCCTGGGTCCGCACATGTACCCTGCGTTTTGGACGTATGTCTGCCCCTTTCTAGGCCTCCCACTCGTTGTCGATCTTCTCCCAGTGGTCGTAGAAGCCCTTGAAGAATTTGACGCCCAGACCGGGGTCGAGCGCGCCCGTGGTCGCGCGGATGGAGTGCATGCTGAGCTGTGGCAGGCCCGCGTCTGCGGCGCGGACGCCGAGCGCGCTGGAGAGCATGGGCCCGACGGTGCCGCCGCTGCGGGAGTCGTTGCGGATCTGGAAGTCCTGGAGGACGGAGCCGGAGAGCTCGGCGACGCGGTGCATGATGGTGGAGGAGACGGCGTCGGTGGTCATGTGGCCGTTTGCGTCCTCGCAGAGGACGAGGCCGACGTTGAGGCGGGGGATGTGCTCGGGCATGTACTCGCCGAGGAAGTTGGGGTTGCCGGCGTGGCTGACGTCGGCGGAGAGGAGGAAGGACTTGGCCATGGTCTGGCCGAAGAGGCCCGGCCCGTAGGCGTGCGGGCTAAGGGACTCGAGGAAGCGCTCGATGGTCGAGGGGAGGAAGTTGCCGCGGGCGCCCTGGCGGAGGAGCGAGCCGATCTCCTCGTCGTCGAAGAAGGCGGCGAGGCGGATGTAGCTGTCGTCGGCGCGGTCGTCGTCGGAGGCGAGCAGGGCCATGAGGGCGGCCCAGGAGCAGAGCTTATCGTCGATGCGGCCGGCGGTGATGAGCTCCCGGTCGAGGCCGAAGGTGGTGGCGGGCTGGGAGTCGTAGAGCTCGAGGTCCCAGTTGACGATGGTCTCCAGGTTGGCGATGGCGAGCTGCTTGGCGATGAGCTTGACCAGCTTGGGCGGCTGGGTGTTGACGAAGGAGCCCGCGGCGGCGAGGAGGGGCGGCGCGCCGTTGTTGGCGGCAGCGGCGGCGGCGTCTTCGGGGCTCTCGAGGCCGATGATGGGGACGGCCTGGGTCTCGGGGTTGTTGGCGCCCATCATGCCGACGCCGAAGTGGGGCGCGAGCGTGGGGATCTTGGCGATGGGCCAGTCGATTTTGACGAGCCTGCTCCTGGTCTTGCCGGTGGCGGGGTCGCGCACGATGACGCGCCCGCCGATGCAGAGGTCGCGGTCCCACCACGTGGCGCTGAGGGCGCCGGCATAGGGGGCGACGCCGAGCTCGACGTAGCCGGCGCGGTTGGGCTTGGTGGAGATGGGCTTGAGGCGGGCGGTGACGGCGTCGATGTGGCCGGCGATCATGGAGATGCCGTTGCCCGTCTTGTAGGACTTTCCGACGGCGAAGGCGATGATGGAGCTGCCGTTGCGGCTGAGCCAGTACTTGCCGCCGGGCTGGATCTTGCCGGCCCAAGAGTCTCTCGGGGGGAGCTGTTTAAGATTCGTTAGCCATTGATTGCAAATTGTTCAGGTACTAGTAGTAGTAATAGTAGTATGCAGCAGTATCGCTCTCCTTGTAGTAGCACCAGGTAAAGAGTGTGGGCTACCTCGGTATATCCAGATTGTGTCAGTTTCGTCTTGAAGTAGTCGACGGCGTGGAAGACGGTGGGTTTCTCGCGGAGGAAGTCGCAGAAGGGCTTGGTGAAGGCCTCTGGCTTGACGGCGGCGAACTGGCACAGCCTGCACGGGTTCTCCTCGTCGAGGTGCCAGTTGACCTGGCCGACCTCGCTGGGGGACAGCTTCGAGATGCAGCTGGGGCAGGCCCGGTTGTCTCTGGGCGCGCGGCCGTCCATGTCTGCGATGACGAACAGCTTGGACATCGTCGAGGGGGCGGTCATGTTGCAGGCGGTCGCTGGTGAAGGGTGGTGGTAGCGAGTGGGGCCCGGTGCTTGCTGGCGGAGCGAGACTGCGGGCCTTTGGGCGTTCATCTGGCCGGGCGTGATTCTGGTCATTGTCTCGATTCAGCCAAGGGGGGGCGGAGGCAGAGTGTCTTTGAAGGAAGCGAGACAATGGGGTGGAAGACGAGACGATGGAGAGAGCGTGAAGAGAGCTGGGTGGGAACTTGAAGAGTCGAGGAGATGTCAAGCTGCGCGGATCAAGAGCAGCGGGTACGCGGGAGGTACTTATGCGAGGAGGAGGAGGAGGAGGAGGAAGGAGGCGGGGGAAGGTTGGGGAAGGAGCGGCGGGCGGTGCGAGGAGCTCCAGCTCCGTGGAAGACGCAAGACGCAAGCGCGACCCTGTCCGGGCACTATCGCGGGCGCTGATTGGCTGCAGGGCGCAGCTGGGCGACGGCATCCGAGCAAGGCCAGGAACGGCGGTCATGCGGGGGGCGCCTTCGCTTTCAGGACACGTGCCTATAGTACTAGTAGTACTCCGTACTCGTACTCGTACTGTGCACTCGTGCCCATACTAAGGTAGTACCTAGTACGGAGTACGGAGTACACGGAGAGACAGTGCCGATACGAGTACTCGTACGGAGAACCTCCTACTACTCACAGTACCTGAGGGGACCTTGCGCTCACCGTGCAGCGGCACATGAGGCGCTGTCGCATCCCTTGTCTGTGCAGCTGCAGCGAGGTCGCATCGAGGAGGGAGACCCTACGGAGTACAAGTAGGTATACTCTGCCGACTCTGTCGTCCATTGCCGCAGAATCGAAGTCATGTCCATGCCACGCCGTGGGCACGCGAGCCCTGACGTTCCTGAGATGGATGGCTCAGTGCGGGGGAAACAGCACTCGCACTCACCTGTAGCGGCGGAATCTGGGGAACGTGCGAATTCTCCGCCGAGACGGTGCTGCAGGGATTCATGGGGCACGGAGTGCCAGGACATGCGGAGTACCTACTCCGTACTCCGTACGGAGTACTCCGTGCGAGGACCAATGCAACCATCCAGCTCCTGCCGTTCTCGCTCATTGTCTTCTCGACGGAGACAAAAGTCGGAGACAACTTAGAATCGGGAAGGCAAGCATGCTGAGTAAGCGGGATGCGGGCTGGTGCGTAAGCCCCGTAAAAGGGGCAAGCTTGTGCCGGTACGAGTACGAGTACGGGTGCAGGTCGCGGAGTGCAAGTACGAGTACGAGTACACGATGTCAGGGGTTGACGCGGCATGAGAGAGGAAGGGGATGGACGGGCGGCAGACGCACGTTGAGCAAGGATGTACGAGTGCTCGTAGAGTCGACCCTGGGAGAAGAAGCTCGTCGCTGAAGGGTGAAACGCAGGTGAGGAAACAGTCGATCGAGGGACGCAAGGCAACAGAAGAGTCAGGGCTTTGTTCTTTGTTCATGGAGATCGATTTCTTGCAGTCAAGGCCAGAATGATCAGTTTCCTCTACGGAGTGGCATCTGCTGAGTCTAGCGACGGGCAAACCATGATGCCCTGAACCCTTCACCTTTCCCCCTTCGCTGTTTTACAGGCCCTCCATGCCGCCCTTCCCTCAGTCATATGGTACATTTGCTTTCGACAACAAGCTCGGCACCCTCTTCATTTACAGCGTACGTTTGTGAAAGCATGTACAGTCGAATCCCTATCCAAGAGTCTGGTGGAGGTGGCCATGTGCATCGAGGTCCAAGTGAGTGTGGTTGGGGGGGTGAGTTCCATCGAGGAAATCCGATCGTCTTCTCTTCCTCTTCCCCTTGCTTTTTCTGCGTCTGTGTGCATGCGTCTTGTTCGTATCTAGATGTAGATGGAAGGAGTGCGGTGTGGACCTCTGTAGAGACTCCGTAGAGGTTTCGTCGGTGTTCACTTCAGGTCATCAAGGTCATCTTTTCTAATTGTCATTCCCAAGCCCTCATGAACAAGTTCTCTCCCGTCCGAGAGGAAGGAAATCTGTGGTATGTAGTAGTGGTAGTTATATATGTGGCTCCTAGTGGGCATCCGCGGCGTTCTTGTAGCACTCGGTGTCGAGGGCGAAGGCGTGGCTCGAGAAGGATCCCTCGGGGAGCGTGTTGAGCTGCGTGCATTCCGGGACGAGCGTGATGAAGGTGCACTGCTTGGGGATCGCGTCGTCCGGGGACAGCACGTTCTTGAGGATGTTGAAGTGCCTGCCCGCGTAGTACTGCACGGCCTCGTCGCAGATGAGGTAGGAGCCCGGCAGGATGGCGGGCGCGCGCGAGACGGACACGCCGCGGGTGGCCTGGCCGGAGAGGTAGACGGTCGAGAGGGTCGAGTTGGAGGGCAGGGCGTCGCCCGCGTCCGAGTCGGCGTCGGGGTCTGTGGGGGCGGTCACGGGCGTGTCCTTGACGAGGGCGAGGCCAAAGGGCGCCTGCGGGGTGCCGCTGTCCGAGAGGATCGTGGACTGGCCCGTATGGTACTCCCGCAGGGTGCCGTTCTGGTAGAAGATCCGGGCGGTCTCCTTGGCGCCGACGCTGACGCCGACGAGGTCGAGACCCGCGCCGACGTGGAAGGTGTTGATGTAGAGGCCGTCGAACGGGGTCTTCGCGTGCTTGACGACGAGGTGGAAGCCCTTGGAGACGGCGCGGGAGGGGTCCAGCTCGGACGGCTGGAAGAGGCCGTCGACGGAGACGGGGGAGGCGGCGGCGAGGCCTGCGAGGCCGAAGGCGAGGACGGAGAAGAGCATGGCGATGAGCAGTGTTTCGATGTGGCAGGCGTCCGGGAGAATGTGCTCGAAGCTTTCCAAGTGAGGACTGCTGAGCACTTAGGAGAAAAAGGGGGGAAG
>NIGD01000011.1:2482608-2541357 GCA_003055185.1 Escovopsis sp. TC
CAGACCTTCCCTCACGAGCCCCCGGGCCTAAGACCTCCTCCAGACCTTCCCTCACGAGCCCCCGGGCCTAAGACCCCCTCCAGACCCGACCCGACCTTCCCTCACGAGCCCCCGGGCCCAAGACCTCCTCCAGACCTTCCCTCACGAGCCCCCGGGCCTAAGACCCCCTCTAGACCCAACCCGACCTTCCCTCACGAGCCCCCGGGCCTAAGACCTCCTCTAGACCTTCCCTCACAAGCCCCCGGGCCTAAGACCTCCTCTAGACCTTCCTTTACCTTCTCTATTAAGGCCGTTACTCTCTTCTTTCTCTCTTCCTTTATAATATTTATTCCTGCCCCTTAGTTTAATGATTTTTTTTACGTAGATTAGTATCTTTTTAATCTAAGCTTGTATCTTCTCCTACAGCAGCTTTTTCTACGCGTCTTCCTATATTTTAATCGCATCCTTACAACGTTCTAGGGCCCCCTTAGCTGTTATTGACCTCTTAAGATACTACTAAGCCGGCTTAATCGCATTTAAATCTAAAGAATTCCTACACTACACAAGCTAAGAGACGTTATAGAGGTTATATATACGCTGTTAATACTAATAACAGTATGCTAGTGCCTTGTCCTCTTAGACTAATGTGCCTAGGCGTGCCTTACAACATTCCTTCGTAAATAGAATTAACTTTAGTAGCATTATAGTCTGCTAATACCGCTACTAGTTAACCCTACTATAACTATACTAGTTCCTTAACAGCTTCCTGTTCTTTGCGGTCTACTTCTACTGTAGCTTCTTCCTAAGAAGGTTCCGGAGAGCTAGGCGACGTACACCGTTAGTAATCTCTTACTGCTCCTTTAGAATTAGCTCTAACTCCTAATTTATCTCTGCAATAGCTTTGTTTACGGCCTGCTTCTTAGCTACGCTCTCTAGGCCTTAGCAATAGCACAGCCCTTTGCAATTATACAAGAACAACCCCTAGAACA
Organism: Escovopsis sp. TC; assembly: GCA_003055185.1. NCBI lineage: Eukaryota > Fungi > Ascomycota > Sordariomycetes > Hypocreales > Hypocreaceae > Escovopsis > Escovopsis sp. TC. Next base: position 2,483,577 of record NIGD01000011.1, read on the forward strand.
TAAATTCGTAAGCCCTTTTTTAATAAGGCTAAATACAAGATCGATTATACCGTTTAAACAACCTCCTCTAGACCTAGTAGCTGCTGCAGCAATGCCTTAGGATAATAGACGTCTTATCGGTCTAAATAACGTTCTTTTAGTCGTTAAAGGTCTAGTCTGCGTATATAAGATACTACTAGAGTCGGTCCCTTCTTATAGTCTCTGTAAGGCCTAGCTTCCTAGTAGGCTTTGTCTTATAAAATCTAGTAGCCTAGAGCACCTAATAGACTGTACAAAGAGAAATACTAATCCCTACTTCTCCTAGGTCTTTAGAAATCCTCGCCGTTAACTTTTCCTAACTATAGCAGTTACAAGTAACTATTTTCTAGATCTCCTCGTAAGTCTCCTTTTCCTTTAGCAGCTAGCTTAACTTAGGAGCGTCCTAGAGATGTGTATTACGAAGGCGTACAGGTCGTTCTAATAGATTAAACCTACGATCGATAGCTTTAGCGTAGATCTAATTAACCTAGCTCTTAGAGACGCTAGTTAATTCTAAGATCTAAGGCGTTAAGAACGCTATAAGAGCCTTAAGGCTAACTACTAAGGCCTAGGTCGCGATATCTATATTTAGAGCTATTTAATAGATTGTATAGAGTTAAAAATAAGTAAATTGTAATGCCTTTAATTAAGAGAAGAAGCTTAAAAGTCCTTTACCGCGACCCCTATACGATTTGTATAGCAGGGTCGGTAGAGTTTTTTTTTTGCTTTTTTGTAGCTAGGGCCGACGCATGACTTTTGGCCGCGCCCTCCGTACTAAGTAGATGGAATCTAAGATCCCGATGCTCGAGGGATCGGCCGGGGCTCTGCCCCTCGACAGGCGCCAGGTGAGGCGAGACATTGAAGCTCCTTCCCTCCGGCCTCCTTTTCCAACGCAGACGATCCCCTTAATTTAGGCCTCGCCAGTCTTTCTTTTGCCTGATTCTCAACCTCATACCTACGGAGTACTAGGTATGGAGTACGGACTACTCCGTACCGGCTGTCCAGATACCGAAGTCTCGGCCTGTGCTCGTCTCTACCGATCCCTGTGCTCGTCCTCGTCCCCTCCCACCATCGCAGACAGCACTCAGGGGATCGACAAGGGTGCCAGTGCCATCCATCAACCATCTTCCGTCGATCCGAAAATCTCCCCCCCCTGCGCTTCGACCCACGCTTCGACCCGGGAGGGGCAGCCATCGCCTCCCAGGAGGTACCTACCTACCTGGTATCGTGCATCGTTCGGTGAGCAGCCCTCGATCAAACTTCTCTTTCCGGACTTGGAGATGCACGTACGCAGTGTATGCAGAAATGCGAAGTGTGGCCGTGCGCCCTGGTGGGGCCTCGAGGCTGTGGCTCGTGCCGCTGCGCCTCCTCGCCAACGGAAGGCGCCGTCTCAACGTGCTGTCGTCAACATGGAATCCAATGTCCAGAGTCAATTCCACGATGCATCAACCTCGTGCCAACCTCGTGCCAACCTCGTTCCAACCTCGTTCCAACCTCGTTCCCACTCTGGGTTGTCGTGTTTGCCAAACATTGATTGCATCAATCCTCCATTCAACGTCGGACCTCTGGAGATCTTCGATCCTTGAGGCTCGAACATCGATCCTTGAATATCCTTCCTTCCTTCCAGGACGCTCTCTCGGCGACAGAGCCATTCATCCACGAGAACCATGACCTGACACGATCAGGAGCCTGTCGAGATAAGCCTCGCATCTGATCGCAAAAGACACGTCGAGAAAGAATCACAAGCCGGCCACGGGCACAGAAAGACCCACGGGAAGAGCAACTTCGGGAGTGCGCGACGTGTGGACACCCGCACTCGCCCTGCCCCTCGCAGCGGCCGAGGCCCCCCGTCCCATGTCATCTGCCTTGCCGCTCGTGGCGTGTGACTCTCCCGGCTCCCGTCGACACAAGCACCCTCCATGGTCCGGACCTTGCCCCCCCATCCGTCATGCCAGGCACCCTCAGCCCGCCCGAGCCGGCACCCACCGCACACGCCGACGACCAGCAGCCCGCCTCGCTGCGCGCCCTGACCCGCTCCCCTCACCCCTACCACCGCCGGGGCTCCGAGCCGCGGCACCATCCACTCTCCTCCCGGGAGCAGGCTCTCCCCGCCGCGAACGGCGACCTCAAACGCGCAGCCGAGGCAGACTCCCCGTCCAACCCGTCCAACCCGTCCAACCCGTCCAACCCGTCCAACCCGTCCCTCTCGTCCCTCGCCGCCTCCTCGTCCAAGGACTCTGCGCTCGGTAGCGACAGCGGCACAGATGCCGACGACGAGCATTTCCTCAAGGGCCTGCCCGCGCCCAGGGGCCGCCCGCACAAGGGCCTCCGGGGCCGCAATGAGGCCGTCTCGGGGACCACCACGCCCGCCTTGTCTGCCGGCCTGGGCGAGGAGGAGCTCGGCATGCCGCGAGAGAGGAAGGCCGCCTCCCAGCGAGTTCAGCGGTCCGCCACCGAGCGCCGCCTGCTGGGTCTCGTGCGCCGCAGGAGAGTCCTCATCAGGCGCACCACCGAGGTCGGCATCGTCCTCGCTCTCGCCGTCATGATCGCCATGAACCCACGAGTCCAACCCCGGCTTCACAGTTGGCGCCACGGTACGCGATCCCCTCATCCCATACTTGATCTCGTCCAATCTCAATGACCCTCCAACATATGCCATTGATCCTATGCGCTGACGACATACCTCGCCTGCTTCGGATGTACGTCATCCTTTGCCAGACCTCTTTTGCTTTGGCTTCATATACATAGCGTTGCTTGCCTTGTACCCCCTGCGGCTCCTCCGATCGGCCATCTGGAATCGCCGGTCGATCCCCGGCTCGCCCTTCAACGTCCCCTCCCACGCCGACCCCGCGCCCTTCCTCTACCCCACCGCCATCCCCCTCTTCGTCTCCCTCCTCGTGTCCGTCAACAACCCAGCCGTCCTGCTGCCGAATCTCGTCCTCGCAGTCGGCGCCATCCCCCAACAGCTGTTGCCAAAGGCTGACGCGCATGCCCCCTACGACGTCGTGCACTGGGCCCTCTCATGCCTACCTCTGTTTCTCCACCACTCACACCCTCCACAGCCACCGACCAAGCTCGACGACGCGAGCCCGTCCACGCCCCTCTCCACGCCCGAGTCTCTGGCTCTCCTCTACCCTCTCCAACGCGTGCTTTGCGCCGTCCTCCACTCCATGACGACCACATCCCTCCTCACCACCGAACTCCAGTTGCTCTCCATATCCCTCGTCAATCTCGCCCTGCTGGCCTCCTCCCCGCAAGCCCAGATCCTCAAGGCGCTCCTGTGGTACGGCGGGCTCAGCATGCTCGTCGCATGCGGATCCGTCATCCAATGGGGCATCGGCCTCGCGCGCGTCCCCAAGTGGCGCTTCCGCAGGGAACCGTACGCGCCCAAACGTCCCTTCTGGAAAGCCGTCGCGAGGGCCCTGTCCTGGAAGAAGATCAAGACCGACGTCCTCGGAGCCCCTCCCGAGCACGACGACGCCAGCGAAAGAATGCTGTCGAGCGGCGAAGACGACGATATCCCCACGGCATACGGCCCCCCCTCGCGGGTTCGCAGCTCCTCCCCTCCCGCCGACGCGCTGCCAGCCTGTGACGGCGACCATCACGAAGAAATCCCCGACCTGACCTCCACCACGGGTATCTCTCTTCGGCACGCCGCCCCGCGCACAGACAAGTCCTCCCCCCGCAAGGCGGCCGCAACGCACACTGCATCCGGCAAGAAGAAGCGCACAACGTCCGCGTCCCTGCGGGCCTACTTCAAGCTCACGTACTGGCAGGCCACGGTCCGGAAATGGGCCTACGCGGCGTACACGTACTTCTGCCTCGTCGCCATCCTCGCCGTCGTCGTCCGCCTGTACATCCAGGAGCAAGCGCTCGCAGGCAACGAGCCGATCGGCTGGGCACTGGGATACTTCATGGGCGACGTGCCGTGGTTCCGCTTCCGCGTCGTCAGCGCCAACCTCGAGCAATGGGCATGCCTTCCAGACCGCGCGGAAGCCCACCGCGCCATCGACGCCAACGCCGACGCCGACGACAAGCAGTGCCGTCTTGGCTGGGTGCAACACGTCCGGCACGCCGATCTCGGCGAGGCCAACACCCGCCTCGCCATCTGCGCGTACTGGATCACCATTCTCACCTCCGGCCTTGCCATCGTCTTCCGGCTTTCGGATCTCTACGAGGTCGACACCCGGCGCAAGGTCTTCCACTTCATGATGGTCGGCATGCTCCTCCCCGCCACCTTCATCGACCCCCCCTTCGCCGCCTTAGCCCTCTCTATCGCCCTCTCTGCCTTCCTCATCCTCGACCTCCTCCGAGCCAGCCAGCTGCCCCCCTTATCCCGCCCCATCGCCTCTTTTCTGGCGCCCTACGTCGACGGCAGAGACTTCCGCGGTCCCGTCGTCATCTCCCACATCTTCCTGCTCATAGGCTGCGCCATCCCGCTCTGGCTCTCGCTCGCTTCCCTGCCGCGCACCGGCACGGGTTACCTCGCGGGGTGGGAGGTCCCCACCCGAGAGGTCAGCATGGTAGCTGGCGTGGTGTGCGTCGGGCTCGGCGACGCGGCTGCCTCGCTTGTCGGCCGGCGCTACGGCCATCGGAAGTGGATCTGGGGAGGGGGCAAGAGCCTCGAGGGCAGCGCCGCCTTTACGGCCGCTGTGTTCGTTGGCCTCGCGGCCGCGGAGGCCTGGCTCCGGCTGGGCAGGTGGCCGACGACGGGGGCCGCGACGCCGAGCGTAACGGCGAGCGCAACGCGCTCTCTTGTCTGTGCATCCGTGGCGAGCTTGACGGAGGCGGTGCTGACCGGGGGAAACGATAATGTGATCGTGCCGGTGATGCTGTGGACGTGTGTGAAGGCTCTTGAGATATAAATGGGCGGGGTGGGATGCATCGTTCTCGTTCTGCGCTTTTCGACAGCTCTTGTCTCCTTCAATTCCATCATACTGAGGCGTGCCCCGAGGTGGGGTTATCATACAGGTTTTAGAAAACAAGAAAGGGGGCGCTATAGAATTGGTCATTGCATTATACACATACACATTTGCTTCGAGGCCATGAAATATGAGTAACACGAAATCTCCACGCTTCGATTCATCCCAACGCCAGTGACTGCCTTCAACCCTAGGTTGTGGCCATGCATCCCTTTCAAGTGCCGACCGCTCAGAACGCCCGCCTCACCGCCCCCTTATGTAGTCAAATGCGCCCCTTTCCCCCATCACCCGTCTCCCAAAATGCTCCTACAGATACGCAAGGAAAACGGCATCTTCGTCGTATGCCCGTGCCTCACATGGAAAGATCCTCCAAGATGGCTTCCAGATCCTCTTTGCGGAAGGGCAGACTCAGAAGCTCTATCCCCAGAGCATCCTTGCGGCTCGTAATCATCTGATGATCGTGGAACCTGAAACGAGTATCAGCTGATAATGCCATGCGGAAGAAAAGCCAAAAAAAAAAGGAAGGGCCCTGGACATACTCCTTCAACAGTGTCCGGAAGGCCATCTCCGAACTGCAGATGAACTCCTCAACAGCCTTGTTATACACCATCCTGTACTCCAGCCCTACACCATCCTCTCCCCCTCCCCCTCCCCCGTCATGATCGTCATCCATCGCGACGAGCACCTCCCCAACAAGCAACCGGAATAGGTTCTTCGCGTTTTCCGTCAAACTCTTGAGAACAAACGCCACGCCCTCGCGGCCATTGGCGCGCTGCGTCTGCCGGCCAAGCAGTTCGTGTACCTGGTCGACGACGTCGATCTCGGCCCTGAACTGCGCAAAGGTCGTGCAGTCATGGAAGACGAAATTGAAGGCCGAGCGCAGGCCCATGTCCCACAGCAGCGGGAAATCAGGCGTGTCGGCCGAGCAGACGAGGTGGACCTGCGGATGGCTCGCGAGCTGCGCAAGGATAGCCTGCGCACCGATCTTCCGCAGGGGAGGGGCGTCGACCGAGTGGATAGCGAGGGTCAGCGTCATGGGCGTTTTGCTCCCGGCGGTGTTGGCGGCAGTGAGATGCGAGAGTATCGCATGCGCCATGGTCGACGGCTGCCCCGCCGGTATACGCTGCTGCGGGCTCACGGCCGCGCCCACCACGCTCAGCACCTCGCGCAGCGTCGTCGTCGGCGCGTACCCATTCACCATGACGATCTTGTTCCCGGTGCTCTTGTTGCGCGCATACACCGCCCCCGCGAAGCGGCGCAGCAGGGCACGCTTCGACCCGAACCCGTAGAGGCACACGCTGAAGCCCTGGGAGAGCTCGAACGCCCACTGCGCGAAGGACTCGGCGTGCAGGGACTCGAGGAAGGCGATATCCGCAGCGTGCGGGTCGCGGAGCCCCCGCAGCGCGGAGAAGTACTCGTCGTGCGTGAGGAGCGACAGCGAGGACAGCGTGTTGTCCGAGGTCTTGGGCCGGCCAGGCTTGTTCTGCAGGAAGTACATCTCGTGCTTGGGGAGATCACGGGGCGGGGTCGGCGAGCGCGCTTTCTTTCGGCGCTTCGCCTGGCCGGCCTGTCGTCCGCGCGGCCGTTTTGAGGGCGTGGCGGCGACGTCGTCGTCTTCATCTGCGCCGGCCTTGGACCCCTCATCGTCGTCGTCGTCGTCATCGTCGTGGTCTTCTGCGTCGTCGCTAGATTCGTAGATTTCGCGGACGAGCTTGTCGCCCGCGTGCTCGTCGTCGCTTGCGCCGTCGTGCAAGGCGCGAACGATTAGGGCCCTTGCGCTCTTCTTGCGCGCCGAGCGATCTGCCGCCCTGCCTGGCGTGAAGGCTGTTGGCCGCATGCCTGTGCCTTTGACGGGCGTCTTGAGGATCGAGGCTGGGACCTTGGTGGGCGTCCCGTTGACGCTGGCCTTTGACCTGGCAACCCGCCCTCTCCTCCGCGGCGTAGCCATCGATTGAGCTTGCCCCGGCTCGCCATGCATCGCGTTGTCTGCTTCTGCGTCGTTCTCTGGCTGTAGCAGCTCCGAGTCCTGCATGACCACATCGTGGATCTCCTCGTCGCCCACTCCATCGCCCATGACGACTGGCTCTAGATCGAGAACGACCGTCTTGACAGCACTTGTACTCGTACTCGTACTCGTACTCTTTGCTTGTGCTTGCGTCCGGGCCCGTCGTCGAGTCGTTCCCGCGATTTCAGATCCGGCTTCGGCAGCGGCACTGGCTCTTCGCGTCGGCCGTCGTTCTCGCTGTGACCGAGGGTTGCTGCTCTCCGGCGCGTCCTCCCCCGCCCCGGCCAGTGTCCTTCTCGGCATGGCTCACAAGTGATTCCGCACGGGCGACTGAGACATGACTTATCGCTGGCCCGTGGGCAGGCATGCATGCCCCTTGCATGAGCAAATAGATTCGAAGCACGACGGATGGGTCGATGGATCAGTGCCAGGGGGCGTCGAGAAGCGCGCGTCTGATGATAAACGCGCTTCACGATCCGACCCCATAATATGCTTAGTCATCACGAGCATAAGACGACGACGCCGACGACGATGGCCGGCTTGATACTCGGTACTCCGTACATACTATTGAGATCTCTGACGTTCTCGTTGCTCGACGTCCAATGATCGTCTCTCCTGTGCTGTTGCGTCATAGGCGATCTGACTGAGTCACTGCCGATGCTGGTGCGATGATCAACTTCAATCTCTACGGCTCATTCAGCGCGACGAGGCTTGTCGTCCAGCCGGGCCTCTGCTTGCCTCACCACGTCGTCCCCTCGTTCAACCACCTCCCGATTCCTCTGGACAAGGGCTTGCAAAAGGATGGGCGTAGAGTGAAAATTAAGGCGGTTGTCCTTGACAAGGACGACTGCTTCGCATATCCCGATGCCAAAGAGGTGTACGGGCCGTATAAGGTATGCCGACAGCTGGGCCTTTTGCCTCCCTCCATTTCTTTGATTTTCTCCTTCTCCCCTTAGACGCAATCTAAGGATCAAAGACTCTCGCTCACGAGAACGAAGCAACATTTTGAAAAGCTCAGGGAGGCATACCCCGGTCGTCGCCTGCTTGTCGTGTCCAACACGGCCGGCGCAACTTCCTGGGACAAAGACCTGCAGCAGGCCGCAGAGGTGGAGAAGAGCACGGGGGTCCACGTGCTGCCCCATTCTGTCAAGAAGCCCGGCTGCGGGTCAGAGATCATGGCGTATTTCAGACAGCATCCCGAGACAGGGGTGACTGACCCGGCGCACATCGCTGTGGTGGGTGACCGCCTCATGACGGACATGATGCTCGCCAACATGATGGGGGCGTGGGGTTTCTGGGTCAGGGATGGGGTGGTACCAATGAGCCAAAAGAGCATCGTAAGTGCGCAGCGTGATTTGGCGGACGAGTCTGGTCTGAACTTGCTTCTGACGTGCTTCTAGTTTTCGAGAATGGAGAGGAACCTTGCGACGGTCCTCGCGGCCAGGGGCGTGAATGCCCCTGAGCCACAGTCACCAGGCAGCTGAGTAGCCGAGCTTCCAATGACTGGCTCGTCCGAAGTCAGTTTCCAAGCGAAACAATTGTCCCCTGAGCAAGTCACTTGAATGTTTGTGATTCACAGGGTAGCAGGTCGAGGTTTTCTACGGGGAAATCGGGCGGTATGTGCTTGTGGCCCGTCCCATTTCTTCCCGAGCGATTGAATGAATCATGATCCCTCACCCCTCGTGCTTTTATTTTCTTTCGCTTTAAAAGGCAGGCGACCCGCCACCCTATTCCAGTCTTCTCCCCTCCCCTGTCCTCTTCAGAAACCCTGGGCCATTTCTTCCTTCTCTCCATCTGTCTGGTCTCATTTGATCACCATGGGTGGCAAAACCTGGTCTCCCGAGGAGGAGGAGATGTTTTGGGAGCACATTGTTCCCCAGTCGCCCAAGGCAGTCGATGCCGCCAACCGCAACAAGAGCTGGGAGGAATGTGCGAAGGTGATGCAGGACTTGATGGGTGATGATGCCCGACGCAAATACACCAAGCTCATGCTCTGTATGCACTCTCTGCTTCCCTCTTCCCTACACCCCCAGCCCCTCCGTCTTGCCTGAACAAACCCCCATTCCGTTTCATCAGCACGTGGGATGATTCTGCAAACTGACAAAGGCTTAGTTGAGCACTATTTTCAAAATGTTTCGACCGGCCACAAGTCACCTCACGCAAGGAAGTATGTCCTCGAGCACAAGGACCAAATTGAGAAAATGGGTACGCAGCCTGCAAGAATCTTCGAGGCATCATCAGAAGACTAATTCCCCGGCAGAAGCGTCCAGGCCATTGACCCACCCAGCGTTCCCCGAGCGACCTCCGGGATGGATCGACCCGAGAATTCTCAGATTTGGAACCGCCTTCAAGGGTCAACGCGAAGCTCTCGCTGCGAGGGGGATCACCGAGTTTTCGGAGGCCACCATGCTGCCGCTGACGGACCACGAGATTCGGGCTCGGGGAATCACCTTGTTTGGGGATCCGCCAGAGCATGAGCCTCGTCCTCAGGAAGCCTCCACGTCTGGGACTGCATCAGATGAGCGACCCCGTCCTCAGGAGTCCCCTGAGGGTGGATTCGCGTCCGACGACGAACCCGGACAGGAGTCTCTCACGGCTGGTTCCGAGTCAGACGATGAACTCTGCCCGGAGGAATACAATGAGCTTGGGCCCACATCGAACGGCCAAATTCATTCTCAGGTCTCCCAATTGCCTGGACTCTCGACGAGCTATCCGACTCGGCCTCAGGACACACAATTTCTCGGGCCAGCGCCAAGCTATGAGGCTCGTCCTCAGGGTTCCCAATTTCTTGGACCCTCGTCGAACTATCAGCCTCGTCCCCAGAGTCCCTCGTTGCCTGGACCCCCGCCAAACCTCCAGCATCAAACTCATGCTGCACCATCCATTGGGCTCGTGCCAACCTATCAGCCTTACCCTCAGGGTTCCGTTATGCCTGGGCGCGTGCAAGGGCAACAGGTTCCCCAGGGATATCAAGCTGCGGCCATGGGGCAATCCTACCATCAGCCATTCTCGTCCAACATGTTCAGCATTTCAATGTATGACAGCATGCCGAATGGCCTCAACGGTGGAGCACACCAGGCAACCATGATGCTCCATTTTGAGCATGCGCTGCCCAGCATGGGTCCGTCTCACGGGAGTCCTACTAGACAACAACCAGAGTAAAAATCTCGAGGTCTCCATGAGAGATCAATTCCCGACTTCGGGTCTTGTCTTGTCTGACCGAGGGGGGGAATTTTTGTGATGGATAATGATAGAGCTTTTCTTTCTCGATGGGAGGATAGAGGTGAGAGGAAGAACGCACATAGCCCGCGACCATTGCGATAGATAGACTCCGACGACAGGGAAAATGGGCCATTGTAGACAAGGGAAGGATAAAGTCTCAGAGACTCTGAAGACAATGACTTGCCCCGTGGATGACTGTAGACAAGATCGGTGATTGCCGAGTCTGACGTGAATGCTCACATTGATTTCACTGCGAAGCCATCGTGACGTACAGTACGAATACAGCTCGAAGCTAATCCTCGCACGTGTCCCTCTTGGTGGGGCGCCACTGCGGCAAGTGGGGCGGAGACGCCGAAGCGCGAACCGCGGGGCAGGCGGGCCTGGTCGTGCCTGCCATGCCTGCACAAAGGCGGTGGCGCACGGCAGAACCATGGAATTTCTTGTTCGGGAATCCTTCTCGCCGCCAACGTGCCTCGAGGGAGTGACGACACCAGCTTCAGCGAGTTCACCTTTTTTTCACGATTCATCCATTTTCCCTTCAATCCGAAGACCCTTTGCATCACGCGCCGACCACCCATTGAAGATCAATTCGGCAATCCCACTTGAGGCTGGGCGATCGTTTCGGAAGCAAAGAAGAGAGAGATAGAAGATCAAAAGCAAGATGGGCTCGATAGGGAACTTCACCAGTGGCGCCGGCCTTGTGAACCCCCTCGGTGTCGACGCGAAGGATCCCGGTGTCAAAGCTGTGCGTCTCGAATTCTTCAAAATGATTCCGATATACTTTCAATGCTGCGCAATGTGGTGGAAGTGGACTGACGGCGTCGCAGGTTCAAGGGGCAATGGAGTCGTGTTTCGGCAAGTCTGTCATGTCCGGAGTCATGGGCTTCGGCATGGGCGGTCTCTTCGGTCTCTTCATGGCATCTGTGAGTCCTTGTTTTTTCTTTTCATCTCCACGCGGTTGGGCATGTGGCCGTGCGGCTACTACGGCTGCACACTTTGGGACCGCTTTGGAGCTTCGCTGACCAGGAGGATGTAGATGTCCTACGACACACCCTTCGGCAGCCCCATTCCCGGCGCGAACGGTCAAGGCACGCCAATCTCGTCGCTACCCCTCCGACAGCAGCTCAAGATCGGATTCAAGGACATGGGCACGCGGTCGTGGTCCATGGCACGCAACTTCGGCAAGGTGGGCGCCCTGTTCGCGGGCATCGAGTGCGGCATCGAGGGCCTGCGGGCCAAGAACGACCTGGGGAACGGCATCGCGGCCGGGTGTCTGACGGGCGGGATCCTGGCGAAGAACGCGGGGCCGCAGGCGATGGCGGGCGGGTGCGTTGCGTTCGCGGCGTTCAGTGCGGCGATCGATGCGTACATGAGGCGGCCGAGCGACGAGTAGGCCAGGATAGAAGGAGGCGACACGAGTGAGACAGAGGTGGATAGGGGAAAGGGGAAAGGCGGCTGGGGGGTGGGAGGAAAACTATCGGCAAGCAATAGAGTCGGGGACTTGCAAGAGCATCGTGGACTCTGTTACGGAAAAGGGTTTGAAGCGATGATTGGAGAGAGCATTGGCAGGCGTTCGGAACAGGGCTACATCACTCCCCCTTTTTGATTTCTCGTTTTTGATCTTGTTTTTAGACGGACGGCATTTAGACATCGTCTACAAGGGTGGATCTCCCTGATTCATGATAGATACTAACTCGATGGAATTGTACATGGCAAATCTATTGGATCTGAAGAACCATGCTAGGTCGATTCCTACAGGTACAAATTTCTATAATCTCGCTCTCCCGCCCGACCCCTCATTCTTCCCCATCCTTCTTCCCCGCCCTTCTTCCCCTTTCGTTCAACTAAAGTGCCTTCATACATCTCATTCTGTTGCATGCGGACCTTCACCGGCGCGGCATTCCGATGTCTCGCATCTCCGTGTCATGAGCATGTTCCTTTCCCCAGTGTCTCAAATGATAGGCTGATAGATCCGAAACGATTTCACCTCCCAGTATGCGTCGTGGAAGAAATCAGGCCGGTTGGCCACGATATCGGTACAGTTGCTTGGGCCTAATCATCAATCAGTCACGACTTCCGGCATCCATCCACCCAAACAGCTTTCCTCCAAGCCGACTCATGTTGATGTAGGCTGATGAGAGCCAGACAGACTTATCGTTTCCGCGAAAGAAGGGGAGAGTGGGGGGGACGTACAGGTAGTCTCGCCCAATGTGGCAAGGACGAGGGGTCCGCAGAGATCAATGTTGAGCACGATGGAGTTGTTCCTGAAGTGGTCCTCGATCTTGCATTGCGTACTCGGGAAGTCGGCCGTTGCTGTGGCCCACGAGCTCGGGTCCGGTCTATGATGCGAGATGTCGCCCGGGACGGCGGAGCGCGGGAACTGCCACATGCGAATCCCCGCCTGACGCCACTCGAGGGCGATGACGCCCCCGCCCCCCTTGTTGAAGTTCCCGCCGAAGCTGTCCCTCCCGTTCTGGACGCCGCAGCCGGCGTTGCTGTTCTTCGACGCGTCGCAGTCCGTATGCAGCGCCTTGTCGGTGTGCTTGCGCAACACGCCCATGGTGCACCCCTTGGAAGTGTGCAGCGTCATCAGGTTTCCGCCGATGGCGAAGTTCGTCGCCTCGAGGACGTCAATCTCCCCGTTCATCGGCCAGTTCATCGTGTCCGCCAGCCAGAGGGCGGGCCACGCGCCGCAGCCCAGGGGCGCGTGCGACACGTCAAAGATGAAGAGGCCGCCGTTGTAGGAGCTCTTGGATTCAAGGCGGACAGAGAACCGGCCGGTCGAGGCGTCCGGGGAGCTATCCGGGCCGACAGAGGTGTCGACCCTGATCACCGCGGCAGTGCGAGAGGCGAAGGAGAGATTCTAGATGGGTTCGACAGTGTCAGAGAACCCGAATTAAGACGGGTAACACCACAAGCAAGGTATGCCCGATCTGCCGGGCTCCGTGACAGAGTGAGCGGCATGGGTACCCGGCCGACTGACCATTTCTCTCGCCTGCTTCTCTGGAACATAGTGGACGAAACCCTGGGCTGTGACATGCGCATGGCAAGATGTCAGTCTTCTGTCGCCTTCAAGTTGGAACTGGGAGCTCATCCCCTGAAGGGAAAAGGAATGGACAGGAAACGGCACTTACCAGGGTCGTATCCCGTGAAAAAATTGAACTTGTCAAAGAAACCTTCTCCTTCGTCTGGACGAGAGCAGATGAAAGACACGTCAGTCAAGAATGCACCGGCCCCTTGTCATGTGCATGCAAATTTTACTCACACGTCTCGGCAATTCGGTACTTGATTCTACTGTACTTCGGATATGGGGCCTCTTTGTGTCGCGATCCAACCACGGCGGCGACGATGATCATAGCGATGACAGCCCCGGCGGCTAGTGCCCCGAGCCAGACCGAGTGGGGGCGTAACTTTTCTTTCGTCAGGGAGTGGAAGAAACCCTTGGCTCTTGCAAGCATCGGCGGCTCGCCAGATTCCTGGAGCTCGATGTTCTCTTCATTCTGCGGAGCCGGGCCGCTGTCGGGTTTTGAAGGCTCGGCAGCCATTGTGCTATTCTGCGTATGAGCGTCTTCAAGACACGATGTTGCCAGGCATTCCTGTCCAGGTCAGTGTGCAAAGTGATGGACCTGTAGATAGTGCTGGGAGTCCGGAGGACGCGAGCCGCGGGGAGGAAGGGAAGAATGCTGTAGATCACAAGGGTGAGCTAAACATCGGCGTTGTTCATATTGGTCTTATGAAAACAATCTTGATGGAAACAGAACTGCTTCGATATCTGAGCCTTCGTGGGGTTTGATGAGTCACTGACGCGGAAGTGGCTGCTCGCTGGCTGTTCATCCATTCATCTTGGCAAAAGGAGACGCGGCGGTGTCGAGGACAGCAGTGGGGGTACCCGCATTTTGTATGTAGTGATACCACCAAGCATTTCTGACGCAAACGGGAACTGGGGCCCTCTTGCTCCTCTGTTATCACCTGGAACACTTCCATGGATGGAACCATTTCATCATCATGGGGACTAGATCCCGACCCCTCTTTCCTTAGTAGCCGCTGTCTCCGTAGCAGCAGTAGGAAGTCATGTAGTTGCAGTCTTTTCGTGGGAGGGGGAGAAGGGGGAGAAAAGGGGGGGAGGGGGTGATGGGGGGTGGATCCGGGAGCTGCTCAGACAATAAGTCGGGCTTGACAACGGTCCTGCTTGTCTTCTCGTCGACATCCACTGCCGAAGGCGGGTGCTTGCGCAAGGTGGCGGGACGTCAACTGAACCCGACTTGGAGACGAAGACGTCGACTGCCTAGTACTAAGGTATGTTGGCAGTTGCGGCCTCTAAGCAACTACCGCAGATCTTGCTTCCCTTGCCCTTATCTTCAAGTTCGATCAAGCGGCTCTAGCTGTGCTCCACTCGAGTTAGTAGAGCCTCCAAAAGCTTAGTAGCTTGAGCTTGCATTACCGGATCTAGGAATGCGAGCGGCCGACGGCCCCGAAATCGAGGATCCAGGCACCGATTCGCAAGCCAGGCGCCGCAGACAGGCGCTTTCATACCCGCTGGTCCCTTGCCGAGTCATCCCAAGTTGAGAGGCAGATCCGATCGTGATTCTTCTATGGATACCTAGGTAGTACATGGACCGATGCGTCGTTATCTAGTCTGGAGGCAGCGTCGAGCAGATTGTCAAGGAGAGCGCCAGTCCAGAGGTAGTCGTCGGGGGTTGACGTCGAAGTTGCTGACTCAGCTTCCGCGATGCCGAGGTTTGGAGCAACACTAGGAATGACGGGTTCCGGTTCCTCCAGAACGCTTTGAAAGGGCCCGATTTCAGTCACGTCGGTCGGGAAGCGAAAAGAAGACGCTTGTTCAAAAAAAAAAAAGCAGCTCGAGAAATGACTCTGGATGAGGGGATCATGAAGAGCTAAATGAGTTGATCCCCTGACCAGCAGTAGGTATGCGTTACCCCTCTTCAAGGACGATATTGCCAGGTGGCTTTTTCGCAAGTTGAGTCAGGGGAAGTGAGGGTAGGGGGGTAGTAAAGGGCTGGGGAGAAATAATTGTAAAGTGGAAAGCAAGACACCAAAGACGCGCTTGTTCTTTGATCTCAATCGTCATCTTCTTCGTCCACCCTGGCCTTCTTGGGCCGTCGCTCGTCTTCCTGCAGTCCGTAGCCCCTCTTGGACGAGGAGCTCTGATCCACCTCGGACAGGAATTTGTCCACATTGAACGGATCGGCCTTGTCCTTCTCGAATTGCACCGGCCCCTCGCGTGCCTATCAAAATGTCCGCCGTCAGCATGAAATCTCGTTTTTGCAGGATATTCAAGATAGAATCGGGAGATAAAAGTAGGGCGTGTGACTCACCTCGGCTTCGCTGGCGCCTTTGAATGTTCCCTTGCCCAGAGCCTCACCGAAGCGGCTGGACTTCTGTATCTTGGCCATTTCCCTGTCCCTGGCTTCGGCGTCCTCCTCGTCAAGGTTGGCGCGCGGCCTATAGATGCTGGAGATGGCGTCCTGCGCCGCAAACAAAGGCTTGTCGTACGGGTTGTCCTCGTTGATCCCGCTATCAAATCCGCTGTTCTGGTTGAAGAGCCTCGAGTCGTACATCGTCTCCTTGGACTGCGTCGGCTTCGCCAGCCCCAGGGCGATCTTCTCCGAGATGTCTCGATTCTGCTCCCGCGCCATGACCTGGATGCGTCGTTCCGCTCCCATCCGGTTTTGTCGCAGCTTCCTCTCCTCTTCCTTGCGCTTCTCTCTGCGGGCCTTCTCGCGCTCCCGGATTTCCGAGTCCTCGCTGTCCGACCCTGACCTAGAATCGGAATAGCTGCCCCTGGAGGATCGTGATGGCGACCTCGATTCCGACTGCCGCGAGTCCCTTGAGTCGCGGGAGCTTCTACGGCCACGCCGACCCGCGGACGCAGCTGCCGCACGGTCCTCTCTCGCCTTCTGAGCTAGGGCCCGGAGATGATCCTCCTTTTGTGCCTTCTCCTTCTCCGCCAAGCGCTGCTGCATGAGCGCCCTCTGCTGGACCTCCTCACGAGCGTGCCGCTCAGCCATCTTCACGGCCTCGGCGAACTGGGCGTGCTTGTCATTGATGGTGATGTCCTGCAAGCCTCTCCCATCCGCGGCCAATCGCTTGTCCAACGGCACTGTGTATCCCTTGGGGTTCTTCCAGTTCGAGATCGGGGGCGGTATCCTCCACATCTCCTGGTCCTCGGCTGTGAGTTTTCGCGGTGGCGAGTGCATGACCGGCGGCGGTGGCGACGGCGGGCCGCGCGGAATTTTCTTGTGCTTAAACTTGGGCGGCTCCATCGGGTCTCGCTGCCGCTCCACAATCTTCATGATGCGGTCCTGCTTCTTCGAGTTGTCCCCCATCTGGTTTGCCGGCGTGTATCGAACGAACGTCGCCTCCTTCCTGTGTCCTACACTGAGAGTTTTTGGTTTCTGGGCCGCCACGGCACCGCTGATGAGCGCTGCTAGCGCGTTCTTCGTCCGCTCCGCCGTCGCTTCCACCGCCTCCTTGTCCGGGCGCGAGAGGTCGATATCACCGGCGTCGGCGCGCTGCCGCAGCGGAATCAGGTCCTTGAACGACGTGTGGATAACGCGGCCTTCACTGTGGCCTTGCCTCGCGATCGCGTCGTACTTGACCTTGCCCTCCGCGTCCACCTGCAACGCCAGCGCATTGCTCGTCGTCGTCTTGCGGCCCATGTCCAGCGGGTACTGTGCGACCGGGATCTCAGGAAACGCGCCACCATCGCCAAAGTCCTCCTGAGCGCGCGGCCGCCATCCTGAACGCTGTCCGTAGGGCGGCGGGCCGCTTCGCTTCAATACGATCTGCGTCTCGTCCAGCTGGCCGGGGCCGACGATTCGGGGGCCGCGCTGCTGTGCGCGCGATGGCGCCTCTTCCTCATCGCCCGTATATCTCGGCTTGGGCAGAGAAGCTTGCAGCGAGGCAGCGATTGACGCCATGGCTGCTCGTGGAGTTGGGGGGGGGGGGGAGAATGCGTTGTTGATAGATTGAGGGGAGTTGCAAGACGTGGGCTGATGGTGAGCCGAGCGAAATCCAACGTCCAGGTTCACATTGAATGTCTGAAGGAATTTGGATGTGGCGCAGTAGATGTGGCGTAATGTGGGACAATGGCGCATCTTGTGGCGCAGTTTATCCGTTGCTCAGTCGAGACGGGATGGCCAACTCCTCCAATTCATGTACAGAAAATTCCAATGTGCTGGAAATGGCTTGTGTTTTTGGTTTGTTGGAATGCCCACGGAGGGCTCTTGCATAGTTGATGTCATCATTCATGCCGGTTCTACATGTCCTTGCTGGTTCCCCTTGTGCCGCTTGCGAAAAACGCCAATTCAAACTCCTCTATCAAGGCGGAAACTACCTCCAGTCCCGTCACGCGGAAAGGCGGCATCGTCGTTCTCCAGAACAGGATACGGAGTATTGACAACTTGATTAAAATAATGGCTCCCATTCTGAAGGTGTTCGTTTATGATTTTTGATAGATTTTTTTTGTCGTTGGGCTCTGCTCATTATCCGAGAAACCGTCGCCGCTACAGGATGATCCAAGCGACGCAGTTCCCAGGTCATATTGCTCAGACGTACCCCTTGCGGGCGCCCTGGAAGAAGAATCGGACGACGAAGACTTGCAGCGCGCCCATACACACGATGAGGCCGACCTGGATCATGCTGAAGTTGACAATGCGCTTCTCCGTGCTCTGGACGGTACTAAAGTTGCGATTCTCGCGGGTCCGGAAGAATTTCTGGTTCCGGGTTATGGTGGACAGCTGGCCCGCAATCTTGAAGATGGACTCCTCGAGCACGCCGGTCTGTTCCGGTGTCGATCCCTGCTTGGACGGCAGCTTCGCAGCGCGACCCTCGTTCTCGACCTGAAGCCCCCACCCCCCATCATCGTCAGCGCTTCATGTTGGGAACATTGAGGAGCGTGATATTCCCAAGGACAATTGCCGAAACATACCGCGATCTCGAAGTCGACGTATTTGTCGGAGAACGTGCTCATCTCGTTGTTGAAGCAAAAGCTGTAGTCGCCCGCCTTCTGCGCCGTGAAGACGAAGTCTCCTTGCCGCTCCTTCTCGCCTTCGAGGATGATCTTTCCTTGGGGTCCCTCGACAATGTAATCGACGTCAAACGAGCCACCAGATTGGACCTAGATGTGCGCGATGGCAGGGTCAGACGACAGGGTCGCGGGGGATCAATGATCGAAGGGACACCAGAGGGAGAACCCACAGCAAAGTAGAACGCAATCTTCTCGTCGTCATTCTTGGCCGTGGCATAGAAGCAAGCCTTCTCGTGCGCCGCCAATTTGTACGTCAAGGAGGTCGCAGCGACCTGGGCGGCCGTGCAGGCCAGGAGGCCGGCGACGAAGGTCAACAGTCTCATTGCCGGCGTTCCCCGTGGGGTGGGTTGCCAACGAGGCAGGCGGCTTGAGGCGGGCTCGGCGGAGGTGCCTTTTCGTGCTCAGTCGTTGATGTCGTCTGGACAGATCGCCGCAGCTCAGGCCTGGTGCCGGGATGGAATGGCTCGTGTCTCGCTGCCGCCGGTTGATTCCGAATTGTCGTTGTGCTCCTCCGTTCATCTGTAAGAGCCACATGTTGCGAAGCTCAGCGCGGGCCGTGATGGCAGCTCTAGCCCGGGATGGAATATCTCGCTGCCCGATGCTGCA
The DNA here is from genome assembly GCA_003055185.1 of Escovopsis sp. TC. NCBI lineage: Eukaryota > Fungi > Ascomycota > Sordariomycetes > Hypocreales > Hypocreaceae > Escovopsis > Escovopsis sp. TC. The sequence continues at coordinate 2,502,400 of NIGD01000011.1, forward strand.
GCGGTGTGTGGCGCATGCGCGTCGAAATCCGACCCGAGGCTTGTCCGCGGTCATCTTTCTTGCCGACCCTAACCCTGGCTCTGACCCTCACCGGGCTGTTGCATTGCGGTACGAGTACGGAGTACTCCGTTAGTAGTACTCCGTTCGTAGTAGTACGGAGCACGGAGTACGGAGTAGCTACCGAGTCCTCAGTACAGAGTATTACGGTAGGTCGGGGAGCACGGCGTCGAGGTCAGCTCCAGCTCTTGATGAAAAGGGTTAAAAGGTAGGGACATCGCGATCGGGATAGCGTTCGTTGATTTAGTGCTAAGGCTATCTAGGCTAGAGGGGGTATTTGTATACAAGATACCGTTAGGGTACAGCTAGCACAGCTAATTTAGCCTAATTTAGGCTGTAAGTAGCGTTCTTATAGTGTTACCCTTATATAGCGTTAATGCCTTATTCCTATACTTATTTAAATTATATACCTTCTAGCCGTAATATCTATCTAGCTTCCTATTGTAGCTAGGTTAGCTGTGCGTTCCTACTAATATACCCCTTTAGATAAGCTTCCTTTGTAAATCTAGTCCGTTAAATAAGGAGGAAGGAATATAATAATACTATTTATAATCTAATCTATGTATCTTTAGCAAGCTTCTTTTAGTGTTTATAGCTACTGTAGCCTTTTAAATTAAGTTAAGGCAAGAGAGGAAAGAAAGACAATAAGAAATCCTACTAATCTTATAATATCTTAGGTCTAACGACCCTTAGTGTTTTCTACCTCTTTAGAGACCCTTTCTAGGCTCTATTTTCTCTACTAGGCGATCTTAAAGGCTAAGCTTCCTTATAAAATCGAGCTGTGCTTATAGAGTAAGTGCCTTCGTAAGCCTATCTGCTAAAGTCTCCTTCGTTAAGATCTATTTAAATAAGACAGTTCTGTTCTCTTTTGCCTTTTATAGCTAGTACCTATAAATATTAATATACTAGAGCTTCGTCTATATCTTCTAATAGTTGTTAATAACAAGCTTAAGCGTATTAAGGTTATTGTACTAAAGCACTGCTAAGTTTCTAATCTTAATTACTTCTTTAAGCTGCTAGCCTAAGGCAAGACGTTCTTTTGCTATAAGTAAGAGAGCTAACAGCTTAGCTTCTATCGATAAGGTAGTTATAGTATCTTATTAAGAGGCTTTCTACTTAATTAAGCCTCTATATATTATAAAGACAAACCTTTAAGATAACCTCCTTGTCTCTTTGTTATCTATAAATAAAGCATCTAACGATAAGAATAAGGCATTTGCCTTCTCTTTTGCTATATAGTAGATCGATTAAGCTTAGGTATAGTATACGTATTTTAATACCCCTTTAGCTAAATGCATATAATATCTTAATAGATTCTTTATAAATTAGGCTAATTTAGCTACTATAAACGTAATATTAATTCTCGTAAAGCATAATAGGTAGAGGATAGTGCTAACGAGTAACGCGTAGTAGTATATCTCTACCTTTGTTGCTTTCCCTTTATATAGGTAGAAGGCTTCCTTTAGCAGCAGTACCTTTAGCGATCGTCTTCCTTTTTTCTTTAGGCAGCCTAGAACGAATTTCTAGGCTGCTATAGAAATATATAACTCTTATAAGAGCTATATCTCCTTTGTCTCTTTGTTTCTAATAATTTTAAGACTAAGGAACTACTTTAACTTACCTAGATCCTTTACCTTAAAGCTAGCCTTAAGCGTCTAGTCTAGCCTCTTAAAGGCATACTAGTTCTTCTTATTATATATTATAATAATGTTATTAATAAAAAAAAAGATTAGAATTTTCTTCTTTTAGAAGATATAACTGTCCTCTTAGCATTAGTTATAGCCTTAAGATTAGAAGAAGGTTAAGATAGTCTTAAACTAGAGCTTTAGGGCTTAGTAGAAACTATATAGAGCCTTAAGGACCTTAAGGTAGGTGCTAGGCTTAGGGAATCCTAAAGGCATCGTATAGTATACCTCCTTATCTAGGTTAAGGTCTACATTTAAGAATGCATTAACGACGTTGTACTAGTATATTTCTTAGTTTATTTTATAGTAAAGGGCATAAAGAAGTTAGAAAGAGCTTGTAGTAAGAGTTGCTATGTATATCTCCTAAAGCCCTTCCTCCTAGAAGTCTCCTCTTGCTATAAGCTGCGCTTTAAATTAAAAGATAAAGCTTTTTTTATTAAGCTTATAAGTATATACTTATTTAAGGGGAATTAATCGTTTAGTAATTAAGATCTTTTAGATTAGCTTCTTAGTAAAGGTTCTTATAGCTGTCTACTTATTAATCTTAATTCTTATTGCTTTAAGCTACTTAGAGGCAAATTAGCTTTAACGTGCCTTAACGAAGTGCTTTAGGGGGCTTAGGAGACTGTTAATGTAAAGCCTGTAGCTTAAGGCTATCGTAAGAGCTATCGAGAAAGCTTAGAAACGCTTAGCTTTGCTAATTTTAATCTCTTTAGCTAGATTTCTACTCCTTCTTTTTCTAAGTAAGTGCTCTTTAAGGTATTCTATTAGATTAAGAGGATCCTTAACGTCGACGAGGTACTAGGCTTGTGTAGCTGTTTGTCTTCTTTTGCCTTGTCCCCTACGAGCCTTAAGAAGACAAGGACTTTGTAGTTAGAAGCTAAAGTCGATAGGGCTATACACTAGGCTAGGGTTAACGGGAATCCTGCTTTCTACCCTGCTTATTAGGCTGTGATCCCTTTCCTTATAATAGAGAAAAGGAACTTAGCCTTAGTTATTTTCCTGTTCTTTAGGTTCTTTAAGTTGTTTAATTCGATTGTTATTTCGTCTAATTCGATTATGCCTTTCGATTTAATTAAGCTAATAAGGCTTAAGATTAATTATCTTAGCTAATTTAAATAGCAGTGCTTATAGCCTTAGGGGCAGCGGAGTAAGCGATCTAGGGCCCTAAATATCGTCTTCTTAGGTCTCTCTTAGGTCTGCTTCTCTTAGCGTTGCTTAATGCCCTAAGGGGCCTCTAGGCGTCGAGGAGCCCCTAAATTAGTCCTTTAGCGTTAAAGAGCCTTTTAATAGAGATAATAAAGAAGCTAGGTTCTTAAGATCGCTCTAAGTGTGTAAGAAATCTAATAGGGACCCTCCCTTCGAGATAGCTTCATAAGTCACACCTACAGGGGCTCTAGGGGCTCTAGAAGCTTCTATAGTAGCCTAGCCGTGACTTACAGTGGCCTCCTAAGGCACGTGATCTAGGCTCTATAACGGTTCAGGAACAGGAAAGAAGAGGAGAGACACAGCACTTAGAGCAGATCACGCAGACGAACCGATAGTCTTAATGCTTTAATTGTGTCTAAGAAGCAGAGAGGATAGACTATCGCAAAACTATAGAAGGTAGAAGAAGGGTAGCGCGTTATGTAACGGTCCTTTGCTTAGGTCCTTAAGGTATAATAACCTCCCTTTATAAAAGTTATTGTCTTTAATAACTAAAGTATAAAACCTTTATAACAACTAAATAAGCGTTGTTTATTAAAATAACTAGTCTATAATTATAAAGATTTTTATCGTAATGCCTCTCTAAGCCTAGCTATTCTATAGGCCTCGTCTTACGTTCTAAATAAGAGCTAATTTAAGATATTATAAAAAGCAAAGGGTAAGAGCAAGGAAACAATAAATATAAGTTATAGCTAGCTTATAGAAAGGAAACATTTTAAATAATTTATAAATAAGTATACGTCTTAAAACAGTAGAACGATTTTAAGCAATAATTAAGGTAAATAATAAAAAGCGTGCTAAAGATTTTAGATTTAAGGCTATCTACGCTCTCTGCTTTGCGCTATAAACGCTAGTAGGTATTATAAATAGTCTTAAAAGAAAGGAGATTAAGTTATAGTTAAAATAAGTAGTAGTCTTTCTTACCTATTGTTATCTATAGACAACAATAGTTATATTATAGGCATTAAATTCTAAGATGCTAAGTTTTTATATTATAAGATATATAACTAGTATAACTATAACGATTCTTATTAATACGCTAATAGCAAATGCAGTAGCTTTTAAGCGAAACTTTTTACGTAGAATAAGCTCTTTTCCTTTATAGCGTAGAACAGTAATTAAATTGTTATTGTTTTCTATGCTATTGTTTATAATATAAAGATATATGCTTCTAAGGAAATAAGAAGGCAAACCGTTTTCGTTAATAATAACTGCTAATAAGGCAAGTCTTGCTAAGCGTTGTATAAAGGAGTTTTTGTTTTTATAGCTAGTTAATAAAGGAGTTATATAGTTAAACGACATTATAGTTAAGCAGTTATAGTATTAACTAAAATAAATAAGAAAGTAGATTATAGAGTTCTTAGCTTAATTGCTTTAACGATTATATATTATCTTATAGCTTTAATACGTAATATAAAAAGGAGGAATCTTAATACTTATTAGTAAAAGGCAAAATCTTATTGCTTATCGCTAAAAGTAAATAAGGTAGTAGTAATGTTTACTTAGCGAATGTTTTAGTTAACTATAGTACAGTAATAAGGATAGGTAGCGTAGGAAAGAGATAACTGTAGAAGGGAAACAACTAAAAGAAGAAAAAGCAGAAAAATAGAAAGGTAGAAAAAAGGAATAAAGAAAAGATATTATAGAGAAAATAAAATAAGAAACTATAAAAGGTATCTATAGTTAATAAGCGGTAGCAAGGGAATAGGGAAAGAGAGAAGGAAGATTAGATATAAGGAAAAAGTAATAGCGATTTAAGATAAGTTAGAGTTAAAGGGGATTAAATCTATATAATTTCTTGCTAAGTAATTAACAATAGATTATAGATTAAATAAATATTAATTAGCGTATAAAGCTAGTCTTAGTTTAGGTTCTATTGTTTTAGTTAAAGACTTTAATTAATCGTAAAGCGTTAACTTTTAGTACTTCTTTAGGCTCTTAGGTAGTCCTAGAATACCCTTCTTACTAAACTTTATATTACGTTTAACCTTTGTGTTAGCGCTTTCTAAGGATAGATTTAATAAGATACTATAGGTTATCTTCCTTTAAAACTAGTCCTAAGGGTTAAGCTTCTCTTATATCTAGATACACTAGTTTAAGGTATTTAATGCTAATGTCCTTTCGCTAATTAATATACTTTAGTAAGTTAATTTTATAACACAACGTATTATGTTTCGTCTTAACCTAAAAGGGACTAGCGCGTTAGTAAGAAAGTTTAGTAAAAAAGTTAAAACAATACCTACCTTCTCTTAACTTTACTAACTTTATATACACTAAGTTACCTTTACGTAACTATAGTAGTCGTTAGCGTAGTTAATTGTAATATAGCTTTATACAAATAATAGCAAGTTATACGTAGTCTTAGGCGTCTTTGTAGATTATTTTTATTTGTTCGCTAAAGGTTAGTTTATCTATAGCAACTACAACTTTAGGGCTTAGGTTAAGGAAGTGTCTAGGTTTATAACCGTAGAGTACTTAGAATAGTATATAAAAGGTATTAGCGTGCTTAGCGGAGTTAACGTAAAGTATAAGATAAGGTAATACTAAAGGCTAGTGTTTCTAGTTATACTTACTACCTATAAGGGCTTATAGTCCGTAAAGTATAGTTTAGACCGTCTATTCTAACTGTCCGTTAGCTTGTTAGTAGTAAGCAGCACTAGTATAGGATTGCGTTCTAGCTGCTTTGTATATACTTTTCTATAGTCCTATAATAAGTTTAAGGTCTATGTTATACATAAAGGTCGCTAGTATGCCCTACGTAAAGTATATGTTAGCAAGATATTTTTCTGCTTACTATAGCGCGTCTTAATTCGTCTTCTTAGTAAGGGCCTAGACGAACTTAAACGTTTTATCTATAATTAATAGAATAGCGTTAAGTTTATTAGTTATTTTTAGAAGTTTAGTTATAAAGTCTAAGCAAAGAGTAGTAAAAGGGATCTCTAGAGTCTCTAAGGGCATTATGTTTCTGTAGGAACGTTTACGTTAAGGCTTCGATTTTTAGCATTTAAGGCATTAAAGTACGTATTAGGTTACTTATTGTTATATATTATAGAAAAAGATTATATCTTTAATAGCGTAGTATATCTTAGTAATGCTAAAATAAGCTTGTTTATTATAGAGTAGCTAAAAAATTTCGTTTAGCAATGCTTTTAGTATATATAGTCTTATCTTATTGTTTTCGTAGAGGTAGAGTAGTCTAGAGGGGCAGTTAAGAATAAAGTTATAATACATATCGCTGTTATTAATATTTTCTATTAGCTAAGCATAAACTTAGCTAAAGGTTAGATTAGTTATTAGTTCTTGTATAATACAGTTATAGAAGTCTTTAGCTAAGTATAGCCTTCTTATAGCAAGGTTTTTAGTTAGCTTCGCTAATAGGTTATTAGTTATTAGTTTAACGTTAGTATAGTTAGAAGGTTCTATGTTATATTAACTTAAGTAGTTTATAACGTTAACGTTAACAAGGGTATTAGCGTTAACGGGGTTATTAATAGGAGTTATTAGTTCTAAGTCTTTGCTTTATATAAGCAATTAATAAGAGGGCGTAGTTCTTAAGTTTATCTTGTTTAAGATTGTCTTTTCCCGTCTAGCTTATGCTTACGTCTATACTAAGAAGACTAGTATAATTCTTACGCTATTACTACTTAAGGCGTTATATACTTATCTAAGTTAAGACAAGGCATCGGCGTTAACGTAAGCTTAGCCTTCTTAGTAATACATAGAGATCTAGTACTACTATTTCTTTAGGTATAGTTTCTAGTTAATAAGACAGGTATAACCTTTAGGTTTCTAATCTCTATTGCTGTAAAACGTGTCTTAGATTACTATATAATCTATTATAACATTAATCTATGCGTAATCTAAGTAGTAGGTTAGTTTCTATAGAGCTTATACTATAGCAGTAGTTTTAAGTTTAGTAGTACTATAGTTTTGTTTAGCAAAGGATAACGTCTTTAAGATAAATAAGATAGGTTATATTTTACTATTTACTTACCGTTAATAAAAAGCTACGCTAAACCTTTGTTCTTTGCTACTATTAACGTATAGCTTAAAAAGGCGTTTAAAGTTAAAAAAGGTAAGTTTAACAGCGTTATAAAGTTATTGTTTAAGGGTCTCCTAGGCCTTCTTTGCTTACTCCTATAACTTTAGCTGCGTAGTATTTTCTTAGTCTATCTATTGTTAAGCTATAGCAAGTTCTTTAGCTTATAAGTTTAGTAGAATAGTCTTAAGTAGTAGCATTAGTACTTAGCTAACAAAGGCGTTGTAGGTAAGGTTCTTAGTTAAGGCTTGTCTTAAGCTTAAGGTCTTAAGTTTTACTAAAGGTTTAGCTTTGCTAGCGAAGTTTAGGATAAAATTTTAGTAGTAGCCTATTAAGCTAAGGCTAGTCTTAAGCTCCTTAAGGGTTATAGGCATAGTAAGTAGGCGTATAGCCTTAGTTTTCTCTTTAAGAGTACTAAAACCTAGTTATAAGACCTAATGTCCTAGTACCTTTAATCCCTCTTATATAAAATAACATTTACCTAAGGACAAAGTACAGCTAGCCTTATTAAGCACCTCTAAAACAATAAATAGATATTAATAGTAATCCTTAATATTATAGAAGTAAACAATAATATTATCTATGTATACTATAACGAACTGCTAAAGATAGTTCTTAAGTATAGACTCTATGCAATGTTAAAAGAACTAAGGGCTATTAATTAATCTTATAGTACTCTAGGTTAGGCGTTCAAGGCTACGGTAACTAGTAATAAATATCTATTTCTATTAGTTGTATTCTTTAACTTCTTAATAGTAGAAACCCTTTAATAAGTCTAAGATTAAGAATACTAAACTACCTTACAGTAAGCTTAAAATATCTTCTTATTATAAAAGTAAGTATATATATTAAATTATTTTAGTATTTAATTAGCAGAGATCTACTACTATTTAGGGCTTATTACTGCGTTAAACGATAAAAGCTAAGGCTAATATAGGGTAGATCTCCCCTTTTAGGACTAGTTTAACAATGCTAAGGGCATAAAGTAGGTTAATAATGCTGTTAATTGCTTTATAGTCTTAAAGTAATAGGTTATATAGGCGTTAACGTAGGTTAGATAGGTTAGCGTTTTCTTAGTATAGAATAAGCATCTTAACTTTATCTATAAATTTCTAGACTTAGGAACCGAAGAGTTATAAGTATATAGCAACGAAGGATTAGATTTAGTTAATATACTTCTATCCCTAGGTATCCTTAATAAAAGCTTTAAACACATTGCTATTCTTAGAAGGTAGGTTTAGTATCTAGAATAGGTAGCTATTAGGATATTTAGTAGGCTTAATTTCTTTAGCGTCTTTGTTAAAAGCGCTAAGTAGGTTTATAAGCAATATAGCTATAGTTGCGTTAGTTTAAAATACTATAACGTTATAAGTAATATATAATCAATAAAGTTCTTTAATAATAGTACCTTTAGGTAGACGTACTAAGGCTAAGCTAAGGTTAGCGAAATAATAGTACTATTTATATCCGTTAACGATAGCTCCTATAAACGTACTAAAAGCTAGTCTAGTTTTATCTATAAAAGTTTTTAACTTAAAGATATAACTATTACTATAGATAGGTAGCAGCTTAGAATAGATAGGTATTAATATACTACGTCGTAGTAGTATAACTACTTCCCTTATCGTCTAAACTAAGTATACTACTTAATCGTTTAAAGCGTTATAGGTAGCTAATATATATACTCTTTTACGATTATACGTTTTAAGGTAGTTATATTAGCCTCTTCCTCCTTAGTAAATATTAAGCTAGTTTGTCTTAAGGAAAAGAACGCTAAGTAATAGCCTATAATTAAGTTAGTTAACTATAAATAGTCTAGTCTTAAAGGATTATAGTACTCTACTTTTACATCTAAACTATAAACGTAGTTTAGTTATAGTATAAGCTACTAGTCTGCCTTAGCTAACTTTAGTAATCTTTAATAACTTAAACAAGACTTCTTCTTAAGCAAAAGGGAATTTATATATAAGACGTCTACAGTTAATAATAGAGATAGGCAAGCCTATGTTAACTAGTGCTTTAGAATAGCTTTTAACATAACAATAAGCGATATAGAGTTATATAAATAAGTTTACTTTAGCTAAGTTACTTACTATAGTATATATAGCCTTTATCCTTTAGCACGTATATTTTAGTAGTCTAAAACCTTTATAATTATTATTAAAAATCTCTTTTGTTTTAGCTAAGATAGTTACTATTTTTAAAGTTTTTATAGTTTTAAGTTTTTTCTTATTTTTAGTGTTTTTAGCGTTATTATTAATTGTTATCTTTTATAAATCTTACGCTTATTTAAGTAAAATCGTTTTATTCTATAAGGCTTAGGATAAAGATATTATAGTATTACTATTAGTTTTCTTTAATAGTTCTATTGCTAAAGACGTATCTTTTAGCGCCTCTTTCTCTTATATATCTCTAGTATCGCTTCTAATTAGTAGGTAGTTCTTAAATAACTCTTATAAAACTAGTTTATTAATTAGTTTAATCTAGCTAGGTTAATTCTATTTTTATTTATATTAATTGCTTTATTAAGAAATTTAAGCAAGTTATAATCGTTAGCGAAAAGGTTATAGTTCTATAATTAGCTAGCGTCGCTAAGATAGATAGCGTAAAAGCTTATAGTATGCTTAGGCTAAGCTACAGGATAGTTAGGCTAGACTAGATAGGCGCTAATAGTAGCGTTTAAAGGGCAACGGTATAGGTTTAAATACAGATTGTACTAGTATCTTTAGCGTAAAGTTAAGGCGCCGTTTATTTACGGTTAGTTAAGGTTAGCGGTAACCTGCTAAGTAGCTATATTATTGTTAGTTATTAAGTTTATTAACTAAGCTAAAGATCTAACTGTTTATTCTAAGGTAAGAAGGGGGAGTAGCTGTTATTATTGTTAAGCTTGCTATAGGTTGCCTCCTTTATTATTAAAGCCTTAGTTTTAGTTTTAATATAGCCCTCCTTAATTCTATTGCCTTTAACCTTAGATACGCTACAGTAAGTAGCTATACTATAGTCTTAGATTATATAAAAGGAATCTAGCTAAGGACACAAAAAAGGCAAAGCTTAGCTAATTCTATCTAAGATTTTACCTACAGGCTTTGTTTTAGCGGTTACGCTAATTAGCATTATTAGCTACAATAGCTTTAGCAGTAGTTTATTTAAGTCTTTTAAAGCGTTTATTATTAGTATTAGCAATAGCTTTTATTTTATCTTATTAAAATTACTAATTACGTTACATAGCCTATTCGTAAGCAGTAAGCATAGCCTTAACTTCGTTAACTATAACTCTATAGATAAGGAGTTAGATAAGTTTAGCTAACATAGGGTTAACTCTATATAACATACGCCTTACCTTAGTGTCTTCGTTAACGTTGCTAGCTTTATTGTATAAGGTAAGTTTTTAGTCTTAGTATTCTTAGAGCAATATCTTATTAGTAGTATTAAAGGTAAATTAAAGGTTATTAGCTTTTACTATAATTACGCTATAGTCCTTGCTAAAGCGTTATAGCAAAGCAAGTTTCTATTGTTCTAGTCTTATGCTAAGTCTAACCTTAGTTTCGCTAAGGAGGGACTAGTACTATTAATAGCTATTAAACTAAGGTTTTAACAGCAGTCTAAGAACTAGATTTCTTATAATAGCGCTTTCGCTAAATTAATAGGCTAGGTTGTCTAGCTAATCGACGTAGGCGTAGATAGGGATTTAAGAAGTGTTAAGGGCAAGGATCTTTAGTTTAAATATATAGCAGTACCTTCGTTAGTATAAGTTATTAGTTTAGCGTTAGTTAACTTAGCTATTTATAACTTTAAGGATAAGGTAGTTAAATTAAGCTATAGATTTAAATAGTTGTTTATTAGTTAGTTCTACTTTAAGGTAAGTATTAGTTAGTCTAAGGGTTAGTAAGAATAGTTAAGCAACTTATAAGAAGTTGTCTTTAAGGTTATCGTTGTTAAGGCCTTATATAAATCGTTCTAAGATTTAATCTAAGTAGGCGTAGTTTATTTAGTTTCTTTATAGTTAAGATAAGGCGTAGGACTCTATAACTCTTTAGGCGTTAAAGGGTAGTCCTTAGACTAGGTAAAAAGCGTTGTAACCTAGGTTCTTAAGGATAGCGTTCGCGAGTTAGTTAGCACGCCTTTGTTTAATTTTATACCTAATAACGTAAAAGGTAACTGCATTGTATAGGTAGTTTTAGTAGGTATAAGGGCTTATTATAGTAGTTTATTTAGCGTTATTAGTAACTAGTTAGTATTAGTACCTACTATAAGTGTTTACTAAGCGTTAGTACAGCAGTAAGGGATTTAGTTCGCTTCCCTTAGGGTCCTGCCTAATTGTACTATTGCTAGCTATTGTATTTAAGATTAGGATTTAGCTTAGACTAGCTTATAATAGGATTCTAGTTGTTAGTACAGTAAGGATTAAGGATAATTTAGCTAATATCGTTAAGCTTAGTAAACTAGCGTTTAGCGTAAGAATAGTAACCGTAGGGGTTAGGATAGGAAGTTTTAGCGTCTTAGTTTATTGCAGTTATTAAAAACTTAGTAGAAATCGTCTCTAACTTATAAAGGCATTTATTATAGCTTAGGCGTTAATAGCGGATTCGCTAAAGATAAGATCTAAGGAATCTTAAATTAATAGTAGCTTATTTGCTATAGTCTTAGCTAGATCGGTTACTAAGGTAGATCGTTGTTTTCTTGCTTTTCGTTTATAATAGTTTGTCTTTTAAATCTATTATAAGTTTAAGAACCTAGTAGTAGGGCTTAGTTACGTATTATTATATAATAATTAGCTTAATTAGCTTATTGCTCTTATCTCTACAATTATATTTAGCGTATTAGACTAGCTTATTGTAATTTCTTAAGTCTATAAGGTAGGCGTAACTAGTGCTTAGCTTATCGTTCCTTCTGTATTGTTTAGATCCTTGCTTTGCTTTTTTTGCCTTTGCTTTAACTAGTTTAGCGTATAAGTATAGCAGTAAGTAACTAGTAGTGTATTCTATATAAAAGGTATATTTTACGTAACAACTAGTTAAGAAGGTTGCGTTTAATTGTTTTATTTGTTTAGCGATACGTAAATTTTAATAGATAATGTTTTAGAAAGGAATAAGGATTCGTTTTTGTTTAGCGGTAGCTGTTCTGTTTAACGTAGGTTTTATAGAGTTGTCTCGCTTAGTTAAGGACTGTCTTATTAAGAGTTTAAGCTTTATTGTAAGCTTTAACGTAATAAGGGATTAGCGGTTTTTTCGTTAGATCTTTAAGGATAGTTCTATTATAGCAGTATGCTTAGTTTATTGTATACTTTCTTGTTCCTTTATAATAAGCAACTAAGCAAAGGCTACTTTATTTTAGAATTGTAACTCTGCTTCTTGTTTAGTAAGGTATAGTTAACGATTTTTAAGATAGGAAGCAGGTATTGCTACTATATAACGGTTTAAGAATAAGAAAGAAAAGGAAAGACATAGTACTTAAAGCAGATTACGTAAATAAACTAATAGTCTTAATGCTTTAATTGTATCTAAAGAGCAGAGAGGATAGACTATCGCGAGACTATAGAAGGCAGAAGAAGGGTAGCGCGTTACGTGACGGTCCCCTGCCTAGGTCCTTGGGGTGTAACAGGCTCGGGCTATCTCTTTCTTCTCTCTTTAGCTAGGCTTCCTTATTTCTCTTCCTTTTATTATCATTAGGAGCCTTAATTAAGCTATTCGAGCCTCTTAATCTAGCCGGGTTATTCGAATCAATTTGCCTATTCGAGCTATTCGAGCTAGCTAAGCTATTCGAGCTAGCCGGGCTAGGGACCATCTGGTCTAGGCCATCGCCTAGAGAGTCTAGGGCTATTTAATCTACGGCGTTGTGTATATAGGTATTTCCTAGGTCCTAGAGATCGCGATAAGGGTCTCCTAAGCCCTAGAGATCGAAATAAGTGCTTCCCTTAGAGCTTTTAACGAATTCGAGCTAACTAATTAGAATACTAGCTCCTTAATCGACCTTATACTGCTCTAGCGGCTCCGCCGGGCCTGTTAAGGCGTTAGAGATATTATAAGCCTTTATCGTTTCTAGCGTCTAGTAGGCGTACTCCTTAAAGCTCTTAGCCTCTTGTTCTTAATCTAGATAATAGACAACTAACTTATTAAACTATATATTAGCTAATTTAACGACCTTTCTTGTGCATAAAGAAGGCACCTAGATTATATATTAGGTAGATAACTTATATCCTACGAAATAGCTAATATAGGCTTTAGGTTAAAAAGAAGAAAATTTATAGGAATTCTTAAGGGCTTTAAGGGCTTTTGTCCTTATAGGGTATGCTATATATCTAAAGACTTATAAATAGCTAACTTTAAGCTTTAGGGCTTTAAGAAGGTACAAAAAGCTTAGATTTGCCTTCCTTATCTAGGACTACTAACGCTTATATAGCGTAATCTATTTTAAGGCGTTCTTTCCTTGCTCTTAAGTTAGTGTACAATTAAGAAGGTATACTATAGCATAGAAGACGTCTAGCTAAAGCTCTTTAGGTAAGTTAGCATTAAGCATTATAACCTTTGCTCTTTCCTTTACAATAGAAGCTAATTGCTTAGCGTAGCTATTCTGCTAAAGAGTTAACAGAGAAGACAATTGCATAATAGTACCTTCTTTTGCAATCCCTTTAATTTCTTAGTATAAGAAGAAGGCCTGCTTATTATCTAACTATAAGACCTTTATTTGCTAATTAAAATAAGTCTATAGTAGGTCTTAGAGTCTTGCCTTTGCTGCCTTAATCTTAAGCTTCTTCTTAAAGGCATAGAAAAATTAGAATCTTATATTTATATAAGTAAAGACAACCTAGTACTAGTCTTTAAAGTATACTAGCACTTTATAGTATTAAAGGTCTACGCTTATAGCTTCTCCTGCCTCTTATAGAAGCACTTAAGGAGCTTAGCGAAATATCTAGCAGTAAGCTTTCTTAGTTGCGTATACCTTACATTTGTAGGTTATAGGGCTAGTTATCTTAAGCCTTAAGAGCGTTCCTATAGCTTCCTTAAAAGCTTTCTAACTAATATACCCTAGCTAACGGTGCTAGAGGTCTCTAGCGTTGTAAGCTAGGTGCTATAGGCCTTAAGATTCGACTTCCTTACCTACAGCTGCTAACGAGAACACTAAGCTAGACTGCTTTTCTAACTCTATTAAGCTTTCTAAATCTATTAAGTAAAACAACTCTATTAAGAAAAGGATTATACTTACCTTTATAGCTCTTGCTGCCTTAATCTAGTTTACTAACTTTAGTATACAATAAGCAATAATATATTGCTTATAGTTGTAATCTAGAACAAGCTTAGTAAGCACCTTTTATAACTCCTTATACTTAATTTAGCTGTTTAGAGTATCCTAATAGAAGCTATTCTTCTTAAACAGATACATTAAGACAATGTTAGTGTATATGCTAAGTATATAGTATGCCTCTAAGACTACTACTAACTAACTAAAATTAACCTTAATAATAGCCTTTCTTTAGCTAAGTAGCTTAAGAGACAAGTCGCTAGCTTTAACAACGTCTCTGTATCCCTAGACAAAGGACTTAGGTAGGAAGAAGTTAAGGTTATTAAAGATATTAGTATTAGATCTAGAATCGAAGATTATAGCATTTCTTATCGTAAGATTATCCTCTTCTTCTTCTTTTGCTATATTAAGGACTTAAATAGCAACGTTGCTAACCTTAGCAAGGCCTTAGCTCTCGATTTAGACGATTTCCTTGTCTTTAGCTATCTTAGCTGCCTTAGACTTAGTACTATTAGTACCCTTCTTCTTTAGCTTCTTCTTCTTTAGAAGATCTAAGGAGGCTAGCTAAGACAAGGCTAAAGTAGTTACTTTAACTAATTTCTCCTTCTTAATCTTATTTAGCTATGCCTTTACAGCTATAGCTTCCTCTTTATAAGTCTTAAGTCTCTTCTTTAAAGCTTCCCTTTTATTCTTTTAGAGCTTAAAGGTCGTAAGTAGAGCCTTATACCTATTAATAACAAGTATACCTTAGCACGTCTCCTACTACTTATCTAGCTAGCCTCTATGTAAGGTACTATACCTAAGGCACTTAAGCATCCTCTAAGGGCAAAATAAGAGGTCTTCGTTGCTTTTGTCTTCGCTATCGCTACCCTTATAAGCTACTGTATTTATATAAGCTCTTAGAGTGTTTCTATTAATCTACTAATAATAAGCAACGTACTAATAAAAGTTAGTAACGATCTTAATAATCTTAAGCATCTAGGCTAAGCTTTACTTTGCTTCCTTAATCTTATTACTTATCTTTTCTTCTTAAAGAGGAAAGTTAGCCCTTATAGATTAAAGAAAAAGGTTAATTATAATTTCCTTATTAATAGTCTTAACCTTATACTAAAGATAGTTACACTAAGCCTGCTTAAATTAAATAGACTATACTAACTAGTCTCTTTAACTAAAAGTCTATTAAGCTAAACGCTAAAAGGTTTAAGATACCTCTTTGCGATTATAGCTGTTAAGAAGGACAACCTTTGTCTTTACTTAGTTAATAAAATCGCTTAGATAGAGATTCTAGTCTTCTTTCTCTTAGTATTACTTTATAATAGAAGCTTTTATTGCGCTAAAGATGTTAATTATAAGATCCTTTGTTTAGTAGTATTAGACTTCTTTTATACGCTAAAGGTTATATTGCTTATTATACTTTATAAGCTAACCCTCTTTTTTTACTCTTTTAGTATTATACTTAAGCTTATACACTTAAAAGGCACCCTTATATACATTTGCGTTAAAGATTAAGGTAGTCCTTTCTATAGTAAAGCTCTTATAGGTTAGAATAGGCCTATTATTATACTAGAAAGGATCTTTTAGTAAGTCTTTAAGAGAGAGGTTTATAATAATATTAAGTCTAATGTATTCTTATATACTATAAGGTTCTATATATTCTTAGATTACTAATAGCTATTTAGACTACTTAGCATAAGATTTTAATTTAAGAAAGGCAAAAGGCTTTAGCGTTAACATTTTCTCTATAGAGATAGTATAATAAAGTAGATAGAAAGGTAATGCTATATAGAATATATATAAAGCGTATAAAAAAGAATTTGCTAATACCTTTATTAAAAGATAATTCTTAGGAGACCTCCTTAGCTTAGACGATAGCTTTAGAGTAAAACAGTTAAATTAGGTAAGATTTGCTTTCTTTAAATTAAACGATTAAGACAAATAAAACAGATTAAATAAAATAATTAAGAATAAGCTTTTTCTTAGCTATATAACAGCGATTAAGAGAGATTAAGAACAAAGCTTAGAATAAACAATAAGCTAGGTATAAGTTAGATAAAGACACTTTCTTCTAAAACACTAAAACAAAGATTACAATATCTTTCTAGTGTATAGCAACAAAGCCCTTTTAGTAGAAGATATAGGCCTATAAGGATTAAGAAGACCTTATAGGCTTATAACTCTTAATAAAAAGGGTTAAAAGGTAAGGATATCGCGATTAAGATAGCGTTCGTTGATTTAGTGCTAAAGCTATCTAGGCTAAAGGGGGTATTTATATACAAGATACCGTTAAGGTACAGCTAGCACAGCTAATTTAGCCTAATTTAGGCTATAAGTAGCGTTCTTGCAGTATTACCCTTATATAGCGTTAATGCCTTATTCCTACACCTATTCAGATTATACACCCTCTAGCCGCAATATCCATCTAGCTTCCTATTGTAGCCGGGTCGGCTGTGCGTTCCCACCGACACCAGCATCCCCGGATGTGCGGAGTGCGAGTGACATCCAAGGATCCCGTATGGCATGTCAAAAAGCTCTGCTGAAACCTGTCGATCAACAACTTGTCGCCTTTCTACCTTGTTTACGGAGTACATTGTAAGGGGAACAGCAACGACCGGGATCTATGGATCCTTTGACAGAGAGGGACCCAAACATCCAGGGATGTCGCTTGACGGGGATTGAAGACAAACCATCCCCAGGCACGTGTTTTGAGTCGTGATCTCGTGTGATGAGAAGCTGGAATTCAAATGCTCCTTCCTTCAAAATGGAGCCGGCCAAATCGCGCGACGACATGGTGGTGACGTCGGCTCGCTCAAGCGCCCTCCCTCCCTTCTTCTCGTTGCCTCCTCGAGCTTCCCCGATGCGCCCCCCCCCCCCTCCTCTCCCTCTTCAGCGCCAGTCTAGCGTGTCAGCCTCGATCCAAAGCCAAACACCAGTACTACTGCATGGCGCTCCGAAGCGTGTTCCAGCCGTGATGACTTGAGCTTGCTTATAGTAGCGGTAGCTCTCCCTGTGGCGATACAAACACATATCCATGAATATCCATGAGCATCCGCATCTGCCGCGGCGATTCCTAGCTGACCGACCATTTCGTCCTTGTTGATCCGAGGTTCAGAGAAGCTGGGTCTGGTTCACGACCCTCAACTCTCGCCGCTTCACGCTCTGCTGGCACGCGCTGCGCTCCCGAGTGAATGACTCGAAAGTCGCCATGTCGCTGCATACTGCTTCCGCGTGGATCACCTCGGCCCTCTTGAGGCTGGGCATCCCGCTTTTCCTTCGAGTCGTGAGTGAAGCATCATATGGACCACCCCTCGTCTTTTCTCCCTTTTGGTGGACCCAGGCCATGTTGGATAACGTCCGCTAATCAAGCCCATATGTAGTTCTCGGTATGCCTATGGACTTGCCCTGATCAAGCTTCAGCCTGTGCTCGCTGTCGCCGACTTGATGGTTCTGACGAATTATGAATCAGGGCGCATTCTCCCATCTAATATTCTCAATCTTCGCCCTCTATACCACCTCCTACATCGTGAGCTTTTGCTCGTCACCAAAAGCGGAGCCCGTGGAGGACAGGGTCGACATTGTCATGGGAGAAACTGTCGTCGCCCCTGAAAATGGCAATGACAGGATTGTTGTCGAGGAGATCAAAGCACAGGAGACAATCACGCTTGAGGAAGAGGATGTCTCGGTCATGGGCATTCTCCTATCTGGGGTCCCGAGTCCCCGAAGGCCAGTCACATCCGTCTTGACGTTCCTCGTCAATCTCATTCTCATCGGATTCACTGCCGACTACGTGTACCGTGCTCGGCTCTTCCCGGCGACAGACCTTTCCTTCGTCAGACTTGGCTACGTCTCTCCCGAAGAGGCCAGATTCCTAATTCGAGAGCCTGACCAGCTCAAGATGCCCGTCATTCTTGAGATTCGTCTCAAGGGAGCCACCGAGCCTGCCGAGAGCTCCATCTGGCAGCTTGGTGGAATCGTCAGCGGAACGACGCAGGAGGATGATTTCACGGCTGTTGCCATCGTCCCCTTTGAGCATCTGGACGAACGTAGATACGAGTGGAGGACGTCCAACAACCACACTGGAGAATTCTTGACTCCTCCGCAGCCCGGCAAGATGTCGGATTACAATGACGGCAAATTCACCTTCCTCTCGACGTCCTGCATCTTGCCTCGCTTTCCCTACAACCCACTCGACGATCCGTTGGCCATTCCTGGCATTCGACATCTTGCAAGGCGACTTCCAGACCTCAAGGCACAATTCATGCTTTTCCTCGGCGATTTCATCTACATCGATGTGCCCCAGCGGTACAATGAGGCGAGCGAACCGTCCGAGTACATGCTCCAATATCGCCAGGTCTATGCCTCCCCAGATTGGGCGCCCGTGGGACAGAACCTCAGTTGGATCCACGTTCTTGACGACCATGAAATTTCCAATGTACAGATCTTTGTCCCTCCAGTCCCCATACTCAACAAGGACATTCAGACTAACGCTTTCTCTTCACATCTTTTAGGGTACGAATTCGCACCCGCGCCCTTCAGTCCGGCCATGAGTGTGCATTCATCAGCCCAATTGCACGAATGAAACTGACCAATTTTCAGACTACAGCTCGTCCAACGAGACCCCAGTTTACAAGGCTGCCGTCCAGTCATGGAACCTCTACCATGCTACGGTAAATCCCCCAAGGGCTACGATGGCGAAGAAGTGGAACCAGCAGCGCCCTCAGGCAACTTGGTTCGAGTTTGTGCAGGGTCCCGCAAGCTTCTTCATGCTGGATACGCGGAGTCATAGATCCAGCAACACCCGTCCGTACGACGAAACCGAGAAGACGATGCTTGGCCTAGAGCAGCTGGAGGATTTCCTGGCCTGGCTCGCTCGCCCCGAACCCAGCGGGGTCAGATGGAAGATCATCGCCTCATCTGTGCCCTTCACCAAGAATTGGCCCGTCAATGTCAGGGACACCTGGGGGGGCTTTCTTGTGGAGAGACAGGAGATTCTGGGAGCCATGTGGGACACTGCGGCCCAGGGATACGGAGTGGTCATCTTGTCTGGCGACAGACACGAATTTGCCGCTACCAGTTTCCCTCCACCGCCAAAGTCTCGATGGACCGAGTCTGCCACAGTCTACGAGTTTTCCACCAGCCCCCTGAGCCAGTTTGCTTCACCATTTCCGTCTTACAGGCAGACGGATCGGGAGGATGTCATGATCAAGTGAGTGGGACCCAACCCCTGGTCTCCCCCCTTACAAGCGAGCCTTTGCTCACCGACGACGCCAGGTATTTGCACGCTGGTAACTCCAAATTCGGGTCCTTCACGTTGGATAACAAGGACGGCAACAACACCTTGTTCTATCAGCTCTACATCGATGGCGAGGAGGCGTGGAATACCACAGTAGTTGCGCCGCCGTTGCCTGAATCAGGGGCTCGCGTGGCTGCGGAGTACCTATGGGGAAAAGTGAAAGGCTTTTTGGACAAGGCGGCTTATTGATGTCTCGAATGATGAATGGATTGATCAAGATGGTTTGATTGATGCCGGTGGCGTCTTCAAATGGGCCGAACGCCCTGTGAATCATTATTTAGAATCATTCCTTACAGTGTCTGAACTCGGGTTCTCTTCTCCGCCAGCTCCCATTTATGCTTCTGGCCCTCTGCTTGTCCGAGTCGGGGTGCTTGCTAAGTCTGAAGGCTCAATCCCTTGAATCACTATGGGAGAGAATCATCTTGAAGTTGACCGCATAGTAGTCAAAGGAATTTCACCTACAAAAAGAGAAACTCGTCAGCTCGTGCCAATCTGGCGATTCATGCGGTCCCAGATGCTTGAAAAGGGGCTCGGTCGAGGCATCTCAATCGGTACTTCTTTGGAGGTACCGCTTTCACCGCCTTCGCCCCACCCGCATCCCGAAAAGGTAAAACGGCAGCGTTGCGGCCGGCAGAATTTTCAAAATTTCCATCGTCCTCACTCTATCGCGAGACCATCATCCAGATCGAAACCGAAACGACATCCGAGACCCGAACATCAATTTCTTCTTTAAGTATTCTTGTTCTTGAATTTCCTCCACTGCAAGCGTACCAGCAGCGCGACACGAGAATTATCCATTTCCAGACAAGCAGACCGTTACCGACCGACAAGCCCGACGATACCGCCGGCACCATGGTTGGCCACGTGGGGAAGAAGCGGCGCAATGAGCACAAGACACAGCGACCCAAGAAGAAGCTCAGGAGGTCAGCGCAGCAACAAGAATACAACAGCGACACCGAAAGCGAGCAGGGGGATCAGATGGAGCGGGATTTCGCGGCGGTGGACCTCCTCGACTCAGATGATGACATCCACAATGCCAAGGTGGACGACGGAGCCGACGAGGTGGAGGGCGATTCCTCCAGCGGAGAAGAGCAGGCCAAGCCAAGGAATAGGAGATCCGCGCTGAGAAAGAGCAAGAAGCCAGCTTCCAAAAAGGATGCTCGGTCTAATGCGGACGAAGAGGACGACGAAAACAACAACGATGATGACGACGACGAAGAAGAAGAAGAGGAACAAGAAGATGACGACGATGACAATGAAGAGGTGGATGAAGACGAGGCCGAATCGTCTGGAAAGAGGACAAGATCCAGGCGCAACGACCCCACAGCATTCGCGACATCGCTGTCCAAGATCCTGTCGACCAAGCTCTCCACATCCAAGCGTTCCGACCCGGTCCTGTCGCGCAGCGCAGCCGCCCACGAAGCATCCAAGGCGGCCGTCGACATCGCGCTTGAGACGAAAGCGAAGCGCAAGCTGAAGGAGCAGAAACGCATCGCCATGGAGAAGGGCCGCGTGCGGGACGTTCTCCTGCCGGCGTCCGCGCAGGAAGGTTGGGGCGAGAAGGAGGCGCGCGACGCGGCGTTTGAGGGCGAGATGACGACGTCTGAGATCCTAGAGACGGAGCGGAAGCTGCGCAAGATCGCGCAGCGGGGTGTGGTGAGGCTGTTCAACGCGGTGAGGGCGGCGCAGGTCAAGGCCGCGGAGGCGGAGAAGGCGACGAGGAAGGAGGGCATGATAGGGGTGAAGAACAGGGAGGAGAAGGTCAACGAGTTGAGTAAGAAGGGGTTCCTGGAGCTGATCGCGTCTGGGGGAGGGGGTCTGAAAAGGGGATCGCTAGAGGAGGCGTGAGGGGAAACCAATACGTCCATCCATCCATACCTGCATGGGCGAAACCATTTGGCCGAGCCCTGGAAAAGGGCGTTCATTCATCACAGTCTTGTTTTGGCGTTCATGAGTACAGTGTGAGGAAAAGGGCAGGATGTTATAATTTCCAATTCTGGCAGTGCGCGCATTTGTATGGAAGCAAATCTTTTCCCTTGCTTTTGTCCTGCCTCCTCCGCTTCCATCTTAAGTATTGTACAGGGTCCATCTCTTCTTCCTCGCGCCCCCCCCCCCCCTTTTTTTTTTTTCTCCTGGTCTCTTTTGACCGTCGAAAACGAAGTCTTGTAAATGTCAATTGAAATCGCTGGCTTGCATGTTCCTCGTCATCGTCGGCAGCTTGACGACGAGACCGTCCAGATCCTTGGTCATCTTGACCTGGCACCCGAGGCGACTTGTCTCCGTCAGGCCAAAGGCAAGGTCCAGCATGTCGTTC
Organism: Escovopsis sp. TC; assembly: GCA_003055185.1. Lineage (NCBI taxonomy): Eukaryota > Fungi > Ascomycota > Sordariomycetes > Hypocreales > Hypocreaceae > Escovopsis > Escovopsis sp. TC. The sequence goes on from NIGD01000011.1 coordinate 2,524,230, forward strand.
TCGTCGTCATCCGGCTCGGGCATCTTGTCGAAGTAGGCCTCATCCTGGACGATGACGTGGCAGGTCGAGCAGGCGCAGGAGCCGCCACAGGCGCCCTCCATCTCGAGGTCGTGCGCCTGCGCGATGTCGAGCAGGTTGTCGCCCTCGGAGACGGCGAGCTTGTGCTCGTCGCCCTCCTTGTCTATGAACGTGACATAGATCCTGAACGAAGGTTGGCACATGTCAGTCTTTTGCTGTAGTCTGTAGTCTACAATCACAGAGAGGCGGGAAGAAAAGAGCAAGGGGGAGGGGACTGCCGAGATCGGGGGGGGAGGGGGGGGGGGACAAACTCTTCCCCAGGTTTAGGGGGCGTTATGTGGCCATGCCGCCGCGGCTGCGAGGATGTGAAGCTGCGCCGGGCGCTCGATGCTTGCGCGGCAATTCGGAGGGCGAGAGCAGTCGGATGGCTCGGGGCCAGTCGTGCGCTCGAGCGCAGGGGACGGCGTGCGGCGATCGAGAGCCTGGTGAGGCTGGATACTAATGTGCGAGAGGATGACATGTGTATGCGCCCAGGGTGTCGGGAGGTGTTTGGAGAGGTGCGCGCCTTTTGACAAATAGGTTGGGTAGGGGATGAGGAGGTAGAGAGGGGGGAGGGACAGAGCGTGGGGGGGGGGAGAGAGCAGAAATGATTGCAGAGATGAGGTTGAGCAGAGGACTGGCGAGAGAGAGAAAGTGACCAGGATTTGGAGGTGATTGTACTCTGTACAGTATGGATCCATGGATTGATAGAAGAATCAATTCATGTCAGAGGTACTCCGTACCATGGAGTACATCAATGTATGCATGTGCTCTATTCGCACTGGTGCTGGTGCTGCTGCTGCGAGCCAGCGATCACGGGATGGAAGAGGGTCAATGGATCGAGCTCGATGGGGTCTCGAGACGCTCGCGTGGCTCTTTCATTCCTCTACCGGCTCGACGCTGGTGAGCCTGTTCATGAGACCTCGAGAGACTCATTGGAACTCAACTTGAAATCAGTCTGAAGCTCCAGAAGCCGCCCATCTGCATCCGAGTCCAACTGGACGCTCTGATCCTCCCGGCTTATCGCACTGCGCGGGGTGCAAGTGGCCTTGAATCTTGATGGTGTGCAGCTATCGGGGTGGCGCTCCAGCCTCAGGTCAGCTCCTCTCGATGTTCCAGCTAGAGCCCACTGCCAGGCTCGCGGCCGCTGAAGACTCAGGCGAGGAGCTCCCATCGAGGGCTGAGTCGATCCATTGATAGATCTAGCTCTAGGGATCCAATTCCTTGAACGACCCGCCTCGAACGCGATCCTGTCCGGTAAAACTTCTCCTCCACATGCCAGAGGCTCGTCCGGGGGCCGACTTTGCGCATGATGGCTTCCTACCAGCCCGAGTTCAATCCCCTCCGACCGTATCACACGCCGCCATCGATCGCGGACCAGACCGACTCGGTCCTCATCCCGAGCTCCAATCCCTTCTCCCACGCCGCCACCACCACCGCTGCCGCTGCTGCCGCTGGCAACGTGAGCCGGAATGCAACGAGCGTCGCCAAGTATGGCCTCAAGGCGCGGGGCATGCTCAACGACCTCGACGTGAAGGAGTACACGGGCGACCTGTCGCCCTCCGTGGTCGAGAGCGTCAAGGAGCTCGTCGATGAGCTCATGTGGAAGTACATGTCCGTCTTGATCGGCCAGCCGTTCGAGGCGGCCAAGTTGATCCTCCAAGCTCGCGACCAGGATGAGAAGGCCTCTACCGCCGCTGCTGCCGCCGCACCGTCAACACCGACAGCGACTCCTGCACCGATAGAGCCAGAGGTTCACTCAAGAACTGGCCGGGGAAGTCAGAGAGGGTTCTCGTACAATGTGAGATTCATCAATCATCATAAAGCTTCTTGTTGATGTTGCCGCTGCTGCCGCTGCCGCTGCCGCTGCTGCGGCATCATCCGTGAACTCCAGAGCTAATCAACGAGGTGTTGCTCCCGCAGGGCCATGAATCGGATTCCGAGGGCGAGGAGCCCGCGTACTTTGCGCCCCACGTCATGGGCGACCAGACGCCCTTCTCGACCACGAGTGCCAGCAGTCGCCGCCAAGAAGAGTCCCCCGCGAGATCCCCGCCGCCCCTGAAGAAGACCACCGTTCCCGAGCATTATCTCAACCTGCGACGGCCCGACGCCGTCATGGATGTCATCGGACAGCTCTGGCAGAAGGACGGCGCGTGGGGCGTGTGGAAGGGGGCCAACGCAAGCTTCCTTTACAGCGTCCTCCAGTCCCTTCTTGAGAACTGGTCGCGGAGCTTTCTGAGTGCCATCTTCAATGTGCCGGATCTCGGCGTCAAGGAGATTGATCGTCTTGTCGATATCGCCTCTCCCTACCCGTGGGCCTCGCTCTTCGTGGCAGCGACCGCTGCCATCACCACCGGCCTTGTCCTTGCACCCCTAGACCTCGTGCGCACCAGGTATGGATGAGAACACATTTCGCATCAAGCTGCCCGTCTCATGCCGACATGCATGGCTTGTGCGAGAGGAAGAGACTAATTCGTCCCAGATTGATCTTGACCCCCGTCACCAAAGGCCAACGACGGACAATCGCGAGTCTACGAGCACTCCCCTCCTATTACTGCCCGTCTGCCATCGTCGTACCTACCATTCTGCACTCGGTCATTAGCCCCCTATTCAACCTCTCCACACCCCTAGCCTTGAAGACCAACTTCAAGATCTCAAGCGACCTGGCGCCGACAGCCTTCTCCGTCGCTAAACTCTTCGCCTCCTCGGCCGGCATGCTCATCAAGCTTCCAATCGAGACCGTCCTGCGGCGCGGCCAGCTCGCCGTCCTCGCCCAGCCAAACTACGTCCAGGCTCTCGAAGGGCACGACGAGCACACGCACACGGCAATGCTGGAGACGATAGTCCCTCCAGGACGATACTACGGCCTCTTCGGCACTATGCACCACATCATCACCGAGGAGGGCAACCGAGAGATCCCCCCCAGAGTCATTATCACCAAGAAAGGAAAAGCCAAGAGCAGCAAGTCCTCTCAGCCGACCTACAAGAAGGGTCAAGGCCTGGACGGTCTCTGGCGAGGCTGGAGGATAGGCTGGTGGGGCCTCGTCGGCGTGTGGATGGCGCATTTCGTTGGGCACGGTGGTGAAGGCGAATTCTGATTCGACTTTTGATGGTTTGCTTTCCCCCCATCTCTCTCTCATTCTTCTCCATTTTTCCTTTTCCTCGATCCTTTTCCTTCTTGTCATCCATCAGGGGGGTCATGGGCATGGCGCTGCGGATTCAAAAAAATCATCTCCACTTGTTTTACTCATGATCTTGATGACATCGGCATGATATCCCAATATGCAGCAAAGGAATGGTTTCTACCTGTTTGGAATATCTTCATGCATTCATTCGTCCATTCATTGCTAGGTCTAATTTGTATTCTTTCATCAATGATCATGACCTTTCATGCCTCTCCTGAGGTACCTATCTCGTGTACGGATCCGATATCTTCATGCACATGGGCCTATGTAGAATCCTAAAAAAGTGATCGATGGCATCTCCAAGTCTGTTCAGGCGTCGGCATGTGAAAGGCAGCAGTAGGTCACGTGATACGGCACTCCCCTGGCGTCGCGCTTCGTGATGACGGCAGACGACATTGAAACGTGGGAACCTCCGTCAACCTTCCCCTCTTGCTTGCATCCCCATCAATCAATCCACCGAAGCTCCCCCCCCCTTTTTTTTCGCCGTCACGACCAAACTCTGACCAAAGCATCCTGTGCTTGTGACTGATCAGGCGCGATATGCTCTGATCCGGCAAGCGACCGCCGGTTTCGGGAGGCGCGCAGCCCGTCACGCGAAGAGCAGATCCAGCACATCCCAGGCCGAGATGCAAGGATGGCGACCTCAGCTGAGCAGAGCAACCTGACCAAAGACTCGTCCGATAACCGGACGCCTCGGAAATACAAAGCCTCTGAGCTTCCGCTCCCTTCGGCCACACGGGCAGCCATCGAGTCTCTGGCGCATACTTTCAAAAAGGAGGGCGCGTACGACTCCATCAGGAAGCAAGTCTGGGACAAATTTCAAGCAAGCGTATGAAAGAACTCCTTTCAGCCAATGGAAATCTGAAGGGCGGGGGATGCTGACCGTCATATGCTACGATAGGACTACGAGGCGCAGATCACGAAAGCAATTCTTGAGGTCGCAGAGCAAGAAGTCGAGAGGAATCCACAACAGCTTCTGACACTCGACCGACGGAAGGCTGCTGCGCTGATAGATGGCGCGTTGGAGCGATCGGGAGTGTATCAGAAGGCCGAGACGGTCATCGGCCCACTGATCGACGTGGGCGCCATCGAGACAAGCATTCGCGCAACCCGACGCGCGGCGATTGGTGGCGAGGCTGCTGCCGAGGAAAAGAAGCGAGGCGCAAAGACGGATGACGAATATGCTGCCGAGACGCTGGCGCGACGGACAGAGCGCGAGCGGGTGCGGGACGAACTGAAACGCAAGGAGGCCGAGATCCAGGAGGAGAAGAAGCGGATTGTAAAGGAGGAACAGAGAAGAGAGGAGAAGGAGCGCGAGAAAGAGCGGGAGAGGGCCGAGTTAAAAAGGCAGGAGGAGCGGGATGACCGGCGACGGAAACGAGAGGAGGAGAGAGAGGAAAGGGAAAAGCAACGAGATCTGGAGAGAGAGCAGCGACATAAAGAGAGAGACCGACGGGAGCGAGAGAGGGAGAGAGAGCGCGAACGAGAGCGTGAGCGGGACCGAGATCGAGATCGCGACAGAGACCGAGACCGCGACAGAGACCGAGACCGCAGCAGAGAAAGGGAAAGAGAACGAGACCGAGACCGCGACCGCGACCGCGACCGCGACCGCGACAGAGACCGTGATCGGGACAAGGATCGGGATAGAGACAGGGACAGAGACCGCGAGCGAGAGCGTGGACGTGAGCGAGACGTGCACCACGAAAGGGATTACGGCTGCGATGGGGAGCAGTCCCGGGATCGGGGTGGCCAGGACAGAGATCGCCATGTTCACAAGAAGGAGATCTCGGAGGAGCTCAAGGAGAAGCTCTCGAAAGAAGAGCACGACCGACTGGAACAGGAGGCTTTGGCCGACCTCCTGAGAGAGAGCAGCAAGTCGACGAGGGCAAAGCCAGAGGTTGAGATCGATGCCTCTCTCGCCCCGCCTCCACGCAAGGTCGGACCCGCTTCCGCCATCAACCCCATCAGACGAGACTCATCCAAGACGACGGATTCGAGAAAGCCATCAGATGTGAAGGATACAAAAGATTCGAAGGATGCGAAAGATCCTAAGGATGCGAAAGATTCGAAGGATGCGAAAGATCCGAAGGATACCAAGGATATCAAGGATATCAAGGATATCAAGGATATCAAGGACATCAAGGACATCAAGGACATCAAGGACATCAAGGACATCAAGGACATCAAGGACATCAAGGACATCAAGGACATCAAGGACATCAAGGACATCAAGGACATCAAGGACATCAAGGATACAAAGGATATGAAGGATACAAAGGAAACGAAACTCAACAAAGATGCGAAGGATACGAAGGATGCGAGGGATGCGAAGGATGCGAAGGATACGAAGGAGACGAAGGATACGAAGGAGACGAAGGATACGAAGGAGACGAAGGATACGAAGGAGACGAAGGATACGAAGGAGACGAGGGATGCGAAAGCTCCAGCTGCCGATTCTAAGCCCGGACACAGAGGTGAGCGGCGACCTAGCAAGAGCCCTTCGCGGGTGCCGGACCAAGGCAAGGACGAAGACCGCAGCAAGCCGAGAGAACGGAGTCCAGATAGGGATCGGGATCGCGACCGAGACAAGGAACGGGAGCGTGATCGAGACAGGGACCGAGACCGAGACAGGGACCGAGAACGCGATCGAGAACGTGATCGGGAGCGGGAAGACGACCGTCGACGTCGTGAACGCCGATCGTATTCTCCAAGACGCGATCGAAGCAGGGACCGAGATAGGGACCGCCGTGAAAGGAGTCGATCAAGATTGCGTCGATCTCGATCCCGCACCCGTCGCGACGACCGTCGACAACGGAGTCGCTCACGGCTGAGGCACGATCGTGTCGGAAGAAGCAGATCTCGGAGACGCGAGCGAAGTCGATCGCGGATCAAATCACCCAGGCGCGATAGAAGCCGTTCCAGAGCCAGGACCGAGAGACGAGACCGAAGTCGTGACAAACGAGAACGAAGTCGATCACGCTCTCGCCTGCGAACCGATCGTCGCGAAAAGAGTCTTAGCAGGACCCGCGGTGACAGGAGCCGATCTCGCGCAAGACGGGAGCGCAGTCGATCACGAGACAGCCGCAGGGGCGGTGCCGATCACTACGACCCCCGATCAGACAAGGGCCTTGCCCCGCGGCGACGAAGCCGTGATGACTGGTCCCGCAGCAGGGATCAGGAGCGAGACAAGAAAGAAAGGGACGAAAAGGATCGGCCCCGCGATCGGAGAAGCCGGTCGAGATCTCCCCCGGGCGCTTCCACCAAGCCGCAGCAGCCGGGCAAGGACGAGTTGGAGGAGTGGAAGCTCGAGGAGGTCAAGAAGCGGGAGAGAGAGGCGAAGGCGTATCTGGCGGCGCAGAAAGATGCGAGGGAGAAAGGACTGCCTATTCCGGGTGTCGATGACAAGAAGAGCAGCGGTAAGAACCCCCGTTAGAGGTTGGAGATGTATGATTCGGGTGTTGACTCTTTTACTCGTTAAGGCCGTGATGATCGGCACAGGAGTCGATCTCGGAGCAACAGTCGCGAACGGGCAAGATATCGAGACCGAGAGAGAGACCGAGATCGTCGAGACCGGGAGCGAGATCGTGAACGGGAGCGAGAGCGAGAGCGCGAGCGGGATAGGGATCGTCGTGATCGAGACAGGAACCGCAGCCGCGACCGAGACAAGGACAGGGAGCAGGAGCGGGAACGAGAACGAGAGCGAAATAGGGATAGGGACCGAGAAAGGGATCGGGATAGGAGGAGCAGGAGAGATCGCAGTTTATCTCCCCGTCGGGACAGACGCGATCGGAGCTGAATTAGCCGAGCGGGCTTGGTTGAGTATATGGACGGTGTTTGCGGATGAACACTTACCCATTGTGGAGGCTTTGATTATGTGTATTAAGTCGCATCACTTTCACTACTACTTTGTTAACAAGCGAGGATATGGGCCTTTCTAGCCATGACGGCCTCGTTGTCAAAAAGTTCGCGTCAAAGCGAGCAATTGCCTTAGCTGCACGCTTCCCAATCTCGATTTGTCCTTGCTGAATACAGGAGTGAAAGAAAGGATCATATCAAAGAGTACAGATTCGATTTCAAAAGACAACAGAAGGGTATCCTATTTCATACCAACGAAAAGAGAGCAAGTGACCATCGATCAACGGCGAGAGCGTCCATCAGGACTTCGTCTTCTCTGATCCCTCGATCGCGAGCGATACCTCTCCCTGCCCCTGCCTCTGTCCCCTCCATCCCTCCTCTCCGCGCTGCGACTTCGGTAGCGATCGCGTTCCCGCCCGTGATCCCTTTCGCGCTCATGGCGGCCCGAGTCGCGGCGGTGTCGTGTCCCCCGTTCGTCTCGGCCTCCCGCACGGTCTCGACTGCGCTCTCGGCTCCTATCCCGCAAAGCGGCCGCATCCCTCTCGCGACGGCGGTGATGTCGGCCCCCCTCTCGATCCGACCTCCCTTGTTCCCCCCTCCTTGTTCTCCTCCCCTCGTCGCCGCCGCGATCTCGCCTCCGTGCCCCACTGTCCCTGTCCCTCCCGGAATTTCCGCCGTCTGTTCTGTCGTCCGTCCTGCCTGGGGGAGGCCCGCTCGCAGGCCCCATCTGCCTCCTGTGCGGCTCGACCTCGATGGCGTTCGCGCCCGTCGTGTCCCTCACCTTGACGGGGAGGCCGAGCGCGCGCGCGATGGCATCCTCCTCCGCCTCCTTGATCTTGCGCAGCTCCTCCTGGCGCTCCCTCTCGCGGCGCACCTCGTCCGCCTCGGCGGTCGAGCTGGAGCTGGAGTCGGCGGGCGCAGAGTCGGCCTTGGCGTACCAGTTGAGGTCGCGGCCCTTGGCCCATCGGCCGACGGGGGCCTTGAGGCTGTGGCCGAGGTAGTTCTCGCGGTGGGAGGAGTTGGCGACTTCGTCCCAGCTGAAGTTGACGCCGCCCCGGGAGCCGGACTTGCGGATCGTCGAGAGGAGATCCATCTTGGGGATATGAGAGCTCTCCCTCTCTCTCTCTGACCTTACTGGATCCGTGTGCCTTGATTTGGTGACCGATGGATGGGCAGAGCAGATTTTCGTGATAGAAGACGAATTCACGAAGACCCTTGTGTCAGGTAGGACTCTAAAATGATTGAGGTCTGAGAAATGAAGTTTGAACGGGCAGATGGATGGTAGAGGTCGTGGAATGAAAGCAGAACTCCTGTTCAGGTTCAGACCGTCGGAGGTCGAACCCCGAGTAGAGGCAACCAGCCACAGCAGATTAAGGGAGCGCCACGATTTGCATTCAGTGGTCGTTTCGCTCAGCCACTCGGCAGATCGTCATTGAATCGCCCTTGGCGCTTCAACCTCAACCTCAACCTGCTTCCGATTCAACCTCGTCGCGCAGCTCCCAGCGTCAAGCTTTTCAGAGCTCATCCAACTCGCAGCCTCTCTTCACCACCCTCCCCTGCTTCTAGACACCACAGCACATCATCATGTCCAGCTCAAACGACCCTCCTCTCGACGAGATCCAGTGGCGATCGCCCCAGGCCATCCTCCAGATGGGCGGCCTGCACTCCAACACCATCCTCTTCTACTTCGCAGAGTCGCCCTTCTTCGAGCGCACTTCCAACAACGCCGTCATCATGTCCCAGGCCATGAACAACATGGCAATGTACCACTTCATACAGACGCGCGAGGCCTTCGAGAACCGCCTGCGCACCATGCAGGGCCTCGAGTTCATGGTCGGCGAGGAGCCTGCCGAGACGGGGCCCGGCATGGGCACGGGCGTGTGGGTGATCCGCAAGCAGACCAGGCGCAAGAGGTATCAGGACGAGGACGAGGTGACGGTCCATGCGTCCTTCTTTGTCGTCGGCGAGAACATCTACATGGCGCCCACGCTTGCGGACATCCTCGCCTCCAGAATTGTGAGTCTCCCCGGGCTGCTCTGCCCTGCATCGTTCCATCGCAAAGCTCTCAGTCGATTAATCAGGGGTCTGGATGCTTCCTAGATGACAATATCGCTGGCCATCGCGCGAACTCTGCCAGCTGCAGGATCTGCAAGGAAATGGAGGCCCTCGCTCGGCCACGTCTATCACCTCCCCGAGTCGACCACCACCAAGGCGCAAGAGGCCCCATCGACCTCGAAAGCCGCGACCCCGATTCCCGCAGCGCGATCCTCCTCGTCCGAAGCCATCGCCAAACCCAGTCCCGCACCCACTTCCTCGACCGCAAAGAGCACCGAGCTCTCCCTCGAGCGGGCTGCCCAGGAGGCACTCCTCATCCACTTGCGCTACGGCAGCGAATACGCCGACGAGAACCCCATCACAGGCCGTCCCGGCGAATTCCACCTCTCCTCCACGGGACGTAAAGCCGCCCTGCCCCTATCGCTTCCCACGCCGCCGCCCAGCGGCATCGGCGCCATGAATGGGCCGCGGGGTGGGGCTGCGCGACCGACGCTCAATACCAAGGTGGACGAAAAGAAGGATGGAAAGGACAAGACGCCAAAGTCGGCGACGATGCCGAAGCCAAGGAGGAGAAAGAGCAGGATGAGCACGAGTGGGACGCCTGCGACTACACCGGGCGCTTCTTAGCGTCTTCGGGATCAACGATGCATCTAAGAAGTCACTTTGGTCTTGTCTGGATGGAGTCTATTATGATTTTGCAGGAGCTGCTGCCTGATTTTCCAATGCTCAACTTTGATACACTAAGTATGATACCCAATATACCAACCAGTATTCCCGTCTTTTGAACCCAGTCTAATCCGCAGAACGCCATGCAAAACAGGATGAGAATTGCGCTGCATTTCGAGCCCCTACTCGATGACCCAGCCTTTCCCCGCCACCTTCTTCTGCTTCACTCTCTGCGCTGGGAGGGGCCATCCCTGACCGGCCGTGTTCTCGGCTCTCAGATACGGAATGATCCAGCACTCCCTTACCACGGCCCCGTCTACCAGCGCCTGGCCCTTGATCTCCTTGATGGGTTTCCCGTAGGTGAGCAGCGGCGTGCCCTTGGCCAATCCAGCCAGTTGGCCGCCCGTAATGTCAGTGATCGCGTGCATCCTCGTCTTGGATTTCTTGTCGGTGGCCAGAGAGCCCGACGGCGTGGCGGTCTGCAAGAAGGCGTAGACGATATACTCGGGGCACTCCTGCGTGCTGAGGTGCGCCATGGGCGACGAGGGATGGATGTACACGCAGGGGTCTTCTCCACTGCTGCCCGTACCGCTGGCATGCAGCGGGCTCAGGGGGATGTACGGCACGTCGATGGCGCGCCGGGGTTTCCTGAACGCCTCGGGCGGGCTGGGTGCGAGGTCGGCGCGAATGGCCACCTGGTCGACAAAGCCCGCCGCGGCCATCTGCTTAAGCGCGCTGACCTGTTTGGGCGATGGCGGATCAAGCCGATCCTTGTACTGCAGACTGGCAAAGGACGCAATGTTGGTGCGCAGCAGGTCGGTAATCTGCTTGCGCAGCTGTTGCACCTCCTTGAGGACTTTGAAGCGGACGAAATGGCTCTCGGCCCATTGCTCGGTAGGCTCGTGTGCGAATTCACCGACCACCTGAAGGAGCTTGATGGCGTCTGATTTATCGTCGAGGAAGCAGAATCTCCTGTGCGCTTGGTTGAACAGCCGGCGCGCGTTTGCCTGGCGGTCCTCGGAGATGACGTCGGCGGCGGTACGGATGGCAGAGTCGTCCTTTACGGCGAGGGCAGGGATCGCCTGATTCTCGTGGAGGAAGACGTCTGCGGCGGAGAGGCCGGCCACCAGGGCGACGGTGTACGGCAGGCAGTCGTACAGGTGGCCGACGAGGAGGATCCTCGCGAAGCGAGGGGCGAGGGGAAACACAGACATCGTGGTGCCGACCTTGGTGATGGTGCCCGAGGGCGAGATGGCCGAGAGATATGTGAGCAGCTTCTCCGCATTGGCCAGGCTCTGTCGATCGGGAGGGGTGGGGAAGGGGAAGTTGACGACGTTCTGGAGATTCATGGCCTTGAGCTGGAGGACAATGCCCTCGATCGGCATGCGGAGCAGCTCTGGGTCCCCGAACTCGGGGAAGTCTCGCTCGTACACGGCAGACGAGTAGAGTCGGTAGCAGTGGCCTGGCCCTGTTCTTCCCGCACGACCAGAACGCTGGTTTGCGCTGGCCTTGCTGATCCACCCAATCTCGTAGCTCTGGACGCCGCTGCGACGGTCGTAGTTCCGCTCCTTGGATCTTCCGCTGTCGAACACGAAGCGGATGCCCGGGATTGTCAGACTAGTCTCGGCAACGTTGGTTGCGAGGATGATCTGGCGCGTTCCCTCCGGCGGGTCTTCGAACACTCGCATTTGTTCCCGGACCGGAAGCAATGAGTAAAGAGGAAGAACTTGCATCTTCAGGGGAACAACCTCCTGATCTTCCCCATCTTCGATCTTGAACTCGTCCTCTTCTTCGTCCTGCTCGTCATCGGATGGGATCCCCTCGAGATCGTCATCGTCGCCGGCCCTGTCATCGAGATCGCCGAATTCGAGATCTTCTACCTCCACGGGTGCCTCGCTTGCTGGGATATGGACCTTCGGTCCCTCTGCCGTTCGCGGGCCCCCAAACGCCGCCTTGAGCTTCTTGCTCAGCTCCAGGATCTCATTTCGACCCGTGAGGAAAACCAGGAACCCTCCAGGTGGCAGCTTTTTGTGGCCACGGCTGATCTTCCGGAAGGCCTCTTCGACGTAGTCGTGATGCGTATGCCGGGAGAAGTGCATGGTGACGGGATGTTGCCTTCCCTCGACTTCGATGACAGGGGGCGGGGTGGCGAAGAGGACCGGATTCATCGTCAGATCCTCAATCCGCAGCGTGGCAGACATGATTATGAGCTTGAGAGGCTTTATCGTCGGGTCGTCGGCGGCGAGTTCAGTTCTTAGCTTGATGACTCGGCTGAGCATACCGATCAAGATGTCCGTGTTGACGCTCCTTTCATGGGCCTCGTCAATCACGATGGCAGAGTACTTGCGGAGCGTAATGTCCTGGGCCACTTCTCGCAGCAGGACACCGTCCGTCATGAACTTGATGGCGGTCTTGCTGTCGACGTTGCCCTCGAATCGAATCTGGTAGGCCACCGCGGCGGAGTGATCGCCAAGCTCCTGTGCGACTCGCTTGGACATGCTGACAGCAGCCACTCGGCGGGGTTGTGTGATGCCTATCATTCCCGGAGTCGGTGAGTCTGGAGAGCCGTACCCAGCCTCGAAGAGGAACTGGGGAACCTGTGTCGTCTTTCCGGAACCCGTCGAACCGCAGATGACCACGATGTCATTGTCATGAATGGCCTCCATGAGTCTCTGTTCCTCAGAAACGACAGGCAACTTCATTCTGGCCTCTTGGACCTCCGGCGTTCTGGTGACAGTGACACTGAAAACCTTTCTGGAGGTGTTCTGGGTTGGGAGGAGCTCCATGGGCAGAGGGTCCTGTTCTGGGGCCCGAGGCACGAAGTCGTCCGGTTCGGGAATCTCGAAATTGGCGGTGCCCTCCAGTGTCGGTTGGAACCCAAGGGCCTCGTTCCGCTGCTGCTGCGCCCAGCTTTTGAATGCGGACGATCTCTGGGCCTTTTGCTCTCCGTCCGGTGTCTCATCTGCGCTCGATTCCTCGTCCGTGGGGTCGTCTTCATCTTCGCCTCCACCTCCGTCTTCGTCTTCGTCGCCATCATCATTATCGTCTTCATTCGATTCCTCATCCTGTCCTATATCCTCTACTACCTTCTTGGATACCATAGAGACATCGATCTCGTTGTCGCTTTCGTCCTCGCCTTCGTCGTCATCGTCGTCGTCGTCGTCGTCGCCGTCGTCGTCGCCGTCGTCTTGATTGTCCGATCCCTCACCGCCGCTCACCCCGTTCCATTCGTCGTCGTCGGAATCCTCGGAGATTGGTTCATCAGTTGGAATCGCAGCCGGCTTCTTCTCGATGCCTCCACGCTTCTGACGTTTTTGAAGAACAGGTCGTCCTGCCTCATCCACCTCCAAGGGCCTCTTCAGACCCGAACCAACTGTGGGTTCTGACTTCGCAATGACAGTCGTCTTTGTCGGCTCCAACTCTGTCGGGGTATGTTCCGGCTCCTCCTCCTCCTCATCATCAGAGTCCTCGTCCATGTCCTGCAATTCCTCGGCATCCTGATCATCCACATCTCGTCGTTTCCGGAAGAGAATGTTCTCGGCCGCCGCTGTCGCATCGATGCCCGCTCTGTGCTCCCTCAGTGCCCTCGAGAGCGCCTGTTTCTTGGTCTCGCGCCCTTGACCAAGCGACCTGCTGCTGCTGAAGAGGCTTGTGTCGATCCTGCTGTCCGCAAGCTTCGCAAGCAACTCGCGGTTCTCGTCTTTTCTCAATTTGTTGTCGATATATTTCTCGAGGCGCTTTGCCTTCTTGCCAGACACTTTGACGCCATTCTGACCCAGTTGCTCCTTCAACTTGGCCTTCTTCTGCTCCTGCTCCAGCTTCTGGGCGGGCAAGATCTCCTCCTGGTTCGTGTCTCCGACTTCATGGCGGGCATTGCCCTGGGCTTTCTCGCGGGCGAGCACCTTGTGCTTCCTCTGGCGAGGCACGTACTTGGCCATCTTGGGACACAATCAAGAACCCTAGCACATAGTCGACCTTGAACAAGACGATTGAGACCCTCGACAATGGCCGTTGCCGCGCCCTGTGATTCACGGATCGCTTGATCAATCTTCATGGATTCTCTCGAGGAATTGGCAATTGGAAGTTTTGGTGAAGATGTGATTCTGCCACCTTCGACCGCCGGAACCAACAGCCAATTCCGGAATAGCGTGTTTCCCTGGCCTGCAGGCGGCTCAAGACCCCACTTCCATCCCGCTTACGTCATTCAGAATTGATCCCAGCCACACGACGGGCGGCTACCCTGTATAACCACACTGCAAGAGCATGAATCTCATGGAAGCACGACGGATCCTCCAGACACTGAGCTGCACACTCAGGCCGAGATATCTAGATCTTTGGACTCATCCTCAATCTCACACCGCCGTGACAGGCCAATTCTTTCAGCTTTCAGCTTTCAGCAGGACCTCAGGAAGCTCGCGGAGAATGGCAGATGTGAGACAGGAGCCATTTCCGGCAAACACCCGCAGTGCTTCAGGCCTGGTCAACGGCATCGCCACGGAAGCCACGTCGACGCAGTTCTCAGACAAGATCCTCGTCACCATTTGCCAGAAGGGTCGACTCTCACAATGGGTGAGCCTTTCTTCCACCCCCTGCTCTTATTCACTTCGAGGCTTCGCTCTTTGATAGAAAAAGCCACAAGGTTGCGTCTGCGCAGGACTGACTTATTACGCAGATCCAGGTCCCTTTGATGGGTTCCGCCGCGGGTACGGTAGAGATGGATCTGCCAAGCACAAGCCAGGGCCTTCTTCCATCGACGCACCTTACAGCCAAGACACTCCTTGGGGGCGGCGGTGATGAGCGGGAGACGTTGGGCCAGCTTTACGCATCACAGGTTGCCAGCCATCTGTCGCTGCGGTCGCCGGAGGATCGGAGGGTGCTCGTTCTGGGATTAGGGTTGATGAAGGTGGACACTGAGCGGGAAGGATTCTTTGATCTGATTGAGCTTGCCATGAAGGTGCTATAGGCGCTCTGCGGGATATCTGTCTCTTCTCTGCGGAGTCCTATCTCTGCGTCAAACAATCCACGTCAAACATCGAGCATCGGTATCACTCCGTGCCCCAATGGTTGAAAGTCCAAAAAGAAACAAAAAGGAATGGACGAACGGGGAATTGAACCCCGGACCTCTCCCAAGCAACTCCTACGATTTGTAGGATCCATGCTAAGGGAGAATCATACCACTAGACCATCCGCCCGATTTTTCCTTAACGTCCATTGTCCAACGATGTATCTAAGCCACCAAGGCGTGACAACCTGAAGTCTGAGTGAGAGCCATCACCAACGTCGTCGGCCGGGAGAGTTGGTGACTCAGGCCTAGACACTGAAGTAGCCCTCTAGCTTAGGCTCAGACACGGATGATGAAGAGGATCGAAGCTTGATCTCATCGTTGACACAATGCCGGAGCACTCGTCCATAGCAACTGCATCTTCCACTCGCGTCGTACCGCGGCCAAAAGGCACGCGATAAGGGACCTGGTGGTGCTTGGTTGGACCGACAAGGACCGACGACGCGGTCGATCATGGAGCTTCATACGGAGAACGGGGTACGGAGTACTCCGTGCTAGGTATCGTATCCATTTCTACGGAGTACTCTTTACCCTAACCCCGCAATTCGCTGCTGACCATGGGGCTCCGGACTCCGTAGGGTTTGCCGAACGTACGGAGTTCGCAGTACTGAAGGAGGTGATTGCTGGACCTCTTCACGAGCATCCATTGGCTTTCCTGCACCGAAGATTTCTGACTACTTTTACGAGCCAAAGCCGTCTTTGCCACAAGAATGTCTTGGCTTCGGGCAATATTCTCGAACCAGCAAGACAAGGCTTCCAGCCATGATGGCATCACCGGCTTGGATGAGATTTACCCTCTGCACTCATTGGATCATGAACCCGCCTGCAAGGCGATCATGACTTGGACCATGATGTTCAACGACGTGCTCGATCCTGATCTGCTTCGTATCTCGCTGGCACGGGTGCTGGAGACTGGTGACTGGAGGAAATTGGGAGGCAGGCTCAGAAAAAAGGTACGATTATCGCCGACCCCTGAATGGAACCTCTTTCCCCCCTTCCCCAAAGCTGACGCAAAGAAGGACTCGAGATATAGGCTTCACGTGCCGCCGGCTTTCACAAGGGAGAGACCGGCCTTCAACTTCTCGAAGCAGGCATTCGAAACCCCGATAGCCCAACACCCGCTGGGTCGCCAGATGCCTAGGTCATCTGAGAATCTATTGATCTTGACCGAGATTAATCTCTTCCGGCCCTTTCTCCTGCCCTCGAATGCCCCGCAGACCTTTGAGGAATACGTCTCGAAAGGTCTGGCCCTGATCTCCACGCATGTCGTCAGCTTCGCTGATGCTACCATCGTAACAATCTCGTGGCCTCACATCATCATGGACGCCGGGGGCTTGCAGGGTCTGCTCTTGGCTTGGAATTCTTCACTGCACGGCAGAATAGACGACATTCCCGACCTCATCGGCACGAGACATGACATTGCCGAGCAATTGACCAACTCTGCGAATAGCGAGAACAGCAAACCGGGCCTTCCCAAGGACCAGCCGCTGTCGGCGCTCGGAATTGTTCTTTTCGTGCTTCGATTTGTGTGGGATATGTTCATGGGGCCGAGGATGGAGCTTCGGACCATGTTTCTCCCAAAATCTGCGGTCGAGAAGTTGCGGCAGCAGGCAGAGGACGACCTTGGCTCCTTGACCGTCGACCATGGAGTGCCTGGAGCAGGGGCAGCATCAGGGGTCGAGGTTCGAGGCGAGATTAGTCGAGGCGATATCTTGCTCTCCTGGATCGTCCACAACGTCGCCTTGGCGCTGCCGACGCCACGACCCATCGCCGCCGCGTCCGCAGTCGACCTCCGCGGTCGGCTGCCTGGCCTGTGCGAGCTCGAGAGCAACTCATCTGTATACGTGGGGAACTTCACAGCCGGAGCGATGACGCAGCTGTCGTCCTCCACGGCGTTGACGTCCTCCCTTGGGGGGATTGCTAGGATCAACCGCCGCGGCCTCATGCAGCAGCTGAGGCTCACCCAGATCGTGGAGAGCCTGCGTCTGATGCAAAGGACTCAGGACTCTCTACCGGGCAGAATGGCCATCTTGAGCGATCCGAATACGCTGTTCGTGTCGTTTTCGAACTGGGCCAAGTATAAATTCTGCCGCATTGTCGACTTCGGCCCAGCCGTCATTCAGGCGGGGGACGTGTCGCCCGCAAGGAAGAACCCCCGGGGGATGATTCTCTACAAGTGATTGCCGCGCCATACAGCGCGGCAAAAGTCGCAAGCAAAGCACTAGGACCCCCCCCCCCCCCCCCCCCC
>NIGD01000011.1:2541369-2632580 GCA_003055185.1 Escovopsis sp. TC
CCCCCCTGAACCCCCCTTCTTTTTTCAGCAGCTAATTAGAGAACAGCAACTTTGACAGACCAATTAGAGACCGGCATAACTTTTTTCTAGAGCCAATGAGAGGCCTAGAAAAGAGATTGTGGCGCAGAAGTTGTGGTGGCGGTGCGCCAAATTCTCCAATAATAAAGCAAAGCCTCGGCTTCGTAAAAGCTACGCTTACTCCGCTATCTTGGCTTTGCTTGATCACTACCCCGGCATGGTGCAGAGGGCATGCTTCTTCAGAAACATGATATGCATCATAGGCACGGACCATGAGGATCGCTGTTGGTTAACCCTGCTTTTGGACTCGCCGACACTTGCCAAACTGGAGGAGAGCGTGAAGGCGCTATTCAAGGAGTGAGACTGCATGAGACTGCATGAGACTGGTCGCATGGTCGTGCCCGTTGTAGCACACGCATGGAAATACATGGATGCCTTGAAAGCGACTGCGAAAGCCTAGACTTGATGAACAGCATGTCCCTCCACTATTTTTTTGGACCTTGAATTTGAAATTCTCACGCTCCTTGATCACCGCTTGCCTCGTCATGATGTGTTCCAGGAAACGGGGTGATATGGACACAATGCGTGCACGCTCTTTTTGATCTCTTTGGAAAGACTCCTCACCCATCAGCTTCAATGATGACCAGCGGTATTTCCATGTCCTTGTCCTGATCTTCATCCTGATCTTCAGCCGAATAGAGGATCTCGGACTTTCGCTTGAGGGCGCTCGCCAGGATGGTAGCCAGCAATGTCTCAAAATTAATGCCGCTCAGCTCGGCGCAAGCCGGTAGCGGGGAGTGATGCGGCAGCATGCCGCTGATCGGGTTCACCTGATCGGATTCACCTGGTGAGTCCCACGCAGATTTTGCGGAGCCGAATTATGAACGGCACTACGGGAAAAAGGGCAATGAGGGATTCAAAGTCCATGACAGACTCAGGCAAAAGAGAGAATGAGGACAAGGGGAGGACAAGAAAGGGGATCTGCCTCACCTCCAGGATATTCGGAATAGCGTTCGGCCCGTTGCTGTCAAATCGCAAGTCCACGCGCCCTGCATCGCGACAGCCGAAGACAGCCCACGCCTCTAGGGACACTTGGCAAGCAGCTTTGATGAGCGGATCGTCCATGTCATGCACGTCGTTGAATAGCACCCGCTCGTTCCTGTCGTTGCTTGCCTTGCTCCTGCGATTGGCATAGTCGGGCTTGAGGTCTGGGGGTTGGATGCCGTTTCCATTGGCGACGACGCCATCCGACTGAGAAGCTGGAGAGGAAGAGGAAGGGGAGACGGAGGAGTCGGAGGTGGTGGACGGCGTGGTCTCGGCCGAGGGTTTCTGCCAAAGATGCTCTCGAATGCCAATCACCTGTGCCGAAGCTCCAGTACCAAGCAGGCTGACTGTAAATTCCCGACCGGCCAGGAAGGACTCGACGAGGATGTCTTGTCCGGGAAGGGCGGCTCTCAGCTGGCGGATGGCCGGCTCGAGCGCCGAGGGGTCGTTTATCTTGTTGAAGAATTCGATGCCCTTGGACGATCCTTCCGTGACGGGCTTGACGAAGAGTGGATAGCAATTGGACAATAATCCTTCGTAGCCGGGGGCTGTCAGGGGATCCCGCTCGTTCGCGGTGATGACGATGAAAGGAGCGGTTGGAATCCCATGGTGATCGAGAACGACCTTCCATTGATTAGTCTTCTTGCCGCCTTTGCATCTGTCTCAAGACGAGGCGGAGCAAACCTTTGTGTGTGCCTTATTCTGGCAGAGCGCCATGGTCGTGGCATCGGAGAAGGTATGCGTGATATTGTACGCCTCCAGGAGAGCTGGGACCTGAGCCTCCCTGGCGGGCCCGAAGAACCCCTGGGACATGTTGAAGGCCAGATCCCAGTTCTTGTGGTGCCCAGCGGCTAGTTGCTTCACCAAGGAGCGGATGCCGAGAACAAGAGTGACATGATGGCCCAGGCCCGTCAAGGTGTCGAGCACGGCCTGGACCTCGCCATCATGGGGAAGCGCTGCGCAATCGGCTTCGGAGTGACCAAGCGCGATATATGTCGATCTCTTCTCAGCTATGAGAGCGATGCGTAGAGAACGCTCCATCTTGCGCAGGCTGGGTTGTAGAATAGTAAGTTCTTTTCTTGTTTGGCTCTGCTCGGGGATGCCACAGAAGCCGGAAGCGCTGGAGACCAGGAGACTCTTATACCACCGCCCCGAGGCTGCGCACGTGTGTTTCAGCTGGTGGCCCGGGGCGAGGCCGGTCGAGAAGTGATCGCCGAACCTGCATGTCGAGGGCGATAGTTTGGAACGCGGTCCATTCCGAGTACTCCGTTCTCCGCCTTTCCGCGTCGTACTCCGTGCTTCGCACATCTCAATCATGTAGATTTCGCACCAGTTACACCACGGCAAGGTGAGGGGAACTTTGGAGGCGCTTTTATCCAAAGTACGGAGTACTCGTACCAAGTATAGATCGTACGACAGACATCTCAGGGACTAGGCGAGAGCTATCCCCGACCCGTGCTGAGGCACGCGTGGCTGCGCCCGCGGACGATGCGATCCATGTCGGTTCGGTGAGCCATGTACGAGAGGCTCGTCCAAGGTGGAAACCCTATTTGCCGCATACTGTGGCCTCTCGAGAACCGCAACCGGGGGATGCTTGCGATCGCCGGGAGACTTTCGGTCATGATGAAGCTCCACGGCCGACTCGGTAGTGGATATGCCTTACAGGCCACGACGGTCCGAATTAGTGCTGCGTGGCCATCTGGTAGCTGGAGGGGAGGGGGGGGGGAGTGAGTGGATTCTGGGTGTGACGCTACCGTGCCCCGTATTCTGTCCTTCGTACG
Organism: Escovopsis sp. TC; assembly: GCA_003055185.1. Lineage (NCBI taxonomy): Eukaryota > Fungi > Ascomycota > Sordariomycetes > Hypocreales > Hypocreaceae > Escovopsis > Escovopsis sp. TC. The sequence continues at coordinate 2,544,213 of NIGD01000011.1, forward strand.
AAGTACTCCAGATACGAAATACATCCGCATATCTCGCCTTGCCGGTCGTTCGAAGATCCATCCTGTTGCATGTGGATAGGGATGCATGTGTTGCTTGAAGCCGTCAAGTGTCATCATTCCTGACTTCCAAGCGGATCGACGTTGGTCGAAACCAGCATGTGCTGAGGCCTTATCACGTGATGGAGTCTCCCCCGGCGTTTTTGTGCCTCCATAGATGGATGAAGATGGACGGCCACCAGCCGGCCCACTCCAGCCTGGATTGATCTTGATGGGACAGCATCGGCCAGCGATCAAATCCGGGCAGCACCCTCAGATGGGGACTGCCTGCCCTTGACAGCGAGAGCCGATGCTTGGAGGACTTGATCCTCATCGTCAGAGATCTCTGCCGCACCTCGCGCCGTCGCAACTACGGCCTTCTTGACAGCGATTACGGCCACCCCAATCGTCGAAGACTCCTGGCCGTGGGCATTCACGGTCTGTGTTGAGATGTCGACACTTGGGGAGCGGTGCTTGATCTCAGCCGGCCCGAAGCTGTCAAGCTGGCCCGCCCGTGAAGCTGTCTCGCGCCGGGGGATTGTTGAGACCCTTGATCATCATTTGACCCCTTTCAAACGAGCCGCGGTTCAGGAAGGAGGGCTGTCGAATGGGCTTCGGATGAGCTAGACACGGCATGATCCCGAGACGCGGCTTTGGCCTCATACAAGGGTTCAGACAATGTCTCAACCAACCCGTCCAGCATGATAGAGGGAGAACGCGGCATGGGACGGAATAGCTGGCTGTGGCTTTGAGCCCCGTTGGCAGGGCGGGCCAGACGATCTCGATGCCTTCGGATCTTCTCCAGACATATTGTCCCTGTGGTGCAAAGGCTTCCATCTCTCTTCTCCCCTCTCATCCTTCCTCTGCTCAAAGGCCGATCCCTTTCCATCAACCGAGAGTCAGAGATCATCAGGGCGCGGCCATGTCCGTTAACGACCCCGGGCAGGTAACCATGACGAGTCGATGGTGACTGGAGAACCTTTTGCTCACCATTCGGCAGGAATATCACGAGAATGGCCGCTTTGTGCGCCCTGCAAGCTCCTTTCGCGACTCCATCTCAAGAGATTTAAACTCCAAGTTTCCCGCCGAAAAGGGTCGTTATGCGCTGTACCTTTCTCCAGCTTGTCCATGGGTGCGAATATGAAGCATTTTTTGGCCCGTCTCCTTCTCTTGAGGGGTTAGAACTTATGAATCCGTAGGCACACAGGACAATGATCGTGCGGTTCCTCAAAGGCCTTGAGGACATTGTCGATCTTTTCCTCCTGGAGAGCTACATGGGCCCTGAGGGATGGTTCTTCAGCGGCAGGCACGGATCTCTTCCGACAGACCCCATCCACGGATTCGTTAAGCTCAAGGATCTTTATCATATGGCAGATCCTAGCTATGTTGGGCGATACACGGTCCCAGTCTTGTGGGATAAGAAAACCGAAAGTCTCGTCAACAATGAATCATCCGAGATCCTGCGCATGCTCATTCGCGAATTCGATGACATCTTGCCAGCGCACCTGCGTGAGGAGAACCGACCCCAGGGGGGGCTTTATCCACCTCATCTTCGCCAGAGAATCGACGAGCTCAACGTGTGGATCTACGAGACCGTCAACAACGCCGTTTATGAGGTGGGCTTCTCCCATGATCCGGATACCCGCACCCAGGGCATCAAGCTGCTCTTCGATGCTCTGGACGAGTTGGAAAAGATGCTCGCCCACGGCAAGCGAAATCTGCTTGGCGAGTCCATCACCGAGACGGATATTCGTTTGTATCCGACCATCGTGCGTTTTGACATTGCATACCACACCGTCCTCGGCTGCTCCCTGAAGATGATCAGGCGGGACTACCCGAGGCTGCACCTCTGGATGCAAAGGCTGTTCTGGGACCAGGACGAGGAGGGTCCATTGCGGGCTGCATTCTGGCGCTCAACAGAGCCGTATATGCAACATTACGTTTTGAATTATGTGGTCTCCGAAAGGCGCGTCATGCGCGGCGGACTCGGGCCTCTAGAGGTGCCATCCGGACCCATTCACTTGATTGAGCCTCTTCTAGAGAAGCCAGAACTTCTCTCAGATGTGGCTTGTCAGGACGATTGATTGAGACACCGGAGGAGCCTCCGCAATTTCAAGATTTTGTCGTCATGGAACCAGGTCTTGTCCATCCCTTTCCTCATGGTGATTACGCCGCTTGCAATGGAATGGAGCCCAAGCATTTTACAGTCAAATCGAAGTTGCTGAAGAGAAGGGACTGTCTCCGGAACCATGACCATCGATCCGAATTGCAATCAATCCTGTTGCGACCAAAACCCATCTCTCACAAGTCAACCCCCCCAAAACAAGAGACATGCCGTTTATAAATGATCTGACTCCTGTGCCACACTCGCTAACTCTCACAGCCCTCCTGGAAACCTGCGTTCCCTTGAATGCGACTCATCCTGCTGGGGTCTGCAACTCCATCAACCATGAACAGAGATGGTTGCCCCTGCCGTCTCTTCCAATCGCTCCATCAAGCCGATCTTCACGACTACGCGACCCCCCTTCACCTTGGCAAGGTCCTGCAGCAGCATTGTCTTGATGGATTCCCAAGAGCTCTCTTGCAGCCTCATCATGGTCTCCGAGGGCAGCAGAGCGCCGTACAGCTCCGTCGTTGTAGCGCGAGCGTCGATGGTGAGGATGGCGCAAATGGAGTCGAAGCTCAGGTCGGTGAGCTGCGCGGCGAGATTAGGGTCTGGACGCGCGAGCTCCTGCTGGCGCAGAAGCTGAAAGGTGCGGACGGGATCGTTTTCGCCGTCGTTGTCGACAACGACCCAGGAGATGGGCTCCGGGTTGGGCATGATGGGTGCTTTTGTTGAGGATGGGGTGGCTCTGGTGGTGATGCTGAGAAGGGGCAACGTGGAAGATGATCAACAGAGAATGCGAGACGTCTAACCCAGGATGGGCTTGTGATTATTCCTTTCGGCTGAGAATTGGTGATGGGAAGAGAGACAGGGCGATGCTGATGTCGTTCCTTGGGCGGGATCATGGTTCGTCTCTGGGTGTTTATACCTTTCCACGGAGACTTCTGCGAGAGGGACCTCGAGACACTGGCATGCATGGACAAAGGCCCGGATACGATCCAGTCGCCGAACAAAGAGCCGGCGGAAACGTCCAATGCAAGATCTATCGAACTGTGGGAGCGATACTCTGGCAATCGATGAGGCAATCTTGAAGGGACTTGAGTTCTGTGCCGTCTTGGAGGGCGCCCAAGCCATGGCCATGGGCAGGCGTCGTCCAAGCTCCTCATGCATCGCCTTCCGATCGGAAGAGGAAATGAAGGCCAAGCAGAAGCCTCAATGCTGCAGGGACCAGGAATAGAACGCTCCGCCCAACGTCCACTTCTCCCCCCTCTCGCTCCTCTCCTTACTTGATACTGACATCAAGGTCGGTCGTGTAAAAAGAAAGGCGTCTTTGTCCCCGGATAGGAGATCTAGTGAAAGCACCACCATAGGATCGACAGCGATTTCCTACCCTCATTTTGACGCTTCTTTCAGGACGTGGCGCCGGAGGTCTGTTGGGAGTGCGAGAGGTCTCCTGCAACTCAAACCTCGATGCCGGAACCACAAACCCTGCTCGGCTGGCAGTCGGCTTCTTTTTGGGAGGCTCCTCGCATTGACAACAGGGAGCGGTCCAAGGCCTGTGCTTGCGCGCAGCCTTGTTGATCAGGACAAAGGAGATTGAGTTGAAGGTAGCGCGAAGCCAATGGAATGGAACGGATGGAGATGATTGAGCGCCGATCTCCTTGACATTTGCAGACCAACAAGCCCACACACATCCGTTTCCGTCCCGGAGCAATCTTGGATCTTTCCAAACAGCTTCGGCCAATTCCTCGAGGCGAAAAGGTCACATCTCATACTGCGCGGAGCACGAGTTGATGTCAAAGGCGCTCTCCTGCTCGGTGATCTGGAGCCGGGAGGCTTTGAAGGGTGAGCACGTCTCGAGACGATTCCGAACTCCCCTCGCCGGATTCACAGGTCTCAGTCATGCTCAATCATGGATACGTAGAAGTTTGTGATGTGCAGCACAGATGAGCCTGCTTGGATGAGCTATCCTTGAAGTCTTTCTGCGAGGGTCAACCTCTACAGCATCGGGAACCTCCAGTCGTGAATCCATCGAAAACATTCAATGAAGTGCATGGCAGCGCACTGCCGAGTATAGGGTAGGGTTGCGAGGGAAAGGGCCACATGACATGCGTCCAGTCTGGTGCGTGCTCAATGATGCACGAGGGATATGCACGTGCAAGTGCACGTGCAGTCATTGAGGAGCTTGAGGGTCGCGGCTGCCCGTCAGGTCGATTGATGCATCGGGCAGCAACGACCGGGAGCGACACCGCCTTCCCTTTCGGGCATCGCCGTCTCCCCAGCTTCAAGTGGCGTCACCACCCCAAATTGACCTCAAACCCATCCAGATCCGTCACATGGATCGATGGATCTAGCTCCATCATCTCCCACTCCCTTTTCTGTACTCCGTACTATCGCTGCCTCTCTTCAACTCCGACGCTCTGCCGTCATCTGCTGGTAGCTCGTCGGCTGCCGCGCATTCGTCGACATACACCCAAGACGAGGCTGCTCAGCGATCCATCCACGAGACCCAGTCAGCCAAGGGGACCCTCAACGAAAGGTGAGCGAAGAGTGAACCTATCTATCCAATCCATTCTACGGAGTACGGAGCACAGTGTACGGAGTCCTCCTGCGGTATTCACCACGAGTCCTCCGTACGGAGTCTTTGTCTGAGATACCAAGCTCTTCATACTCCGTAGCTTCCAGCGCTACCACCTTGAACTGACCAAGCACAAGCGCCCCCACACTTCGGCCTCAGAGCCGCTTTGCCTCACTGCAGATCTCGTTCTCGTTCATGGGACAGCCCGCAATACCGTCCAACGCCTCCTCTGTGTCTTGCGACCCGGCCCTCGATCACGGCTTGAGCATGATCCGCTTGCCAGCTCGGTCACGACAGGCGCGCCGCTTCCCCTGACCGAACGGGCGCGCCATCTGCCTCCTTCGCACGGAATACTCCGAACGACAAAGTCATCCGCGCACGCGCAGCTACTCATTCAAAGCGTCTCCTCCCGCTGACATCCAATGGACTTCGCCTCAGCTCACGCCGGCGACATGGTCGGCGCTCAAGCCATCCCCATCTCCCAGCTCCACCCAGACATCTCAGACCCCAACTCGAGGGTCGTCACTGGCGTCATCACCGTCACCTGGCCGTACAGCATCGTCAACAGATCGATCGCCTTCATCATCGCCGAGCATGACGTACGCCTCCGCCGGAACAGGGGCAGACTGCGGGTCGAATTCCACGGTGCTGCCGGGAGAGCCCTCGACAAGTTCGGCGCCGGCGCTGGCGATAGCGTGTCCCTCAGCTTGGAGGGGGCGCAGTGGGAACGCAATGAGATCACCACCAGACACCCACTGCCGCCGCTCGAGTGGCAGCTCAAGTTTGAAGGACTTTTGCACATGAAGATACGCAGGGATGACTCCGAAGTCGCAGAGGCGATCGACGTCGATGTCTCGGCAGCGCCAGAGTCCCCAGGGTCCGAGCCCGACTACGACATTTCGGTCCTCTTCGAACAGCCGCTACAGACCAACGGTCTGTCGAGCCCCCAGCTACCCGACTTTACGTCTCCCAAACAGCAGCACGCCTTGGCCTTTGACACGTCCGAGTACTATGCCTCGCCCGCGTACCTCAAGCGGGCGAGGATGTCGTACGGCTCGCTCTTCGAGGGCGGACTCGACCTTTTCGACGACGAAGAAAATGGGAGGAAAAGGAAGAGAAAGAGGCGGTCCAGGTTTAGCCTGAACGCTTCTTGGAGATTCACCAGTCGGTCTCCCAGTCCCCAAGCCGAGCAGTCTTCTGAGAGCGAGAGCGAGGGCGAGAGCGAAGCCGCCGACCCCGTCATCGTCGGGCCCGAGCCGGTCACTCAGCCCGAGCCCCAATTTACGACCCAGATCGAGCCAGAACCCATGGAGAGCGTGCCGGAGCCAATGGAAACGGAGCCTGAGCATATGGACACCGAGTCACCCTTCCAGGCCACGTCTCGCCCGCCAATGGTGGACCAGGCATGCCAGACCCAGGAGCTTGACTACAGTCCGCGCATGGGAGTTCAGGTTGCAGCCGAGTCGCGCCTAACAGGCCTGGTTTTCCAGTCTACACCGACGCCGCTGAGGAGGTTCGAGACCCAGGACATCGGAGCCGACGCGCCTCCGTTGCTATCATTTCAGCGCACTACCTCTCCCCCGGGCAGAGAACATCATTTCGGCGCCGGGCATCATTACTCCGTGGACCACCATCAAAACCACGACCAGGGCCACCTTCTCCCAGCCGACGCAAACGGGCCGTTCGACTGGCTAGTGGATTCTCGGCACCCGCACCAGGATGAAGGTGCTCCGCTTCCAGATTCAATGGTTATCGATCCAAACCTACAGCCCCACGATGTCTCTGACCATTACCATACGCACCTCACTGAGCCGAAACCTGCTGGGTCAAATGAGATGCCATCATTCTCTCCTTATCCCGTCCCTGTGCCTCACGTCGAGCCATCGCACGCTGAGCCCTTCCCGAGAAATAACCGTCTGGCTGAGAACGCTTCCTTTGCTCGAGACCCCATGCCATCTGCCAGAGATCCATCCGATCGTCAGACGCCGAAAAGCCCGGGCACGCGAGTCTCGAGTCCCCGCCACCATCACGATTATCAGGACGAGGGGCTTTTGGTCACTGCGAGCAGGAGCGACGACACTGTCAGGGCCGAAGACGACGAGGCTCGAAACGTCGTCCACCAAATGCAGCACGGACAAGACGTTGAGACAGACGCGGACGGATCTACTGATGGCGGTTCTGAAGCGGAGGGGCAACACTATACCTGGCGTCATCAAGCGCAATCTCGACGAGACTCTAGCGATCAGGAACGCGATAGCGAAGAGCCCGACGAAAAGGACTACGATGAAGATGAAGATGATGAAAGTCTTGAAGAGGACTACGATGAGGAGCAGGAAGATGATCTCACAGGAAAGCATATTTCGGGCCGCCCCCTCTCGAAGCCTTCTGGAAGGAATGAACATCACGATGCAGAAGACGATGACGACGAGTCAGGTGCTGACGACGATATCGACGGCCGATCCGAGGAGGAAGAGCATGAGGAAGAGGAAGACTATTCCGAAGAAGACTATTCCGAAGAAGACGAATCTCCCATGCCTGACGCTCGGCTGATGCACAGGGAGGTCGTGGAGCCCGTCGTCATCAGCCTATTGTCAGACTCGGAGGATGATGATACCGATGTCCAGGCAGTCGAAGAGTCAAGGACTCAACCTGCAGCTCAACCCCTGCCCTTCCAAGAACGAATCAACAGACTTCGAAGCAAGGGTCAGGAGAAGACTGATGAGAGGGTCGGTCTCGAAGATCGTAAGGCTGAAAGGAGAGAGGTGAAAGTAGAAGAGATCGAAGAAGACGGCATTCGATCTAGAGAGGATCAAGATGAAAAGGGACAAGATGAGGATGGGGATCAAGGAGAGGAAGAAGAGGAAGACGAAGAGGAGGAAGAAGAAGAAGACGAAGAGGAGGAAGAAGAAGAAGAAGAAGAAGATGATGATGATGATGAAGAGGGAGACCACGATGAGGAGGAAGCGGAAGAGGCTGAGGGCCAAGATATCGCGGTTGGGGAAACGGCGAGTGAGGCGCAAGAGAAGTTGGACGAGGACGACGAAATGGTGGATGAGCAGGCCGAGCAGGAGGAGAGAAAAGAGGATAAAGAGGCAGAGATGATGGACGTTGAACAGGAGATTGAGCAGGAGGTTGAGCAGGAAGTTGAGCAGGAGACTGAGCAGGAAGTCGAGATCGAGGTTGAGGTCGAGCTGGAGGTCCAAGCCAAGGAGAGAGACCTCAATCTTGGCAGGATTGATGCGCGAGACACTGAGGCAGGCGGACCAGGGCTTGAAGATCGAGATGGCGGGATGGGAACGGAGCAAGAAGAATCTCTCAGCGACGATCAGGCTGGAGATGTTGCTGAGCATGGCCAGGAAGTTGGAGCCGAGGATATCAAAGCCGACGAGGACGTCGAGATGGGCGATCATTCCGAGCCGAATGGAAGGACGGTGGACGAGGATGACGCGAAGATGCACGCAGTTGCAGCGCGGCCCATAGAGACTTCCGGACCCCCGTCAGATTCGCTCGTTGCCGTCGGCCAAACGAACAAGCAAGTTCAGGAGACACCACATCACGCCGAGGCTGCGGAAGCCACAGGGATCGACGCTGAAACCAAGAAAGAAGATGGGAGGAAAACAGCAAACGCCGACGATTTGGCTAATGATGCGCCAGCCAGCGAGCTTCAAGAGCTTGAAACACATGTCGCCACAGAAGCTCTCGCCCAAACCGAGCAATCGGCTCCCGGGCTCATGAATGGACCGAAGGAGTTCCAAGAGCCGGATCTTCGGACCAACAAGGGAGAACACACATCAATAGCCTCATCAACCACAGACATCCAGCAGGAAGATATGCGATATTTGACTGAGACACCAGCAACAACAGGCAACAGTGAGCTCGCAGGCCTGATCACGACCGAAGCGGACGCTTCAAGAGAAGAAGACGAAAGTCTTTCCCATGCCGAAGTGATGCATCATCCCCGAGGGACCGAGACTGTCATCATCATGGCTGATGCGTCAAAGGAGCCAGCTGACGTTAGGATGACTGTTGATACCTTTCTGGAGCAGCCATCCACACCTCAAGCAGGAGAATCAAGATCTCCAGACCTGAAGGACAGTCCACACCGGCGCCGGGAGTTCTCGCCACATATCAAGGTGGTATCGGGAGGGCGGACGATCGAAGCGATTGACGACGACGCCAACCGCGAGGAGGCGAAGGAGATCCAGACCCTCGATGTCGTCTCAAAGAACGAGGACATCGAGATGGGCGATGCCATGATTGACGAGCCCCGGGAGGATCACCAAGAACACAGCGGACACGGCAATACACCTTGCAACACGAATTTCGAAACAGATGAGCATAAGCGCCATAAGGCTGAGACAGCAACAACGGATTATGAAGACAGGACGATTGAAACACACGAGAGACTTCCTAGTGAGGGGCCTCACATCCACGCTGGACAGACCGGAAGCGAAGATCGTTTCGGAAAGCTAGGATTCAAGGGCAAGGGACTGTTTGCGTTCATGCAAAACGCCGAGGATACCGGAGATCTTCCAGGGCCGCGACACACCCGCCAGCTCCAAGAGTCAACGGCAGACGACTCTACATTATTGTCGCCCGGGGTCGTGGAAAAGGGAAGGACCCTTTTGCCTCCGCCAACGATTCGACCGGGGGTCTCAATAGCGCCTGTTGAGTCCGATGCTATTGAGTTGGATCACGCACGGGACCCTGAAGCGCCAGCAGACGATTTCCAAGACGCCAGTGAAGATGATGGTAATCGTGACGATAACGACGACATGACTGCCGAACAGCAACTGATGGAAGAGTTCAACGCATCTCACCTTGAGCATTTCCACCACCTTGATGCGTCGACACCTGGTCCTTTCTGTTTCCACTCCTTCGACGGCGCTCAAGATGAAGTGCAGGACTCTCCGCGAGCGCGACGGCCGTCACGGCCTGAAAGGACGGATCTGGTGATAACATCACAGTCCCTCCGCAGTCACTGCCGCCGTCACAGAAAATCCATGTCGGTAGAAAGCCACGAGACAACGAGTTCGACCTTCTCTCGTCCTAGGACGCCGTCGATGAAGCATTGTCTCGTGGACGAAGCTGGCACCATGCCGAGCCCACTGTGGTGCGTCACGCAGCTCGGTAGCGAGAGCCACGACGACGACCCCAGCGTCGCCCTCGCCCGCAGTAACGCGATCGAGTCTGATGTCGGGGATGCCGAAGGGATTCCTCGCACACCCAATGGCGCGCCTGCTGCAAGGTGGTCGATTTTGCGGGATAGAAGTCACGCGCTTGACGATCCCAGCGTCAGACTGGCAAAGAGCAACGAGCAGTCGCCGGAACCCGAGTACGCAGGAAGGAGATCCGGCTCGCGATTTGCGTCTTCGTCAACCCGGAGGTCGGTGTCCCCGATGAAGCTACGAGCCCTTCGGCCAAGGGGCAAGCAGCCCGACGTGAGCGTGCAATTGGCCAAGTCCAATCCGCTCGAGGCTTCAGAAGACCAGGAATGATGGAGAGGGCTCGGAATGGATCTCATGTCTTCCGAACGGCAGGGACAGCAGCCGGGATATTGGGCTTATAGGGGGGGGGGGGTGAGAACTGGATCTGCTGGGTCGCCGATATGTCCGACGGATGGTGGGCAGGTGCCCGCAGTCGGCTTTGCGCATCTGCGATCTTGAGTACTCGTATGCATTTTTCTTTGGCGGATATCTACACCTAGACGTGGTCTAAACCTCGAGCAGGGAGGTCAGAGAAGAGTGATGTCAGCGATTTCTGCGAGAGAGAGAGAATGCCCATCCGCAAGGACCATGGGTCGCCAAGAAACGATTCATCTGTACTCGTATGTCGAACCTACCTCCATGTCCATTACCCGCGCGTGAAAATGCTCCGATTGGCGAGTATTCCGATAAACCCTGACCAGGTCTTCATGATTGAACAGGTACGAGTACGAGTACAAGTGCTCGGATTAGGGCTGGGACTCTCAACGCCTTCCTGATGGGGAAGATGACTATTGAAGGGCATGGATGAAATCTCCGATATCCTCTCCCAGTCTTCATTAACGCCGAAGAAGCATACCCATTCCGAAACTCAGGAGCCGAGATTAGCACAGACGCTTTTCGGCACTGGGTTTTTCTCCCGAGTCTGTGTATGACGCACAGGAAGACGAAACGAGGAATGCGAATGTCGCCGACCTTACGGGCACTCGTACTTGATGACAACCGCCTTGCTGCCGTCCAGGACCCTGGTACACGACTCAACCATTTTTCCTACGAAAGGTTGGCCTCGCCGACATGACTCTGTGTGTCTCTGACGAGCAACTTGGTACTGACAGAAAGCATGGATGAATGGCGGAGACTGAGATCCGCTGGAGCGTTGAGGACATGCTTTGTCTGGATGGAAGACGATCCATGAGCGTGGACGAGCGTCAGCCACGCATTTTGTGATCTCAAGAGTTCCAGGGACTGGATCTTTGGAGGAGAAGACATGCAACTCATCGAGCTCGGATGGCAAATGCTTGGCAATGAGGCTGAAATTGCCCTTCAGCAGGACCCTTCCTCTGGCCGTGAAAACGGGCCGAAATTCCTGTGGAGATCCTGCCGGCATTTGTCATATATCAAATGTGCTTGAGCCATTCATGCTGGCTAGTTGTCCCCCTCTCTCATCGTCTGACGAATGATTCTCATATTCACTGACGGATTTGGCCGGATGCATAGAGGAGTGCCCTAAGCCGAACCCTGTATGACTGAAAGCGACATGGTCCTTTATACAGGTATTGGCAGGTAGCCGCTGAAGAAATGTGGATACAGAGACACATTGGACCTGTGTGTATGTGTGTGTGCGGAAGAAAGGCAGAGAGAGAGAGAAAAGAAAGGGGGGGTTGGAATACAACACGTGTGGGTGAGGCAGTTGATCGTGGGGAAACGGCAGATCTTGGCGAAGCGGCCTGGAGAAGCGACCTTCAGACGGTTTCGGCATCTTCTCCGACATATTGGTCAAGCAACAGAAGGCTTTGAAGTCTGACGACACGTGAGATTTGCCTGTCAATGAGAGCGTGGATTGTATACCAATGAGATCGGTTGAGGATGAGACCGAGACGCCGCTCGGAATTGCTGTTGCTGGGCCGTGACGTTCTCCTGAGCTGAAACTCGACCCCCGCGCTGTGATCCATTGTTTCTCGATCCTCTGTCTCATCTACCGACTTCCCTTTTGGACTGCCCCAGAGACCTTTGGACTTGCCTCTCCGTCTCTGTCCCGTCTATATCTGCCCCGGACTGCCTCTTGTCCGGGCTGCTGCTTTGCCTCTCGCCTAGGCCAGGCTCATCTTTCACGAAGTTTCTTCATCAAAATCGTCACCATCATCTTCCTAGGCTTCTGATCCTGAGCCCGAATCGGACCCATTGCCTCTTTGCCCTCCAGAATTCATCCGTTGGATAGATCCACGATGCAGAGCGAGGAGCTCCTGACTGGCCTTGCCGTTGCCCAGACAGGGAAAACCGCAACTCCATCCTCAGACCTGCTTTCATCCTCTCCTTTATCTTTGTCTTCCCCCTCCTCCTCTTCTTCTTCTTGTCTCTCTTCATTGTCCCTTCCTTCTTCCACCGCTAGCACTTCTGGCGCTGGCGAATCCAACTTTTTGTGTCCATCAGCAACACACGCATCGCCATCATGCTTATCCTCAGGCAAATTCTGGTGGGACACCAGCGGTCAGGATCTCGCGCGTGCTCTCGACGAGGCAGACTACTCGAGACCGGCCCGAGACGCCTTCTTATCGTTTTGGAAAGACACCGTCTGCCCGCAGCTAGGTCCTGGTCCTGATTCGTCCTCGGGAAAGTCGGCAATCTCGTGGGACGGGAACCCCTTCGAGTACAGCTTCGATCTCAAGGGGTCCACGAAGAAGCCCAAGGTCCGTGTCTGCGTGGATGCCACTCAGCTGAGGCCGATGAACCCATCCAAGCCTCTTTGCACAGAGACGACACAGCAAATCGTCGCTTGGATGCGTGACAACCTCCCCAGCTTCGACGAGACGTGGTTCCGCTCGCTCTCGCAATCGTTGGTCTTCGACCATCTCCCCGCGGAGAGGCAACACGCGCTTGTCTCCAAGGCTGGGCATAGGTCCACCCTGATCCTCGGCTTGGACATCAACGATCAAGCCCCGACTCACCCTGGCGGGCTGAGCGGCATGGGCAAGATCTATTTCATGCCCTGCATCGCGGCGGAGGCGCAGGGTATCTCCCGCTTCGAGGTCGTGCGGCGCGCAATCTTGCGCACGCCCGGCATCGAGTCGCTGCCCAACATGATCGCCTCGCTGGGCGTCCTGGAGAGCTTCATGGCAGGAAAGCCTGCCGAGTGGCAGGACGGCGTACGCTTCCTGGCGACGGACTTCGTGGCGCCCGGCAAGGCCCGCATCAAGATCTACCTGCGGTGCTTGGCGCAGGAGTTCGATGGCATATGGGACTGCTACACGCTTGGCGGGCGCATTGCTGGAATGGACGAGGACAAGCCCAAGATCCGCGACTTTGTGAACTTCGTCTGCGGCCGGTCCGACACCTCCGAGGAGGCGTCCTATCTGGGGAGCGAGGGTGTCCCTCCGGCCGGGTCCACCACCGGGAGCGACAGTAGCAGGAGCTGCAGCAGCAAGCTAGGCTTCACAACGATCCGCAAGAAGGCGAGCTACGTCTACTACAGCCTGTCGCCGGACAGCCCCATGCCGGCACCCAAGATCGGCGTGTATCCGTCGCTGACGGCCGCCAATGACGGGGTGGTGGTCCGGGGGCTTGATCGATGGCTGGCCAAGTATGGCTGGGCAGACGACCGCAGCAAGTCTATGGAGGCGCGGATTAGCAATACTCTGTAAGTCTGTGCCAAGGTCTTTGTTTCGGTACCCCCTTCGTCATCCCCGTTGCAAGGAGCGTTCGAGAACCATCACGACTCAAAGGGACAGGACATCGATGCTGACTTCTTCGATTTCTTGATTGCAGGACGCACCGCAAGCTTGAGGACAGGAACGGCATTGTGACCTTTTTCGGCATCGGGAGGAAGGAGGATGCCACCAAGAAGGGCCTCAGCATCCAGACGTATCTGACCTCGGAGTTGTATCACGATCCCCGGACTGGCCTTGCCACTGAACAGCCACTAGATCTGTAGTACGGAGTAGGCCTGGATCAATACTGCTCAGGGTCGTCTTCCCATCATTGACATGGCGGGTCGGTCAGCACGCCTTGCTCGGACTTTTCTCGTCGTGGGGGTGGCTCGTTCGGGCTCACCAAGCCTCCTGTCTGGCTGTGATAGAGATATGGGATTCGAATGAGTTCGATGACGATGATGTCTTCCTTGATCCGTGTCCGAGGTTTGCGTAAGGTTCAGGCCATCGAAGGGCGATCAGAGAAGGCCGGAGCAGGCGGGGCAACAATTTCGGCTCATTAGTCTGAGAACCCCGGTGGTCAAGTCAACTTCAACCACCATCAATTCGACACCTGTACGGAGTACGGTTTTTGGCCATTCCATACGAGCTTTTGGGGCGGACGAAGAGGAGTCGTGGGGGCGGAAGGCAGTGAAATTGGAGACGAGCCAGACCAAGACGAGGGGCCATCTACTCCGTACTCCGTAGACACTCTCATTCTCCGCGTTTGTCAGACGGTGGAGCTCTACTCCGTACTCCGTACTAGGCTCTGTACTCCGTACTCCGTAAATAGTTGGTAAGAAATGGTCGCTGACTGTCGCACGCCATGCCACGGAGTACAGAGTACTGAAGTCATGGATACTTCGTAGACGGGCTGATGATTGGCGCCGTTCATTCGAATGCCGGACTCGATCTATCCTGGGACATCAATAGTTCAACCACGTCCGCTCCACCGAGTCTTCGTGAGGAGCTTGCAACGCGAGGGAGCGGCCATGATTCGATAGTTGAGGTGAGCTGCAAAACTCATCGAGGCTCAAGCAAATAGCCCCCGTTCTAATGAAGGACTCATGGACAGACCCAATAATAGCAAGCAAGGCCAGTTCAGACTTCACTGCTTCATGATGTGATCGGAAAAGCATCGAGGCAGTGACAGATGCCAAGGTCGAGCCGGCGAGGCTGCGCATGGTCTGATGCTCGGCTCGAGGACTGGAGGTTCGCGATGCTTGAAGATGAGGAATTTCTCTAGATTTTCAAGGGTATAAGAAGGCTGCGAGCTGCCCGTCAAATCCAATTCATCATCATCATCATCATCATCATCATCATCATCATCAATCACAACAACAATCACAACAACAATCACAACAACAATCACAACAACAATCACAACAACAACAACACCATATCAATATCAAAGCAACAGCTTCTACCAAGCAGCTTCATCCAACCCGCCTTCTCATCACCAACAACAACAACAACAACTCAACCACAAACACTTTCCTACCAACCTATCCAATATCCAAAATGCAGGCCACCAAGTTCCTCATCGTCCTCGCCGCCGCCTCCTCTCCCGCAATGGGCCTCGCAGTCCCTGCGTCCTGCATTGAGTTTGTCCCCGCCGAGGCCATTCCCGTCGGGGTCTTCCCCTCGGGGGCTTCCGTGATCGGATTTGCTCCTACAGGCACCGCTTCCACTCTGGTTGCTCCCACCGGGGACGTCTCTTCCGGGACATCTGCCGCCCAGTCCGTCTCTGAGGAGCCTGCGGCACCCATCGAGCACACAGAGCCCATCTCTGAGCCTAAGGAAGGCTCCAGCATGGCCAGCAGCATTGGAAGCAGCATCCTGGACGCGGGCGCCTCGGCCGCCATCGGCTTCCTGCCCCAGCTCGTCGGCGAAATTTTTGGCTCCGGAAGCAGTGGCAACGACGCCCAGAACAGCATCGCACTTCAGGGCTGTATTGCCAAGACCCAGCAATGCTGCAACAATGTCCAGGGCAAGTCGTCAGACTCGAGCGCTTGCAACGATAACACCGTCATCGCCGCCTTCGGAACCAACAGCGCCTGCGCCGGCGACAACGATGACCCTGTGGCCCATGCCACCACTGCTTGCAAGACGGCCCTCGGCATGTAAGGGATGGCAAAGAGATGGCAGCCGAGCCTCCGACTGCCGCTGCTGCTGCTGCCATCGCTGCTGCCGGCTCCCCCGGTGGCATAGATCATGGAGGAAGGGGCATGGGGAACAGCTCACATACGATCGGGTTACTCGAGCCTTGAGGGGCTGCGGGCAGGGAGCAAGGAACTTTTGCTTTTGACTTTTTGGTTTGCGAAATTGCGATCTGGTTTGGTCTTTCAGTGCTTCAGATGAATGTCTTGCTTGCTTTTGCGTCCGTCAAGATCCTTAGACTATAGAATAGATATAGAGCGTACAGCAGAGAGGGTCAGATATAGAATTGAGTGTCTACAAGTTGCAATCAATGGAATCTCGGAATGCATGTCTAACCACTGATGTGCCCCATTCGAAACTTCATTCGATCCTAGGCGATAGTTCAATATCACAACATCCATCCGAAGATGCACGACCCTACCCTTTAATCAAGACCCTGCGCACTTATGTAAAAAAAAAAGGGGGGGGGGGATTTGATTAGTTACCCTACAGCTGGCACGGTGAATGTAAACAAACATTCAGGAGAAGCAGGACTCAACTGTTGATGCATCAAGTACATGTATCGGAGATTTCCCCATCACATTGATCCGCTAGATCAACGACGAATGCTCATCAGACTCTGAGCTCTTTTCTTGCAGCATCAATCCCTGATGCCCTCCCACCTCCCGCGAGGAGAATCCTAGATCAAGGTGATTCGATCGGGTCTTTCAAGCGTGCTTCAATTGGGGTCATCTGGTCGCATCCATTAGGTACATACTGCTTCTCTTAACTTCGAACCCATACTAGTAGGTAATTCATGGACATGCAGTAGGTAGAGCACGATAGGAAGCCAAGAGAAGACCTCGTGGACCTTGGCAGCGTCTACTCCATATTCCTCGTGCCGTACATGGACGAGCAGCTCGTAAAGAGAAATGAAGATTTCCCGCTTGCTTTCGAGATCGACCCTAACCCTGAAGGATCGTATAGGAAGACCTAGCTAATCAGAGCTTAGATTAGTCTAACATAAATCTAAACTAACCTTATATATTAGAGCTTATAATCTAGAATAAAGCTTTATAAGTTAGTATATAAAGCGTGCTAAAGGACCTTTTTTATAAGCATTATAATCCTTCCTATAAGCCTTAGATCTTCCTTTAAAAGCTTTATAATAAAAGATCTAAAGCTTAATTATATAAGCTTAAGCAGTATAAAGTAAAAGCTAAAGCACTTTTTATAAAAAAGAATAATAAATAATTAATTATTATATTTTATACTTACTAAGTAGCTTTTTATAACTATATAATAGTTATAAGCTTATATAGTTCTTAAACTAAAAACTTTAAGCTTTAAAAAGTACTATACTTATCTTTTTTCTTTTTATCTTTTCTTTAAATCTTTATCTTTAATTCTTAAGTTTCTATCTCTTTTACTAATCTTTACTTTACTACTTTTTATTCTTAACTTAACCTTTTTAAGCTTTTAATATAGCTATCTAAGCTTAGTAAAAGGAACCTAAGCTTTACTTAATTACTAACTAAGTTATATAGTTCTAAGCTTTAGAAAATAAAGCTTAAACCTATAAGATCTAAGACGTTATTAACCCTTAGAAGAACCTTTACTTAAATAGCTACTAAGAGCTTAAATAGCTAACCTTTAATAATATTTAACTAAAGCTTACTTTTAAAGCTATTAAGCTAAAAGCATAAACTTTAGTAAGCGTTGCTTACTTATTAAAGGGAGCTTTAAGGACCTTATTTAAAGCTTAAAGATAAGATACTTAAAAGAATAATATTTATAAGCTTACTTTATTAAGTACTTTTACTAGTATAGCTAAAGCTTAAGAATGTATTACTAAGGCTTAACTTAACGCTATAAATCTTAGTATTATTATTATACTTTATAACGTATACTTTTATAAGTATATAACCTTAATAACGCTTATTTATAAAAAATAGTATACTTACTAAGCTATACGTAAATAAATAACGTAAATAGTTAAGACTAATACGTACTATAATACTATTAAAAAGCTTAAAAAGATCTTTAGTTTTAAAAAACAATTTATAACCTAAAACATTATACTTAACCTTAAAAAGCAATTTATACTAAGTAACTAAGCTTAGATCTAAATAGTATATACTAAGTATAAAGTAGCTTTAAATAAAGCTTAATAAGCTAGTACTAAGCATAAAAGATAGCAATAGACCTTTAAAAAAGCATATAATAATAGATATATATACTTTATACTTAAGGTTAAGGGTATATCTACTATTATAGACTTCTTTAAAGCTATAAAGGTATAATTTACTTTATCTTAAGCTATAGCTAAGCTTACTACTATTAATAAAGCTATTTTTAATAAGTATTTAAACTAAATTAAAAGCTTTAATACTTATATTAAGTACTTTAACGCTTATATATAAGCTATAAGCTACTTAAGGATCCTAAGGATCTTTACTATGCTTAAGGATAAGTTTAACTAAGCTTAGAAAAAGAAAAAAAAAAAAAGAAAAAATACTTTTATAGTAATTACTATCCTTAGACCCCTTAGACTTATAAGAACGTTAAATTTGCTTTTAAATAAGTCTTAACCTTAAAAAAATTACGCTTAATAAGCACTAAATATACTATTTTAGACTATATTAAAAAAGATAAGTAGTCTTTGCTATAAGAATCCTTAAAAAGTAATAAATAAAACATAAGTATACTTAAGACCTAAGAACTAAGCTTCTTAAGAAGTATTTATATAGTACTAATTAACTTAGTAAAGTTTCTTAAAGAACCTAAGATTAAACTATACGCTACTATAGCTTACTAAGCTTAATACTTACTATTTTAAAGCACTGTCTTAAATAACTATAAAGCAATCTATCTTATTAATAAATGCTTTTTTCTTAAGCTAAGCTTATTTATCTTTAGTAATAGCTATAACGTTATTAAAGCTAGGACTAAAACCTTTTAAGTACTTAAAAGAAGAACTTAGATTATTTATAAGGTTTTAAATAAGGCTAAAAGAGCTTAGTTTAAGGATCTTAAGCTAAAGAATATAGCTTTAATTAAAGGATTTTATATTAATATTATTTTAAAAGCAAAGCTTACTTAAGCTAGTATATAGTACTATAGCTATAATTATATGCTTTATTATAGTAATATAAGCAGTAGTATTATTATAGTAAACCTTAGTTATAAGCATAACCTTACTTTCCTTAAATATAAGCTACTATCCTTTTACCTTAATCTTAATATAATACTAATTAACTATAATACTATTTTTAAGCTTAAAGCGCTTAACTAAGTAGCTTTTATAAGTATAGTATAAAGGAAATATATAACTAAGGACTTACTAGGTCCTAGAAAAGATAAGGAAATGTTATAGTACCTTTAAGCAAAGCATTTAAAACCTAAAGCTTTATAAGCTTTAGTTTATAATATAAAAAGGGTTATTATTAAAAGCACTAAGCAAATTAAGTATAAAACCTACGCTTAAACCTATACTTCTTAAGTTATCTTAAGGAAACCTTTAAAGAAAGAAAGCTTATACCCCTTTTAGTGTATATATTAGAACTTTTAAAACTATAAGAAAAAGTATAATAGCTTTAACTAGCTATTAGTTATTAAGGATAAGTATAATAGGTAGATTTTTGCTTTGCTTTTGCTTAATAAGCATATAAATACCTTATTTAATATACTATTTAGATTTAAGTATTAAGTTAAAAAGTAATATAAGCTTACTATTTACGTTATACGCTAAAACAATAAGATAGCTATAATTAGCGTAAATAGCATTACTATTTATTAAGATTAAGTATATACTAAAGGCATTAACTTAAAGCTTACTCTTCCTTATATATATAAGCTAAATAAGGCTATAGAACGCGTAAGAAAAGAGATTATAATAAAATAGCTTAAAATAAAGAAAAGAGCTAGTTTCTTTACTAAGCTTTAGCCTAAAATAGTATATACTATAGCTTATCTTTATAATATAAGCCTTAGAAAAGCAAATAGCATAGAATCTTTTATTTATAAGTTAAAATTATAGTTCTATAGTATACTAATCTTTATCTAAGAGTATATAGCAAACCTTTTGCTAAGCTAAGCTAAGATCTAAGCGTATAAGTATAAAGCTTATATTTTAGATTATAATTATAAAGTAAAAAGGTATATAAGGTTATTTAAAATAACCCTTTAAGGGCTTATAAGATATCTAGTTAAGTATACTACCTTTAACTTATACTATATTTAAATCTGTTATACAGTTATAGATTACATAGGCTAGGCTTAGGGCTTAAATAACGTAGGGGTAAGTGTATATATTGTATAGACTCTACTCTCTCTTCCTCTTTTTAAGAGTAGGCACCCTTTAGTATACCCTTCGGACTCTATCTCTGTACGTTAGTGCTTATAGCAACGCTACCTCTGTACTTAGACCTTCTAGTCCTTAAGTGCCTTATATAGCCGTTAGCAACACTTATCTAAAGGTCTAAAAGAGGTCCTACGATCTATACCTTTTTATATACCTCTTTAGTTAATAAGGGTATTTATACTTTATTAACTGCTTATATACTTTAAATCGCTAGTATTAAGGTTCTTTTCCTTTCGTAACCTTAGTTTTCTATAATCTAAGCTTTGCTTTCCTTTATTATTTATCTTTATTTAAAGCTCTCTCTTAATTAGTTAGATTAACTTTTAAAGGCTTACTTTAAACAGCTTTCCTTTTAGCTTTAATTAAGTAAATTAATCTACTTATATATATAAGCATATGCCCTTAGCTTGTTTAAGCGTTTAAGTGTTATTATAGCTAGATTCTTTTAAAGCTTCTCTTTCTTCTTTTATTCTTTATTATCTTTAAAAGCACTTTTATACTTATCTTTAAACTATCCTTACGCTTATACTTAGCCTCTTTTTGTTATTACGTTAATTAAAGTAAGTCTTATAGTAGTATTTAATTAAAGGGTTATTAGCTAATTCTTACATTTTAGGTCTTTTTCTTATTATAAGTCCTTTGCCTTTATTTAAGAAGCAAAAGGGTTTATACCTTCCTCCTTTTAAGATTTATAAGGCCTTACATTTGTCCCTTTCTTAAGTAGTCTATAAGACCCCTTAGCTGTCTCTTTTTTATATTCGTTAAAGGTTAAGCGTACTAGCTTAAGACGCTCTTTCTTCTTTTTTATAATTTATCTCTTTACTTACTTTTAAAGAAAGGTTTTATAAAGCTATACAGCGTTCTATAGCTTTAAAAGATCTTATTTTTCCTTCTTTAGTATAGCTTACTTAACGCTTTAAATCGCTAGATCTAGCTAGCTTTAATTTTAGTAATTAAGTTTATTTTAATATTAAGTTTTTATAGAATAGTTATCTTTTTTTTCTTTATCCTTTCCTTAAATAAGTTTAAGATTAAGATATTATAAACTTAGTTAATAACTAGATTAAAAGTCTAGCCCTTAAAGCTAAAGACAAGGTCCTTAAGTTATATAAGGATAAGGAAATAAAAGATAAAGAAAAAGAAGAAAGTAAGGCAAAGACCTCTTCTTCCTTAAGTAAAGAGTCTAATAAGGATAGTAATAGTACTAGTAAAGGCCTTATACCCCTTAAGTCTCTTCTTTAGGTATATCTTTTCTTTTTTTATTTTCCTTTCTTATCTTACTAAGTATTTCTTTTAAGCAAAGGGATTCTTATATAGCTAAAAAGCTAGTAAAGCAAGTGCTTTACCCCCTTAATTCTTATTCTTATAGGTCCCTTCGTTTAAGGTTACTACCTACTAAGAAATTAAATCGTTCCTTAAGCTAGATCTATAATTATACTTATAAAAAGCTAGATTTACGCTTTCTTACCTTACTACCTTCTCTTAAAAGTAAAGCCTTTATTTAGGCTAAGGCTTATAATATAAGCGATAAAAGCTTTATTCTTTTTAGTAAGGAAAAGATAAAGGATATAAGAGTCTAGATTATAAAACGTATTAATAAATTAAAAGAGAATCGTATAAGCATTAAAGTATATCTCTTTATTCTTTGTGTTTAAAAGTTTTATAAACTAATTTTAAACTAAACTAAAAACAAAGAATCTTTCCTTATTTAATAGTATAAATATCTTAAATAAGCAATATTAAAAGCCTTATTCCTTAGCGTTCCTTAAGTAGTTACTTGTTTAAATAGTCTTTCTTTTCTTCTTTAACTTTAGCGATTTCTTATATTATTTAATCCTTTAGTCTTAAACGCTGCTTAGGTTAAGTCCCTGCCTAAGCTAAAAGCTATGTTAAAACCTAAGGCTAAAAGGCTTGCTTCTACTCTTTAAAAATTGCTGCTAACTTAAACAAAAAAGAATACCCCTTTTAAGCTAGTCTTAAAAACAATTCCTTTAAAGCGTCTAGCCCCCTTAGCTACTCCTTAATCTTCTTATAAACGCTAAGCCTTAAGAAGTTAAGGTTCTATTTCTTAGCTTTATTGTTCTCCTTTAGTTTTAGTTTCTAAGGAATCTATAAATAAAATGCTTCCTTAGCTTATTAATAATTAAGAAAAGTTTATATATAATAAAAAAAAAGCTATAAAGCAAGTAAGTTAAGCAGTTAGTAACTCTTTCTTATATCTTTACCTTAGCTACGTTTAAGCTCTTGCTACTAAACAAAAGTCTAACTTCTTTTATTATTACGTTTTAAGCATAGGTTTGTCTTAGTACTATAACTACGCCTTAAGCAATTCTTACTGTAATGTATATATAAATCCTTACTCCTTTTACGTTGCTTTAAGTATTAACCTTCTTCTTAGGCCTTTAATATACTGCTTTATCTTTAATATAGTAGTTAAAAAGCTTAGTAATAATAATCTTTTAGTAAGCTTACTATTTTTTTATTTTTTTATAAAAACAAGTTTAACGCTACTTCTAAGGTATAAAAGCTTTTGCGAATTAGCTTAAGGATATTGTTTAGCTTAAGATTAATAATCTAATGCTTCTTAGTCTTTTCGATTATAAGGATCCTAAGGCTAAGGACCTTGCTATAGCAAAAGGCTACGCTGCTTATACTAAAAGCATATAAAAGAAGATTATAAAGTATTATACTATTAGTAAGATAAAGTAAAAGATACGCTCCTTTGTTTCCTTAATAAGCCTTTTATTGCTTTATTTTCTCTTTTTTTTAAGGTTAAGATTAGCTACGCATAACCTTTATCTTATACTATATATCTTTACGTTTAAGCTAACTTAAGCCTTTCTTTTTAATACATTCTTACTTAGCAACTCTCTTATGTTTAAAAGGGCTTAGAAGTACTTAAATCTCTACTTTATAAGTAGCTTTATAAGCCTATTAGCTAGTATATCTTATAATAGTATAAACTAAATGTTTATAGTATCCTTTTTATATTCTTACTAAGCTTATATAGCTTAGATTTCTATATACCTTAATCTTATATTTACTCTTCTTAAGTCTTTAATAATAAGGCGTATAGTCTAAAGGTTATTATACGTAATAGTAAATCTTTCTTGTAGGTTAAATCTTATCTTATTAAAAAGACGCTTAATAGTATAAGTCTTTTTTATAACTTAGTTTAAAGCAAGTAACTTAGCCTTAGTACTTAATGTTATTACTATCTTTTAACAAGTAGTATTTTAAAGTATTAGACCTCTATAAAAGGTTATAATATATCTTTATAAAAACTTCTTAGTCTCTTTATTATTAGTAAACAAGGCATTACTGCTTACTATAAGGACTCTTATATCTTTAATCCTTTTATAAACAAGTAAGGTTCTTTTCTATGTATAGAAGTATTTAATTATTTAATTAGCTGCCTTATAATGCTTATCTCTTAGATTAATAAGGAAGCGCGATAACAGTAAGGCTACGTATAAGATATTTAGTCTTATTATAATAGTAGTATAGAAGATAGACCTTATTTTCTCTTAATAGAGCTTAACTAACTCTTTTATAGCCTTAACTTTTATCTTTTTAAGTGTTAAAGATAATAGGATTAGTATAGAAGGTTAACGTTTCTTATCTATAAGGTTAAACCTTATAGCTACCTTCTTAATGTATAAGTTAAGCGAGAGGTAAATCTTTTGCTTTTCTTATACTCTTATAAGCTTAATTCTAAAGAACTATTCTACGTTTCCCTTATTATATATCTTATATTTAGCTTAAAAACCCTTAATTTTCTCTTAATAAAGAGTCTTATTGTCTTTATAATACGTAACTATAATATTATTTATATAAAAGATAATAAAAAGATCTTATTTTAAAGTAAAGAAAAAGTATAGTTCTTCTTTGCTTCCCTTTAGTCTAAGGCTCTTAAGTGTCTTAGAGAACTCCTTAAACTATAGCTTAAGTAAGTCTTTAAGCTTATAGAGAGCTTTAATAAGCTTTAGGCACTTTCTATTCTTACGATATCCCTTAAGAAGGTTATATATAACTAAAATTATATCTTTATTTCTTTTTACGTTTAAAAACGCATTTTTAACGTTAAACTTCTTTAACTTATAGTTAAACCTTACTATAATTGCTACTAGTACATAAAATAATTATATAGTAAGAGTTATAGTATATATCCCTTTAATAGTTAAGGTATCTTAAAGGTTTCCTTTAACAATAAATTAAGCTTTATATCTCTTAAGGTTTCTATCTTAATTAAGCTTATAGGTAAATACTTATCTTATTAATAGAGGTTTAACTAAAGCATTAGCTTAGTTTATTTCCTTCTACGTTCCCTTATTTTAAAGGGATTTAAACTCCTTATTAGCTGCTACCTTAAACAAGTCCTTAAATTTATGTTTTTTAAGCTCTCTTTAGTTATTTAGCAGCCTTAAGAGGTCCTTAAAGCTCTTTATAAAAGCTATAGGAACTGCGCCTTGCCTTAATGCTAAGTTTAGCTAAAGCGAATTTGTTACTACTATAAAGAAGGTCTTAAAGTGCTTTATGTCTTTTGTCTTTAAGGGTTATATATAATAAAAGTGTTTAAACGTAGCTATGCTTATCCCTAAGATTATTAAGTATATATATTGCTTATAAATCCTATTATTTCTTCTTAGCTAAGGTATTAAGCTTAGTACTTCTTATATTTAGTTTATATCTTCTTAAGCTTAGTTAGAACTCTTTACTAAACTTATTATAGTCTCTATATAAGTGTTTAATCTAGCTCTTGCTTTAATTCTTAAAGTCTCTTAAGGTATTTAGAGTCCTATAAAAGCTCTTTTTTTACGTACTAAAGTATAGTCTTAAGAATCTTTTATCTTATTATTATTTTATAATAATTTACCTTTTTCTAAGAGTTCTTTGTTTAAGGCTAAAACCTTTGTTTCTACCTCTCTTGCTTCCTTAGGTATAGCTTACTGTACCTAGATCTTAAATAAGAGCTTCCTTAGCTACTCTTAAAGAAAGGTTCTATACTATATATAGTCTTCTTCTTTATCTTTTTTAATCTTATATCTTTTTTAATTAAGTTTAAAGATCTTAAGCTTTAGCTTATCTTTATTATATAAGTTAAAGAAATAGCGTTTATTAAACCTTATATTCCTTAATTCTATAACTTATTTTTTATTAAAGAGCTATACTTAATATATATTTAAAGAGATATAGCTTATAAGATAGCTAATATACGCTCTTAAGCTTATCTTAAAGAACCTTTAATTCCTCCTTACTTTATAATCTTTATTAAAGTAATATACTTTATAGCTATAAGCGTAAATACTATTTTAGCTAAGCCTTAAGTCTATAAAGTAATTATAAATTAAGTTTAAAGCGTTATCTTAGAACTACTGTTTAAGCTTATCGATTAAGGCTCTTATTCTATTGCTTTAAGAGGGACTAATGTTATAGAGATAAGCAGCTGCCTTTACGGTCTTAGGCTATAGCTCCTTAGGTAAATAGGCTCCTTTTTGCATTTTAATCTGCTTAAGTATAATCTCTTACCTTACTTACTTTGCTATACTATTTAGTTTATATATATATAATAGTATAAGCTTAAGATTAATGCCTTTTAAGTTTACTTATTCTTAGTATTAGGTAAGCCTTTTAATTGTAATTACTACTTTCTTATTGTCTTAATAGATCTTATAAATTGTAAGTTTATATTACTTCTTAACCTTCCTTTTAAATTAGAAAAGTAAGTTAAAAACTATATTATAAGTCTTATTAAAGAGTAGTTTTACGTTAATTATTCTACTATACTTATCTTTAATTATTATAAGTTATTAAGTATTATTATACTTTTCCTTATACTCTTAAAAGTTTTAGTAGATCCTTTAGTAAGGCCTTATACTTTGCTTTTCTAAGGTCCTTTAAGATACTACTTAAGTAGTATAAGTCTTTACGTAAATCTTATACTTAAGGCGTTTAGTTCCTTTAATCTTAATGTTATAAGCGTTTTAGATAAGTGCCTTTAGTACTTTAAGGCTAAGGTATCTTAAGTGTAAATGCTAAAGCTTTTCTTTGTCTTCCCTTAGGGTTACTAGGTTTCTTAATAGTCTTCTTTAAACCGCGAGAATGCTTAATCTAAGCTTAAAAAGCATATATTTATTAAGATAAAGATTATAAGGATATTAAGGATAAAAGGAATAAGGCTTATATTTAATAAAAACAAGGCTATAGGCGTAAGTAAGCTAAGCAACTACTATACTTACTTCTAGGTTTCTAAAGCGTAGGGTATAGTTAAAGCTATTGTACTATACTTTAGCCTTAAATAGCTTAGCTTTTAAGATAATATTTATATAAAAGCCCTTTATAACTGCAACGTTCTTAAGTTTAAGATCCTTAGTCCTTTCCTTATAGTTTCTATTTAGTACCCCTTAAAGTACTTATTTCCCTTTTTTAAGGATAAAGAAATTAGTTAAGCTTACTTAAATAACCTTATCTAAGTTATATAAGATAAAAGAGTTAAGCATTAGCAAGGCTTAATTGTTAACAAGGTAAGTTATACTATAATTATTAAAGATAGTACTTTCTAAGAGTAAGTAATAGGGGCGCTTTCTTATAGTTATAAATATACTTATGTTAAGTAGACGAAGGAGATCTATAAGGTTAATAAAGGTTGCTATAAGCGATCTAAGGAGCTTTACTTTCTTCTTTTTTAAGTTAGAAGCTTCTGTCCCTTTTATATCTTAGTTTACTCTCTTAAGGGTTACTTAAAGGTTAGCTTACTTATTTCCTTTAATGTTCTTAAGCACTATACTTATACGCTTAAAGTTCTTTAGATAAAGCACTCTTCTAAAGGTATACTTAACGTCTTTATACCCCTTAAGCTTCTACTAATATAAGATTTTATAGGGGTATATATAGTAGAAACTTTCTATTGCTTTAGCTAAGTATAAGCTTTTACGTCCTTTTCTATAAGCCCTTCTTCCCCTTTTGCTTTAGTCTCTTCTATAGCCTTAAAAGTTACTATAGCTTAATTCTCCTTTTTCTTACTAAAGAAATAAGAACTAAGCTTTCTTTTCTTTCTTAACCTAAGGTTAAGAGGTTAATATAGTTATAAATAAAGTAGTAGTCTTTTTACTCTTTTTGCTAATAATAGCTATTAAGATTTAAGAACGCTTCCCTTTTACTTAAATCTTAGCCTTAAAGAACTTAATATACTCGTTAAGCTTTAGAATGCTTAAGATATTATCTTTTATAATTGCTTTATTAAGTTTAAAAAGCTTTTTTACTAACTAGTTAAGCTTAAATTTCTATTTAGTAGTATAAAAGAAGTTCTTAATCGCTATAAGCTCTTTAGCTTTAAGTAGATTAAGTATAAGTATTACGCTATATTTATGCTAAAATTTCTTAATCTACTTTTTTATGTTGTTTCTTGCTTTTAAGCCTTTAGTAAGCACCTTCTTATACTTATCTTAAGCTATCTTCTTTTAAGCGTGCTTACTTAAGGCAAATGCTACTATTAACTCCTTAGTTATTATTTAAGTTATAACTACGATTTTGCCTTTAGTAAGTCTTTATATAATGTTATTATATGTATTATTATTAACTGTCTTTGTTATCTATAGCTTAAGTTAGCTATAAGCTTATAGCTTGCTTTTTTGTTTTTTAAGTTTAGTATTATATTTACTTATATAAAGATAATATATAATCTTAAGAGCTCTTAGGTCTATATTATTAAGATCTATAGTAGTTAAGGAGTAGTTTATCTCTTTTTCTTTGTCCTAGAGGCTTAAACCTTCCCTTAAACAAAGGTTTCTACGCTACTAAGGTTAAATTTAAGTAAAGGTAGCTATAGCTGCTATTTAATAATAAGTATTATTAATAGTTAGTATCTCTAGAGCCTTATAAGGGTTATATTTAAGTAGGTCTACCCTTAGATTAACTTTAGACTAGATTTTAAGCGTAAAAGTAGTGTTTTTAAGTACTTATATCTACTAGAACTAGTCCTTATTAGACTTTAAGTAAAGCTTTTTTAAGTCCTTTTAAAGAGCTATTATAATCTCTTTTTCGTTAAATATAAGTTTTTAACGTTATAATTATACTGCTTAGTTTATTAAAAGTTTCTAGTTTCCTTATTAAACTATATAAGCTTATAACTATTATATAGTTATAGATTACATAGGCTAGGCTTAGGGCTTAAATAACGTAGGGGTAAGTATATATATTATATAGACTTTACTTTCTTTTCTTCCTTTTAAGAGTAGGCACCCTTTAGTATACCCTTTAGACTCTGTCTCTGTACGTCGGTGCTTATAGCAACGCTACCTCTATACTTAGACCTTCTAGTCCTTA
This sequence comes from Escovopsis sp. TC, assembly GCA_003055185.1. Classification (NCBI taxonomy): domain Eukaryota; kingdom Fungi; phylum Ascomycota; class Sordariomycetes; order Hypocreales; family Hypocreaceae; genus Escovopsis; species Escovopsis sp. TC. The sequence goes on from NIGD01000011.1 coordinate 2,572,645, forward strand.
AGTGCCCCGTATAGCCGTTAGCAACACTTATCCGGAGGTCCGGAAGAGGTCCTGCGATCCGTACCTTCTTACAAAATCTTATACTTCTATAAGGTTATAACTATTTATAACATTAAATTTAATAAAACTTAATTCTATAATAAGAAAGCTTACTAAGCTAAACCTAAGCTTAAGATACTTACTATAAATAAGCTATTCTTAGAATTAAGCTTTAAAGATAAAGTAAACAATATATAGTTTAAACTTTTACTTTAATATTAATAAACATTTAAAAGACTTATTAAAAACCTTATAAGGCGTCTAAACTTAAGGGTAAAGGCGTTTATAAGCATAGCTATAGTTAATTTAATACGTAAAACTACTAAAAGATGCTTAAAAGCGCTAAATACTATAATCTTTTAATAACTATAAGACTTTAAACGCTTTAAAAAACCCTTTTTTAATTATTAAGTTTTTTAAAGAAAAGCGTAAAACATATACTTATATATAAAGAAAAGAAAAAGAAAGCTTAATAAAGTAGTAAGATAAGTAATAAGTAAGTAAGAATAGATATATACCTAGGTCTTAAAGCTACTTATCTTTATAAATAAAAGCAGTTAATATAGCAAATAAAAGCTTAAAGAGTAGTAGATATGCTAGCTAAAGTCTTAACTATAAATACCTAAGCTTTATCTTTTATATTAATAATATAACTATAAAAAAGTATATACTTATATAGAAAACTAGCCTTTTATAACTTATAAGTATACTTACTTAATTAAGCTTAAAAAGAAAGTAAAGTATAGTAAAAGACCTAAGATAAAGCATAAAAAAACTATATCTACTCCTTAATCTTAGGATTTAAAGCTATAAGTACTAAAAGATAAAAACGTTTAAACTTACTTATAGAAACTAAGCTTTAAAACTACTATATAGTTTTTAACGTAATACTTAGTACTATTAAACTAAAGCTTGCTAAAAGGCTAGGTACTTTACCTAAGGACTAAGCTAAGCATTTTTTAAGCTTATTACTACTACTTATAAACTAAAAGAATATATAAAAGTATAAGTTTAAAGATTTATTTATAAAAGCTACTTACTTAAAATATAAAGCTCTTAAAAAAAAAGAATATAAGAAGTTATTAATATAAACAAGGCTTAGTTTAAGCTTTTACTTATTAGATAAGTCTTTATATATAAACTTAATAAGAATAGTAATCTAAAATCATATAAAGCTAGGTTTATAGTATATAGTAACTTTTAAAAGAGCTTTATAATTAAAAGTATATATATAGCAATACTTATAGTATATTCCTTTTATATTATAATTGCTTTAGCTATAAGATTTAATCTTAAACTTAAGAAATATAATATAAAAAACGTATTTTTAAACGTATATAAAGACCTAAGCATAGTCCCTATTACGTATTAGCTCCTAAAAAGATTTAAGAAGCTTAACTAATACTTAAAGCTAAAGAAAGCGCTATATAAGCTATAAAACTTACTAAAGCTATAGTTTAATAAGCTTTTATAATACCTTTTAAAGCTTAGACTTAAAGCTAGTAATAAAGAACTATACCTTTTTTTTATACTTAATAAAAAACTTTTTATAATCTTTTATATAAACAATATCTTTTTTGCTTTTTATAAAAACAATTAAAGAAAATTTAACTATATTACTTTAGCTTTAAAGGCTAAATATAAGCTTTATAATAAAAAAAACGTATTATACAGTTACAGATCGCGAGGGTAGGAGCATAGGAATTAAGGAAGGTTAGCTTGACCGACTACTCTAAGGTGTTAAAGGGAGTAAGGCTATATATACACAAGTAATCTCCTTAATTCGAGCCTTTTAGATCTAGTGTATCTAGTAGTTGCTTAGATCTAGTTTAGCAAAGAACAATGTTTCTCCTTTAACTAAGTTATATAATTAGCTTAATCTAGCTCCTTAGCTCGTAAGCTAATTAGATTAATCGCCTTACTTCCTTTATTAATCTACCTAATTTAGTTATTATAGCCTATAATACGTTTCCTTTCCTACGCATCTCTTTATATACCTCTTATTTAATAAAGCTATTCGTAGCGTTAGTAAATGCCTTTAAGTATACGTAATTATTGTTAATAATCTCTATTAAAGCTTCTTATTTAATTGCAGCTATCTAATAGATTAATAGCATTAATCTAATTAGCTTAGGTACTTAAGGTAAATAAGGTAATTAAGTAAGGTTCCGTTATCGTAGTTAATTAAAATAAATAGAACGTCTTTTTACTTTTCCTTTACTTTAGTAGGTACCTAAGTTGTCCCTTAAGTCCTTCTTTTTTAGATCTTAATCCCTCTTATAACCTTTCTTTTTCTTTCTTTAATACTATTATCTTATTAATCTAGCTCTTTTGTCTTTAACTAACTATATATATACGTTTAGCAAACTTCTTAATTCCTTAGATCTAATCTATATAAGTAAGTAGTTTATGCTTCTTTTAGTAGAGCGTATTATATAAAGCGCGTTATATAAAGCGCGTTAAGCTCTCTTTGTTTAAGAAATAGGATTATTTGCTGTAAAAGGAAAGGAATAAGGTAGCTAAAGCTTTAGTCTTTAGTAAATTAGCTAATTAAGCTAACTATAGGTTTAAGTAGATAAATAAGATAGATTCTTAGCCTTAAGAGCTTCCCTTTGTTCTTAATAATAAAGTTATTTAAGTCCTTTTTAAGACTTATTTATTTTTTAATATTCTAGCTAAAGAGTGTTATAGCGTTTAGTCTTTGCTTACGTCGTTTATTATAGCTTATTTCTATAAATATAGATCTATTCCTTAGCGCTTACCTATTAAAGTAAGTTAATATTTTTTCCTTGTATAACTTTATTACTAATTTGTTTTCTCTTAAGATCTTATTAAACTATAGGCTTTGTTTTACTTAGATCTACGATTTTTTAATCGCTTGCCTCTCTAGCTGCTTAACTCTTTCTCTTTTTAGCATTATTTAAAATCTTTATAAAAAGGAAGTTACTAAGCTAGCCCTTATGCTTAAGGGTTTGCTTTACGCTACGTTTACTAGCCTAGAAATTATTAAGGTTATTAACCTTTATAGCTCTCTTACTCTTATCCTTTTCTTAGCTTTAGCTACTTGCTCTTAAAAGAATACTATTGTTTTAACGTATAAGGTTAGTTAAGTAAATCCTTATGCTTATAGCAGTAAAGCTTATAGTATTACTTAAGGTAAAGCTTATAAGTAGAAGCGTAAGGTTTATAAAAGTCCTACCCCTAAGGTTAGTAAGTTATCTACTGCTAGTGCTATACTTAAAGAAGTAACTCTTTATTATCTTCTTAGCTTTAGTAACATTGTTATTAAGATTTTAAAGTCTAAGATTAGTTTAACTACCTTAACTTATAGTAGTACCCTTTGCCTTTGCTTTATAATGCTTTAGCTACGTCCTATAACTTTTATATTAGTTAATCCTCTTACTATTGTTTTAAACTCTACGTTTAGCGTTATTGCCTTAGTATTTACGCCTATCCCTTTAACTCTTTTTCTTTACATTAGTTTAGTTGCTTTAACTCTTTTATTTAGCTTAGTTGCTTTAATACCTTTAAGTAAAAACATTGTTATAACTACCCTTATTAGTAGAAAGCTAAATTTAAGTACTTAAAAGGGATAGCGCTTTAACTAGCGTTATAATAAGAGCTAGTAAGTTAAGAATACCTTTCTTTAAAATTTTTATATAAACTATATTATAAAGTTTTCTTTTAGTATAACTATAACTAATTTCTTTTGCTATATTAAGCTAAAAAAAAATACTATATGCTATAAGAACTATACTCTTAGTACTTAGTATACTAACGTATAAGTTATTCCCTTTAAACGATAATATTATTATAGTTTACTAATTTAAGTAAATAGCTTTCTTGTTTAGCTTACTAAGAGCAATGCTATATTAGCTAATTTAGCCTAAGGCCTTACTAGCCTTAAAGTAAGTTTTTTATCTTGCTTTGCTTTCCTTTAGGTTGCTTAAGCTAATCCTTTAGTAAAATATAAAGCTTAAAGCTTATAAGCTTACCTAAAAGTAGAAAGAAGAGCTAAAGTACCTTAGCACTATCTTACCTTGCTTTTATAGTATTTTCTTATATACTTTAGTACTATAGCATATAAACTAATAGTTATAGTAGTAGTAAGCGCTATAACAGTAATAGGTAGCTTAACAGTAGCAAGTAGTTTAGCAGTAGGTTTAGTAGCAATAGTAGGTACAGCAGTTAGCTTAACAAATACAGTTAGCTTAGCAGCAGCAGCAGCAACAGGTACAGCAGCAGCAGCAGCAATAGGTACAGCAGCAGCAGCAGCAACAGGTACAGCAGCAGCAGCAGCAATAGGTACAGCAGCAGCAGCAGCAACAAGTACAGCAGTAAGTGCAGCAGCAGCAAGTGCAGCAGCTGTAGCTAGCTTTGCCGCCGCCGCCGCTAGCGCCTGCCTTAACCGTTCTAACTAACCTTAAGGCAGTAAAGGTATATTACTTGCTAGTTAACTAAATAGCTGCTAAAAAAGCTAATTATTAGGCTTTAGGCTAGTAGTAAGATAAGCGTTTTGTTTTAAGGAAAGAGAAAGATAAAGTAGCTTTTATAAAGGAGGTATTTTAATAGTCTTTGTTTATAGTTTAAGAGAAGAAATTTAATTAGTATAATAATAGAATATAATAATAATAAAACAAATAAAATAATTTAAGTTTATTTAAGAGAATAAGGGTAGTTATTTTGCTTTGTTTAGTGTAGCATTGCTTTGCTTCTTTTCTTTATTTTCTTTAGAACTATTAAGTAGAATTAAGTTTAGTAACTATAATAAGTTAAAGAGAGCTTAAAAGTGCTTAAACCTTTGTTTTAGTAGTGCTTTTATAAGCCTATTAGCTAGCATTTTAGCTAAAAGGATAAATTTAACGTTAATAGTATTACATTAATATTCTTGCTACGCCTATATGCCTTATATATTAATATAGCGTAGTTTAGTATAAATCTTCTTATCTCTTCTTATTATAAGTTATATTATCTAAAGGTTATTATATCTAAGAGTAAAGCGTATACTTAGATCGAACTATATCTCTTTAAAGAGTTTTGTTAAAGTATAAGTTTTATAAGCTAGTTAATTTAAGGCAAAGAGCTTAGCTTTAGTGCTTAATATAGTTACTATATCTTGTCTTATAGCGTTCTATAGTATTAGTCTACTAAATAGTATTATAATGTATCCTTATAAAGAGCGTTAAGTGTTTTTATTGTCTATAAACAAGGCATTGCTTAATGTAGTTAAGATATCTATTTTAGTAGTCCTTTTATAGCTAATTATAAAGAACTTTTTTACGTAAAGATATCTAATTATTTAATTAAATACATAGTAATATTAATTACTTAGATTTAAAAGGAAGCAAAAGAGGAAAAAAGCTTTATATACTATATCTAGTTTTATAATAACTGCTGCATAGAGTATTAAGCTAATCTTTTCTTAATAGCTTTTAATTAATTCCTTTATAGCTTAGCCTTAATTCTTATTAAAGGAGGTTAAGGGTACTAGAATTAAGGGCTACTAATTTCCTTTAGTTAGTCTAAAGCGTTAAGCTACTTTCTTTAGATATATATTAAGAGAAAGGTATATCCTTTAGCTTAGTTAATCTTATTATAGTCTAATTCTAAGGAACTAGTTTACGTTACCTTTATTGTATATTTTATATTTTAAATAAAGCTTTTTAATAATTTTTATTACTTAAGCCTTATTATTCTTATAAAACGTAATAATAATATTATCTATATAAAAGATAATAAAGATCTTATAGTCCTAAGTAAAGAAGAGGTATAGTTCCTTATTGCTTAAAGCAAGTCTAAGCTATATAAGTGTATTTAAGAATTCCTTAAACTATAGCTTTAGTAAGTCCTTTAGGCTATATAATGCTTTAATTAGCTTAAGGTATTTCTTTAGTTTATAGAATCCTTTAAAGAAGCTATACGTTATAAGGAGTATCGTTTTATTATCCCTATAAGCGTTTAAGAACGTATTCTTAACGTTAAACTTCTTTAGCTCTATATTAAAGTAAGCTATAAAAGCTACTATTACTTTAAATAATCTTACTATAAGTATTACAGCGTATATACTATTAATAATATCTTAGTATTAAAGGTTTCTTTTTACTACTAGCTATACTTTATATCGTTTAAGATCTCCTTCTTTATTAAACTTATATATAAACACTTAATAAAGTAAAAAAAGCTTTAACTTTGCCTTTAACCTATCTATAACACGCTACGTTTATTTCTATTAAATAGAGTTAAACTCTACTTAAGCTACTTTTATAAATTTGTCCTTAAGTAGGTAACTAATTATAGCTTTTTATCTGTTTAGAGGTTATAGTAGCGTATTAAAGTAACGTTTTTAACTTCCTTCTTCTGCTTAAGCAAGTTGTTTTAGTTAAAGTGCTATAAGCAAAGTAGTAAAGAAGGTAGTATAGCTTTATATTTCTACGTTAAAGGGTCTCTTAAGTCTCTTTAAGTAATAAAATATACTAACTTTAAAGCTACTAATAACTACGAAATAAATCCCTTTTAAGCGCTTATTCTTTTTATAGATATAATTGCTTTGTTTTAGTTAAGTAAGGTCTATTTTAGTCTTTGTTTAACGAGGTAGTTAGGACTAGTTAATAAGTGTCCCTCTTCCTTTTAATAATAAGTCTTATAACTGTATTTTATTATTAATACTATGCTAGGTTTGCTCTTATCTTAAGCTCTAATAGTAAATAAGATTAAAGGGCTTACTAAGAATTATATATATACTTAATTCCTTAATTTAAGCACTACTTATCTCTTTTTCTAGGTTTTTGCCTTAGCTAGCGTTAAGCCCTTAAGTTATCTTAGCGCCTTTTATAATATTAGATGCTTATGTTAAGGTAGATCGTAGCGTTTAGAGTCTTATATTTAGTCTAGCTACTTTAATTTCTCCTTTACTATTAGTATAAGATTCTACTCGCTTAACCTTAAGGATTTTTAAGCGTTTAGACTTTTCTTTACTTTCTTTAAGTAAGTTAGTAGCTATGTCCTTATGCTTATCTCTGCCCTTAGAGTTTATATATAGTATTAGAATCTTAAACTATATTATTTACGTAACTTAAGTAAAAGCATATTAGAAATCCGTAAGCTTATTAGTTCCTTCGTTAAAAAACCTTTAGTTAAGTTATTTAGATATCCCTTATTGCTTTTTATTAACGTTATAATCTATAAAGAATTTCTTCTTATTAAATTAAACGTTTTATATTATTATTATATAATTTACTTATAGGATCTAGATTTAATATACGTTAAAGGTAATATACTTAACGAGATATCTAGTTATCCTATAAAGCGTTGTTTTAAAGGCCCTTTTATTCTTTCTAGCTTCTTTGTTATAGTCTAATATAAATACTTAGCATTTATATACATAGATCTTACTTTAGTTTAGCTAAAGGTTCTTATAACTCTACTAAATTAATAAATAAGTATTATTATAGAACTATTACTTTAGTTTTTTGTTTAGCGATCTTATATTATTAGCTCTCTTTAAACTTATGTTATATAAATAAGCTACTGCTTAAACTATCTTAAGCTAGAATTTCGTTAGCAGGCCTACCCCTTCTCTTATTTTAATCTACTTTGTTATTATCTTTTGTTTAGCTTGTTTAGCTAAGCTGTTTAGTTTATAAGTAAAAAGGGGTAATAGTTTAAGGTTAATTCCTTTAGTTTTTGCTTATTATTAAAACATTATAAGTCCTTAGATTATAATAATAGCTTTCTTATTATCTTACTATATTTTATAAATAGCTAATCTATATTATTTCTTTGTTTATCGTTTAAAGTTTAAAATTATATTAAAAATAAAGTAGTAAGATTTATTTATTAATAGAATTGCTTAAATCTATCTATTGTATTCTTCTTTTATTACTAAAAGCTACTTTAAATAATTAAATCCTTTATTATAATCTTAAAGGTCTTAGTGTATTTACTAAAACAGTCTAAGGCTTTAATGCTTAAAGGTTCTTTAGGAAATAACTTAAGTTAAGTACGTTTTTGTATATACTTTATAATTAATTTACTTTATTCCTTTAATAGTAACGTTTTTAGCGTTTTAAACTAAGGCCTTTAAAGCGTCTAAGCTAAGGTATCTTAATTATAAGTACTATATATATTCTTTATCTTCTTATAGGACCTTTAGGTCCTTTAATAGCTGCCTTAAGCATATTAGGCTTGTTTTACTTAAGTTGTATATCTTAAAAATTGCTTAAGGGTTAAAGGTTATATACGTATTGCTTAGGCAGAGGGAAAGGGGCTTATATTTAAAGAAAACTAAGTTATGCTTCTTTTTTAGCTAAGCTAACTTAATGCTTAACTTAAGCTCTTTAAATCTAAGGAAGAGATTATAGCTATAATACTAAGCTTTTATTTCTACTAGCTTTACTTTTAAAATAATATTTATATAAAAATCCTTTACTAAAGCAACGTTTAATAAAGTAAGTAATTTAGTTTATTCTTTGCTTTCCTTATTTAAGATGTTTAAGATTAGTTGTTTACTTTGTTTAAGTACTTAATATTATTTATATCTTGCCTTAATATAGTTGTTTATGCTACTAGGCACAAAAGTGCTTAGAATAAGTAGGTTTTTATTATTTACTAGGTACAGCGTACTATAGCTATTAAATATAGTGCTTTTTAAAAAGAAATAAAGCAAATATGCTTACTAAGTAAAGAAAAGGCTAACATTCTTTGCCTAAGGTACTAATCGTAGGTTAAGCAGTGCTATATTAAGTAATCTAAGGTATTACCTTTTTTTTTTTCTACAGTGCTTTATTAAGTATACTTATGTTTTATCCTAAGGTTTAAAGTTCTTATCTTAGCTGCTTTTATTCTTTTTTTTTTATTCGTTTAACTATTAAGGTTTAGTTTAACTTATTATAATTTTTAGTTTAAGGGAGGTCTTTAAAGGCGTATTAAAGTACTTTATAGGTCTTTAGTAGCTAGTAATAAGTTAATCTATATAAACACTTAGCTTAAGTATCTTTGTTAAAACAATTTTAGCTATGCTTTTTTCTTTACCCCTTTCCTCTTTTTCTTTTACATAAAAGGGTTAATTCCCTTTAAGAAGTAGTTGCTTTTTCCTTTAGCATAGAAAAGGATTCTACCTTTAAAGAAAATAACTCCTTCTTTTTTAAACAAGCTGCTTAGTTAGTAAAGACTTAAGCGTAAAACAAAGCTTATAATTTAAGATATACTTAAAGGTAATAAACGTAGTCTTTAATTCTAAGGAAAAGCCTTTTATAAAGGATTACTTCTTCTTGTTCTATTATCTTTGCCTTAGCTTATAGGGTTATAAGTCTTTATTTAGCTACCTTTAAGAGGTCTAGGACTATAACCTCTTAGTTCGCCTTAAGGAGTTAATATAGTTTAATATTATTATACGCTATTAAATAGTCTTAGATCTATATCTACTATCTAACTCCTAGCTTCTTAGTATCCTTAAGTACCTTTTAGTAAGCTTATTAAACTATATCTCTTTAATTATATTTAGTTAAAGCAAAGTAAAGCTTTAATCTCTAAATAAGATTCCTTGTTATATAAGCTTCTTTGTTTAAGGATATTTAATGTTACATATTATTATATACTATAAAAGAAACAGTTTAAATAATCTACTTATAGATTTTAATATAAGCTGCCTTATTTTAGTTAAAACAAGTCTCTTTATATTAAAAATCGATTATTTAAATATTATATTCTTTCTTTACTATATTAAATAAGATTATTATAATCTCCTTATAGCTTAGTACTACCTTTAGTAAGGGTTTGCTGTTAATAGAAAGGTTTTATATGCTTTGCTTATATTGTTTTATAACTTTATACTATACTCCTTTAGCAGTAAAAGGTTCTAAGTCTTTTAAGTAATCTATATTATTCTTTTATTCTTTGTTTAGTTTAATCTCCTTCTAAATTATTAGGTTAGTACCTATGTTTTTAAGCGTATAGTACTAGTTAACCTAATCCTTAGTAGTTTAAAGAAAAGGTTCCCTTAAGACAGTTAGTTAAGACATTATAAGTTAAATAAAGTAGTTTTATAAAATATTTTAAAATAAGTATTTAGTTTTATAAAAAAGAAAGATTTAAATAAGTAATTTAACTAAAGAGCATAAGTAAAGTTTATAAAGTTAAAAGAATAATATAAGAATAAAGAGTTTAATTAAGAACTTTAAAAAGAAAACGTTAGTTAGATTTAATAGAAGTTACTAGTTTAAAGATTCTAGGCTACACAGGCTTATAACTATTATATAGTTATAGATCGCAAAGGTAGGAGCATAGGAATTAAAGAAGGTTAGCTTAACTAACTACTCTAAGGTATTAAAAGGAGTAAAGCTATATATACACAAGTAATCTCCTTAATTTAAGCCTTTTAGATCTAGTATATCTAGTAGTTGCTTAGATCTAGTTTAGCAAAGAACAATGTTTTTTCTTTAACTAAGTTATATAATTAGCTTAATCTAGCTCTTTAGCTCGTTAGCTAATTAGATTAATCGCCTTACTTCCTTTGTTAATCTACCTAATTCGGTCATTGCGGCCTACAACACGTCTCCTTTCCTACGCGTCTCCTTACAAAACGTAAAATAGTTTTTTAGTATTAAGCTAATAAAAGATTAAAAGCTTAAAAAGATATACTTATCTTTTAACTCTTATATTAAGCGTATAGCTTTTTAATTTAAGCTTAAAAATAGTACTTAAACCTTATTAATCTTTATCCTTAAAGCTTATTTCCTTAAGAATAAAAGTATAGCAATAGCTACCTCTATTAAAAGCTACTAAAAGAAAATTAAGTTAATCTTATATATAGCTATTATAGCATAGCTAGATATAAGCTTTAAAGCCTTATACTTTTCTTATTTCTTTATAAACTTAAGTACTTAGTATTATTATACTATAAATTAGCTTATTTAATACTTATTTATTATATATAAAAGCTTACTATACTATAAAAAAGCTAAAGAAATATAAGTCTTAAGCGCCTTAAGCAACGCTTCTTTTAAAAACAACGTTAAAACTTAAAGGTTTTCTTAAAGGTATTTTATTATACTATTTAAAAGCTTTATTATCTAAAACGCTATAAAGTAAAAAACAATAATAACTTTAAGTACTAAAGTAAAGCTTTTAGTACTTAATTAAATTACTAAAGAAATAATAGTAGTTTAAAAGCTTTTTTAAGAGATTTATTTTAACTTATAAAAGCTTTTTAAGCTTAGTTATAATAACTTATAAACTATTAAACTTATTATTAAAAATATAAAAAGAATAAATATATGCTTTTATTACGTTAATATATAGTATATATAAGTATATTAAAAGTACTAAAAAGGCTCTTTTATTCTTTAATTTGTTTTTATGCTTAAGATACTAGCTAATAAGCTTATAAAGGCCTTTTTAAAATAAAAATTTAAAAAATTTAAAGCTTTATAAAATATAGTAAAGCTCTTAAAGTAAAACAATCTTAAAGCTAAAGAAGTTAATTTAAATATATTAATAATACTATCTTATAAAGCTTAACTATTATAACTTAAGCTATAAATCTATCTTTTAACGCTTAAGGATATACGCTAGCTGCTTATAAAGTAGTATAGTAATCCTTTATATACTAAAGGTAGTTAAACTAAGCTTTTATACTTTTAATCTTAGCTTACTAAGTAGTAGTAGTAGTAAAAGAAGCTTTAAAAGCAGTAGTAGTAGTAGTAGCAGTAGCAGTAGCAGTAGTAGTAGTACTATTAATAGTAGTACTACTAAGAGCTTTATTACTAGCTAAAAGGGTAAGCAGTAAGCTAAGATGCTTATCCTAAAACTAAAAAGCCCTCTTAAGCAAGGCCTTACCTTCTTAGATACGCTATAAAGCTATTAATAAGCTATTTAAAGCTTAATTTTAAAGAAGATATACCTTTTAATTACTATTAGTAAAAGCAGTAATAAGCTAAAGAAAAATCTACTTTAGTATAGGTATACTAAGTAAGGTTAGCTAAAACTTAAAGCTTAATATAAGTAGTAAAATAGTATATATATATATTACTATAAAAGTATAAGCTTATATAGTAAAGCTTATAGTACGTTAAGCGCCTTCTTTTTTATACGTACCTATTAAAATTAGTACGCTTCTTAGCTATAAAAAACTATAGGTAACGCTTATATAAGTAAGGTAAAGCTATATCTTTTATATTTAAGACCTTAATATAAGCTAGATTATAATAGTTAGCTTAAAAGTTAATAACCTTTTTATTAGTAGTAATATAAGTACTATAATAAAGCATTTTAGCTTATTTCTTAGGTTTAGTTTAAAAGGTTTTAAGCTTAGCTTTAAGTATAGCTATAAAAAGATTTAAAGTTTTTAGTATAAGATACTTTAAAGAAAAAAAGAATAGCGTTTAAAGCTTAAAGGGCTTAGTAATAAGCTACTTCCTTTTTTCTTATGCTTTAAAGGTAAAGGTTTTAGGCTTAGACTTAAAGGATAAGGAATTAAAAAGAAAAAGCTACTTCTTTTTATATAACTTTACTTATTTAGTAAAAAGAATATAGCTAAACAAAGAAAAAGCTTTAAGTATAGTAGTAAAAGTATAGTTCTTATACTCTTAAGAATCTATAATAGCTATTAGCGCTTACTCTATAAGTTTAAGAAAAGCTATAAGGCTATAAAAGATAATTTTAAGCACTAAGCATCTTTTTATAATAAAAGACCTTTTATAGCTACTGTCTAAAGCTTAGATTAATATACCTTAAGGATATATAAGCAATTTTAATAAACTTAAAACTAAAAATAAAGCTTTAAAAAGATAAAAGGAAGAAAAAAACAAAGCATTATAAGCTATTATACTAATAATCTTAAGAAGCTAGATCTAAAGCTTAAGAAGGTATTATTAAAGGGCTAAGATAGCTTTTTTATTTATATATTTATTTATATCTTATTATTTTCTTAAATTATTTACTTTATTTACGCTTTTAGGACTACTACTAAGTACTATATACGCTTACTTAAAGCTTTAATAATAAAAAAGTAAAAAGGTTCTTAGCTTATAAAGCTATTTATAAGTATTACTTTTTTATTGTTTTTACTATAGTTAATAAGTTATAAATACCTTTATAAAACCTTATTAACTAAAGAGTATATAAGAAAACTTAGCTAATTAAAGCTTAGATTAGTTTAATATAAATCTAAACTAACCTTATATATTAAAGCTTATAATCTAAAATAAAGCTTTATAAGTTAATACGTAAAGCATACTAAAAGACTTTCCTTATAAGCGTTATAATCCTCTTTATAAGCCTTAGATCTTCCCTTAAAAGCTTTATAACAAAGGATCTAAAGCTTAATTACATAAGCCTAAGCAGTATAAAGTAAAAGCTAAAGCGCCTTTTATAAAAAAGAATAATAAACAATTAATTACTGTATTCTATGCTTACTAAGCGGCTCCTTGTGACTGTATAACAGATCGATTATGTAATACAGAGTTTAACGGCGGAGTCTTAAGCCTACGTGGCAGCGGCGGCTAAGCCTCGGATCGCATGGATGCAGGGACGGCCATCTGGACCCGCTGCCTACCCTGCAACGCCCTTCTTCAATCCAGGTCCCAGCCATTGAGTGATTGTTCCGTTCAATTCATTTGATGACTCCAGTCTGGACTGGATGTTGCTGGATCGTGCAATCAACAACCACATGCACATACATTGATGTATCCAGGCTGGAGTCAACGATCACCTTTCAATACTCAATGACCTGAATGTGGCACGCGTCTCGATCCCGATGCGACCTCGTCATCATTCTTGCTCGTCACAGCCCCGGAACGAGCTGTCTTTTCAATCATCTTCCATCACAGATCCTTCACTAGTACCGTCCCGCCTTGCCTCCGTTGGGTCGTCTCGAGCCACGACTCCCGATATTGCGACACCATCGAACCTTTGATCCCCCCAAAGACCTCGACATGATGCCCCAATACCTGATCCCATAATCCACTCCCGAAAGAGCTCCCTTCTCTCAGCTCCCGAGCTCGGCCGACGGTTCCCCGAGCCCATTCCCACCTCTGCGCCGATCATGTTCAACCACCCCCAGCCTGCCAAGTCTGTGGATAACCTCTCTCTCTTCTCCTTTGGAAGCCGCCCCGATGCGTCGGTTCACAGGTGTGTCATCATCATCAAGCGAGAAGCCTCTGATCTGGCATGGCTGACAGCGGCGCAGCAGTCGAATGCCTCATGGCCAACGTTCGGCCTCTAGGCGAGGGTCGACGGCCAGCTCCATCCACTCCGTCGGTGGCACGCTCAACACGGCATTCACCAACGGCGGCTCAGGCGTCATCTACGAGTCCGGGCAGAACGGTTCGTCGATGCCATCTCCCTCGGGCCCTCATGTTCCTCCTCTCTCTTGCCGAAGCTAACACCGTTCGCCAGCCATCTCGACCCTGCTCCAGCCTCCCATCGTGAGGACCGGCTTCCAACCGCATTCCTTTGCGCCCGCCTCGAGCACGCATAAGCCCCCGACCGCCAAGGACATCCCCCCCGTGACGTTGACGAACATCCCCAAGGTCGATCCAGAAGACTTCGCCCCGTATCTCTCCCAGGTCGGCGCGCTCTACGACCAGCTGCGACGAATCAAGGAAAGCCCCAAGGAGGACGGGGCCGCCGGTCGCAAAGGCGGGAAGCAGGACGAGCCGGTCTCGGACGGCCTCGGCGATGGCTACCTGCGGCCCGGGGGCAGGCCGCGCAACTCGCGCAAGGATTCGATAGCCTCCCTCTCATCGCTGAGCTCGGTCGACGGGATTACCGCTGCCTCGCGGGGGAGTGCCGCCGCGAGCCGAAAGAATGCCCAGGGGCCGCCTCCACTCTCCACCATCCCAGCCATTTATCTCGAAGAGGACTTCCACCTTGAGAACCCCCGAACGTTTGACGTCGTCAGCGAGCGATCCGAAGTCATTCGTCCGAGCGATCCGAAGCGCAAGGACGACGGCACCAACAGCGCGACAGCTCCCCGCAAGACGTTGGCGACAAATGCCATCCTCCAAGAGAAGCTGTCCTGGTATCTGGACATCATCGAAATCCATCTGGTCAACTCGATCTCGATTGCGTCGACGACATTCTTCACGGCGCTCGGCTCCCTCAAAGAGCTGCATTCCGAGACCGCGGAGTCGGTGCGGAAGATAAAGACCCTCCGCAAGGAACTCGAAACTCTGGATGAGGAGATAGCGGCAAATGGTCTCAAAATCACGGAGAAGAGGAGGCGGGAAGAGAACCTTCGGCAGCTGGCAGACGCTGTGAGACAGCTCAGGCTCATCGCCAACGAGCTCGCCCAGTGCGAATCCCTGACCGACGCCGGCGACGTCGAGAAGGCGCTCACGACCATGGACGCCTTGGAGAAGCTCATCGCCGGGGAGCGTGACCAGTCGCTTACGGCCGAGCCGGACTTGCGCCTTCGGGATCTTCGCGCCGCTTCCGCGCTTCAAGGCGTGACAGCCGAACTCTCGTCGCTTCGCCACAAGATCGGCAAAGTATACGAGTCCAAATTCTCGCAAATCCTCCTCACCGATCTTCGGCGGCATGGAAACACCGTCAACACCGCAGAGGTCCTGTCCCGCTGGCACAATGCAGCCTCGAGGGCCAGAGGGAATGGTAAGGCGTCTGTGGGTCTGCCCACCTACCTTGCAGACACAGAAGCACTCAAGGTGCAACTGCTCCCGAACATGGCTGGTCTACACCGTGCCAAGCACATCACAGCGGCCGCGGCGGCGTTCCGCGAGGAATTTTTCCGCGAAATGAGGAGCATTGTCAGGAGGCCCCTTCCGAGTGGCAACGACGATGACAATGAGTCCATGGTCTCGGTCTCGACGGCAAGCGGGAGCAGGCAGCTGTCGAACCAGGAGAAGTCGGCGAATTTGGCCCGCAACCTGCGAGCCTTGGACCCCGAGGAGGGTGAAGAAATGCTCATCAAAGTCTATGTCGGTGTGACAGAGATCCTCAGACGACTGTCAACGCAAGTCAAAGTGCTGCTGGAAATCGCAAGCACCATTTCGAACCCTCCAGCCAACGACAATGGCACGAGGCCACCTCTCACCAGGATACCCACCAACGGTCCGAGGCCAGATCGTCAAGCTGGTCTTCAAACGCCCTCGGCCTTTGCCATTCAGGAGGAACTCCACGAAGCCTTGGATATGGGAAATCTGATGGCTCAGGCGGTCGATGTTGCGATAGACCGCGTCGTCAAGGTCCTCAAGGTCCGCTCAGACCAGGCAATCCATCTGCCTCCCGACTTCTTTCTTCGCTACTTCTCCCTCAATCTCTACTTCACCCACGAGTGCGAGGCAATCTCCGGCAGGGGCGGCAACGCGCTCAAAGCGGTGGTTAATGGCCACATCAAGGACTTCGTGCAGTGGCACCGCGACTCGCAAATGCAGAAACTCGCCCAGGGGATGGAATCCGACCAGTGGAATGCCAAGGATTTCAGCAACGGGAACACCGAGCTCCTCGAGCAGATTTTGAGTTGCAGTACGAGCGATACAGAGGCATGGACTGAGAACTCCAGGATTTGGATTCCCTATCAACATTCCGAGGAGCCGAAGCAGGAGCTTTTGTCCCCCGAAAGCAATGGAATGTCCAAGGAGAAGACTAGGCCTGCGGTCATTGAGATGGAGAAATTCGTCTTGCCAAACTCCGCCATCCTGTGTCTAGAAGGGATCGGAACCTTCCTGCAAACTATTGCCGGGATGCCGTCCATGACCAGTGATATCGCTGCATCGTTGATCTCCTACCTACAGCTATTTAACTCTCGATGTACACAGCTGATCCTTGGTGCCGGTGCCACGCGCTCCGCCGGTCTCAAGAACATCACGACCAAGCATCTCGCACTCGCATCCCAAGCCCTTTCCTTCATTGCCACGCTCGTTCCCCATATGAGAGAATTCGTCCGCCGCCACGGCCCCCCCGGTGCGGCGAACTCCAACCCCATGGGCGAGTTTGACAAGATCAGGCGACTGCTCCAGGAGCACCAGGTCAACATCCACCAGAAATTGGTCGACATCATGAGCGGGCGTGCGGCCTTACATGCGAAAAGCGTAAAGTGCATCGACTGGGATGCCCCGGACGCGCCGGACGGTCCACGCCCGTACATAGAGGTCCTCGTCAAGGAGACCACAACCTTGCATCGCGTGTTGACGAAGCATCTCCCGGAGACTCATGTTCAGATGATCATGGTACCTGTGTTTTCAGGTTACAAGGAACAGCTCGGAAACGCCATCCGCCAGGCCGACGTCAAGACCGATCGTGGCCAAAAGAGGTATGTTGATGCGGTTGTCACGAATCTTTGCTTCAAGCCTCTGGCCAGGTGTAAGTGAGTGCTGACACTCCTTTGACAGCATGCTGGCGGATGTCGACTTCTTGGCGGGGAAATTGTCGAAAATCGAAGGCTTTGGTGACACCTGCCAAGTGCTCTCAAGGATCATCATGGCGAAGGAGGTGACAATACCAGCAGCGGATCGGAAATCAGCCGATCGTGCAGAAGAGGCGGAGACAAGGATCAGCACCGATCCCAGCAGAGCCCCGTCTTCGGAGGAGAGCTCGTGAGGTCTCAGTGCGTATCACAGATCCTACCGGAGCCCGACATTCCGCAGCGATGCATTGAATGGATGCGTTTGGAGTTCCGGGCAATTCTTTTCCTGACCAAAGGCTGTGCCAGTCGTTTAACTTTGTTCTCGCTTCTTTTCGGGATGGGGATTTATCATGGAAGATGTAAAATATCATCGCCATTTGGTATGTGTAATGGAGTTTCCCCGAGGTGGCACATTGCTTTCCAACACATTCGCAGCTCGGGAATACACCATCAGTATTTATCATCCCTCAACAGGGCGATGACCTAGCCGGCATCGATGCCGGGCTGGAGGCCTTGCCTTGATGTATTTTCGTGTGTGTGCATCTAGCCCGTTCCCACTGAACCTCCCCCCTCCCTTCCCGCCCTTCGGGATCGGTACCGTCAACAGCTAGCGTTCCGGCCTCGAGGATTCGGGAGCATGTCTCGTTCCTGTTGTCATACCCTCCACCACCAACGCGGACGCATGCATTGCCATGTCCGGCGAGATCCTCTTTTTTGCCGAAATCCAAGCGGGCTGGGCACATTTTCTACCTCGGCTCACTTGCCTATCCATCAAGGGCTCGGAAGATGGGTAAAATAAAAAGGTGTTTTAGAGCAATGTCTATTTACAAGAAGGAAAGGACATGACATGCCAAATCAAGCGTAAGCGTTAGATCTACCCACTTCACAAATGCAATTTACTTCGCTCCCCCGAAATCGGCACCATTTTCATCCGCGGATTAATCCAATGAAAATCCCTACCCGTGTTGAGAAACTCCTCCCCCAATTTTGAATATCAATGAATGCCAGGAAAAAGGAAACAAGCGAGAGCGAACAGGAAGGTTGAATGACCCGGGAAAAGAGGCCATAAAAAAAGTAGGCCCTATTGGCAACAGGAACTCCACGTCTTCTGCTCTAAGAGTTCTCGAGATTGAACGTAGCATATGTTCTAATCTGGAGCGTGAAGGAAAGAAAGGCCGAGAACAAGGTGTTTATCAAAGAAGAAAAGAGCAGAATCAAATTTCTGGGGGTATCTCTCCGCTGAAAATAAGGTCTCCTGGTCGCACCATCATGGCATGGCGGTCTTCAACCTCATGAAGAAACGAATGATGAACCATCCTGAATCATGCCATCAGCGCCGGTCTGATTGCCCGATTCCCACGATGGCCACCCACCCCTTATACTTCACCGACTTCTGAACCCTCGCAGCGTTGAACGTTGTCCTCAGCAGGGCTACTGCGCATCGGGGAAGTTGATTCCGGGAGAGCCCTTTCCGAGGGTGCACATGAGGTCTGTGGCGGATGTGACCTTGGTCTGAGTGTCATCGGGATGCCAGTAGACGTTGTTGCACGGGTATGGATTGCATCCCGACATGGGCTGAACCTGGCCAACGGGCCACATTTGTTGGACATTGTTGGTGTCGTCGGCCTTGACGATCCCCGAGACGTCAAAATACGTGAGACCATTGTATCCCCCAAAGTTGACCTCGCCAAGCATGCCGGGCACGTTCGGCTGGCCGTCGGGAATGGCATAGAAGTTGCCGGTCCATCCAGGGGGAAAGGTGACCTGGACCTGGGCGCTGTTGGTGCACCGGACGGGGGCGATGGAGCCCATAGATGCCATGTTGGGGGTAAAGTAGACAGTTCGAGGAGTGTTATCGAGTGTCCAGAAGTTGACGGTGTTAGCAGCGGCGAGGCCCGCAGAGGCAAGGAAGGCGACGGCACTGGCCCAGAAACGCATGTTGACGGTCGAGATGGGATAAACTATAGCGACAGTTTGCTGCCCCCCACTTGCTTGTTGCTTGTGGTGTTGTTGATAGTCGATGCTTGGTTCGATCGCTTGAGTGACGTGTCTGAAGGCAAGATGTCTCGATGCTGTCCAGATCGTAAAAGAATGAGGCGATCCTGAGGGTTCGAGTTTGAGGGAGCGTTTTTCCAAAGAAGGGGCTTTGCGTCCGCGTGTGCTTTACGACAGAAGATTGAAAGAGTGTGAGTGGTTGGGACAATGATCGTAGGTGACTCTTGAAAGGAGACAATGAGAGACTGGTGGTGCAGAGAAAGAAAGAGGGGAGCGAAGACAGAAGAAGAAAACGCGGACCTGAGTGAACAGGATAGGCAAGTAAAATTGGTGGCGGGAACTCAACCATGTGCCTTTATATACAGGTAGTGAGAGCATGGTCAAGGAGCCAGGGAAAAGCAAAAAGGCCCTCTCTCATCATGCTGGCCAACATGGGTCGACGCGTTGGACGTGAGAGCGGGGACGACATGGGAAGCAGGCAGAGGAGGTCCGTCTTCTCATTATCCGTATGCACGAGGTGCATATCTCCTTGCAGTGCGTCCCGTACCCGAACCATTCGCATGCATGATGCATGGAAAGTTGATGTAGTGCGAGTACAGGGAGAGACAGGCACTCCTTGGATGCTTGAACCGACTCTCCAACCGGCAGACGCGCGCGTACCGGTCTGCCTGTGGCCGGGATTCGGAGTGCAAGGTCGAGCGAGGTCCAGATTGTGCATATCGCGATGAGCGCTCGTGGTCCAATGTGGTGATGCCATGGTGGGGATCATCCAGGGGGTGGCTGGGCCAGGGGGTCGGGACCATGGCTGTGCCGACGCACGACCCGAGCGGCCGAAGGCACCCGTACTCGTACTCGTACTCGTGAGCTCTACTCACGTCTTTCCAGAGCCAACGGCACATGGCAATGAATACAAGGCACCTCCAAGTGCCCACGACGCTCTCAAGCTGTGCCTGTGAAAGGACATCAGGTTGAGAGCACCACCCCCAGTCATGAATGTGACAAGGAAAAAGCAAAACCCCTGTACAGAGGAATATCACAGGGATCCACCCGTGGTCTTTCGAAAAGGGAAATGCCGAGCGTCTCTCAACAATCGGGAGACTCCAGGCGTCGCAGCCAGCACCACTCGCGGAGTCACAACAGAAAAGTGCCCACGAGCTCGGGTCCATGAGTCTGCAGATGGCCCCCCAAACCCAAATGAGATCGTTCTCAAATTCGGCTTAGGGGGGGGAAAGGGGCGTCGAACGCCATACTCCAACGCGGGTGGGGTCGTTCTCAGATCCTCTGGCGGGAAGAACGCTGTCGCTGGATGACCCAAGGCTGGCCGTGGATGCGCAAATCAGACAATTGCTGGGGGAGCTTCGCCCACGGTGCGGAACGGCAGGGCGACTCGTTGTTGGCTCTGCTGCTCCGTAGTTGTGAAATTGCCTGCCAGTCTCCACTCCTCTCTCCGATTCCGTGTCTGAGGTCTAGGCATCGCGCGCGAATCGTCTCAACTGCGACGACTGCTCGGAGATAGGCCTGCGCCCCTTTTTGCGAGGCCGCGCGTCAACAAGAGCTGGCAGAGTTCCAGAGATCGAATCGCACATCGCCGAAACTTCGATGGCGCCGGGCGGCAAGGACATGAGACTTCGGTTCCGTGCGTCGTTTCGCCATGCCACACCAGTGCGGGAGAGGCAGCGATCGGGACTTCGATCAAGGGATTCACACTAGATGCAGCTGCTCTCTGGCTCAGTATCTTCCCCCCCCCTGAAAAGGCGTCAGGTCCTGGAAAGCCCTGCCCAACACTCATGCCGATGCGAGCATTTTGTGTCATGCAGGGTGCATGTTTCGGGCGGTGATTGTGGTCCAAGAGAGGGAACAAAGGAGAAGGAGAAGTCAGGAGTCGGGGGCATTTCTCCCCACCTTGAGGCTGAATCGTGTCCGAGCCCACACAAGCTCATGCGAGTAAGAAGATGGAGTGCTCGGAGCCTTTTGTCTTTCTTGCTAGCTCCAAGCCGCAACCTTTTGCACCCGCATCATGCCATGCAAGGGCTTGCGATCTCCTACAAGTACGGGCCGGTCGTCCTTGGTGGCAAATGAGAGCCAAAACGCTTTGGTCCGTCAACCAGCAGGGAGCACAAGCAGGATGCCGAAGTCGACTCCAGTTGCCCCACGCGGGCGACGTCGTCCAATCCGGGAGAGCAAGGCGCTTGCACTGCGCTCGACAAGGTCTCAGCGCTCGTATCCATCGCCACCTCGCCACATACTGTCAGGTCGAAGGGCCCATCTGGTAGGCTGCCCACAGGGGCTGCCGGGACGAAGGCGCTGACCGGCTCCTGTCGACAAGCCCTGCCATGGGAGATTCTGGAAATGATGGGCTCTCGTATCCTGCGGGTTGACAGCAAGGAGCCCGAAGAAATTGGACAGAGGCAAGCTCTGCATCCTTCGACCTTCACGTGTCAGCAAATGAGCCATCGTCTGGGGAAGCCCCGTGGGACCCACAACGGGACGGATGCTTGCAAGGGCATTTCCCAGAGACTCGGGCCCTCTAGCGAAATCCTCCGTATCATGAATCGTCTTGCTGGCGGAGCTGCGTGGTGAATTCCGTACTCTGGCGCCCGATCTCGGCTAGATGGCTCTGCCGCTATGCCACCTCTTGTCTTCGACGGAACCACCTTCTCTGGATCTTCCATCAATCTTCGATTCAATGACAGTCGTTTGCGTCAATGATGGCGCAGGGTGTGACGTTCAGCAACGCGTGACGAACGGATTGTGTCGTCGACTAGACCTGATCCCTCGTGTCCTGAGTTTCGCGTCACCCTTGGTCGGCATCCAGGTCGCGCTGCGATTGACTCCGGAGACTGAACCCGATTGCCGATATGCCGCTCCTCATTTCATGCAGCTTACACAAGCCCAGTAGTAGTACGCAGTAGTATAGGTGTGGCTTTGTAGATGGATAGGATGGCAGCACTTGGCAGAGGTCGAAATAGATGCTTTGGAGAGTCTCTGAGATGTCGATTTCCACGGCCTGTTGATGTCTCTTCGCGTGGTAGCAGACTTTCAGGAGCTGCTCCACCTTCTGCATGCCCTCCTCGTAGGGCGAATGGTCCGAAGAGCGCCACTGCCACTGCTCTCGAATTGAGGCAATGAGTCTCTGGCCATGGCCAGCTTAACAGCTTGGCAATTTCCATTTGCCACGTCGGCGTGACCCACGAGGTCATGATGATTGACAAAATTCTTGCCATCTCGATTGTCAGCTTGGTCCCTACCGAGAAGTTTGTCAGGAAATGCTTTTGAAGCCGGCCTCACAAGCTGCTGACGCGCCAGATCGATCCCCCGTTCTGAATCTCCCGGCCGATTTGACTGTCTGCATCCTCCCGAGACTAAGTCGCCTCTCAAATGTTTTCTGTCTGGGGACAGGTGGAGCGGCATGCTTGGGAGCATCGTCCGGAAGTCGAGTCATCGTTGCGCATAGAATTCTTGCAAAGTCGACCCGAGGTCAAAGCACAGCCTGCGATGTCAATATTTCTGTCAGCAAGCGGGATGAGAACAGGGAAGAATGCCCAAGGACCAGAATTGATCTAGATATATTCCGTATCTTTAGACTGTGCGGGTGGTGCGCTTGATCACGTCATCGCACTGTGAATCATGCCTCCTCTTGAACGTCCTCTCCGCAGACTTGAAGTCGATGCTCAACACGGCTCGGCAGATTTGAAAAGTACTACTACAGTAGTAGTATCCATACTACTACCGTAGGTACGCGACGGAGGGTAATTTTACAAGAAGGTATCACGACAACCTCATATGATCAAGAGAAGTCACGAGGAGGCTGATGAGGCTCCTAGAATGAAGGTGTTCTGCGTCTATGATACTCTTCCTGTAGCTAAGGAGGCTTTCCTCCCTCTTGAGGAGGCTTTTGCTACCGTCGTAGGATAGAAAGTCTGTCAAATGAGTTGTGACCCTGAGGGGCATCCTCAAAAATGGATCTATCTACGAAAAACACCCCTTAGCCGCGTAGTAGTACTTAGTACTATTACTTACTACTACTAGTAGTAGTATAGTAGTACTGACCAGGCTTGGATTGGTTTTCAAAGTGACTGCCCTCAAAAGACATGTAATGGATGTCCCCAGCTCTCTACGGAGTACATGTATCTGTCTTGGGATCCGATTCAGGCCACCATGCTGCGGAGGTGTTTTCATGATGTCGCGGACTCCAACGAGCCTGTTGCCTCGAGTCTCGAGCGAACTTCTCTGATGAGCGCCTTAGCCTCCTCCACCTCTACACCGTCCTGACACAGCTCCATCGCCAATCGGTGCGCCGTCGTGAAGTCCTCGGAGCGCATGGCAGCTCTGGCTAACCACATTCGAGCCTTGCTGGTGGCTGCCGTGACTCCTGTGCCTACGCCCGTCCCATTCGCAGGATTGCTGCCAGCGACGATTTTGGCACTGCTCTCTTCCTTCCTACCGTCTTGCTCGGTATAGTCATCTGACCCTCCAGGTGAGTTGCCGTGAGCTTTGCCCGATTCACCGAGGTTGCCCGCGGCGTCGATGCCTCCGTCCTCCTGCGCCACGCAGAGTTCCATATAGGCTTTCGCTTCCTCATCGTCGTCCATTCGATCATACATTGTTGCAATCTGAAGCAGGATCTCGGGGTCCATATGACCCGTGGCACTTCTGGCTCCCAGGAGATCGCCCCCGCTTCCGAAGCTGCTCCCTACGTCGTAGTAGGCGTCCGCCAGGAGCGCGCGCTTGAGCGCTTTGATGCCGTCTCGCTCTCTGCCCATCTTTTGCAAGCATGAGCCCACGGCCATCCACATTTTCCCGTCCCAAGGCCGCAAGCCCGCTGCCTTCTTGTAGTACCACAGGGAATACGTATGCATTTCCAGCATCTCGTATGTCTGCCCGAGCCCGTACCAGGCACGGTAGTCCCGACGATTGACATCCACCGCCCTTCGATACGACTCGATGGCAGCATGCGTATTCTTCAATTCCACGTATTCGTGGCCCATCAGTGTCCACGCCGAGAGACAGGTCCGATCTAGAGTCAATGCGCGGCGGAAGTACTGCACGGCCTTTTCGTGCATGGACAGGAGCGAGTAGTAATTCCCAACCACGACGCAGGTCTCCGGACGGAACTTGTCCACGGCCGAGCAGAGATGGGCGAGGAAGGCAAGCTTGGGGCGAAGATTCAGGACGTAAAGGATGTTGGAGTAGTGGTCCAGGGAGTCAAGCCTGTGGGGATGGAGCGACAACAGCTGACTGAAGTGCCCCTCGGCAGCCATCAGATCTTTGGCGTGATAAGCAATGAGGGCGTTGCACGTCCAGAGGAATGATGAAGTTGGAAAGATGGCCAGCAGCTGGTCGAGGGAGTCCGCAAGGGCCGATGAATGCTGATATAGCTCCAGCGATGTGTGCAGGTGGAACATGTAGGAGACTATGTTTTGAGGGCAATGCCGACATATTCGGTTTAGCTGGAGAGGTAACTGTCAGAGATGGACTGGCAGCACTGTAGGGACATGGGCAGACCTACGTCCTCGACCCGCGAAATCAGGGACGTCATCTCCAGCCAACAGCCCCAGTTCATGGGGTATTTGTGAACGCTTCGGATGAAGAGCTCCAACGCTCTGTCGTCGTTCTTTTCCTTGGCAAGCACCATGCCGTATCTGTACGGTAATTCGAGTGTCAGAATCGCGCCGAGGGGTTTGAAGAAGGGAGAAAGGGGGGGGGGTTTCCCTGAGACCTACAGATACTCCAGCCAGCCCTGGCTTCCGTGAGCGTCATCGCCGTCCACTCTTCGGTCCTCGAACCAAACAGCGAGGAAGCGTCTGATGGTCATAAGTTGCTTGTTGTGGACTGTCCCAAGGTCCTGAGGACCCAGGACCAATTCGGCGTCCTCACTCTTGCGCTTCTCACCGGCGATCATCTTGGCGTACAGCGCCAGAAACAGACTCTTCTGGCTCAACTTGGGGAGCGGTACAGCCGCAGCTGCTGAAGCCTTTGCCTTTTCCCTTCCCCTGGTGGTCGTCGTGCTCGTCTTGGTTGGAGGCTTCTGGGATCGCGAGCTGAGAACGGCCGACAGAAGCGAGTCCGGCAGGAAGACCGCGGCACATCGATCGTATTCCCTACAATCGAACAGCGACTTGGCCAGCAAGTATCTGCTTACTTCCTCCGCCTCGAGAGAAGCTTCCTGGGCGTCTTGATTTGGCGAGAAGATCGGCGAAGTGTTGACGTCTTCGCCATCGTGCTCAGCACTGTCGACGTCGGGAAGAGAGTTCAACAGCTCGGCTGCCCTTGGCAGGCTGTCAGCGAGACTCGCCGCTGGGGCCCGCGTTCGGGGTTCGTGAATGTCGTTTGCTCACCATTTGGCCGATTGATAGAGACACCGCTCTGAGCATTTGACTACCGCGTCCTGCAGGGCCAGCCGCAACTGCGCAACCTCGTGCGGGCTCAACGTCATTTTGGCGATCGCGTACCCGCGTTCAAGAGGACTGAGGGTCCACGCGATCGGCCGCCGATTGAGCAAAGGCACGGGGCAACTGAAGAGCAAGGCACTGACTCGCAAAGGGTCACGAGAGACAAGGGACTGTTCATCAGTCTGTCGAGATGGAGTGCTAGTACTGCCTGTGGTGGATGTTGTTTTGGCCTTCTCAATTGCATTCATGAGGCGGCACTACGACTACAGGACTCGCACTTAGTAGGCCAAGGTACCTTATGTACTCCGTACCAGTTGATCGGTTGCTGGGCGAGGGAAGTCTGTACATACAGTGCAGCGCACGGTCACGCACCAGGGTTCAAGTTTGCAATTAAACTCCAGTCAGCATCGTGAGAGCGCACTGTGCAGGGTAGTACTCGGTGCGTGAACATCAATCCAATGGATCCATGTCCACTGGATTGAGGCTACCCTCAATATTTCTTCAATCGTCAATAAAGAGGGCTCTCATCGGGCATTGGCCAAAGCAACTGCGAGTACGTGCTCGACTCCCGTCCCGATCCTTGCCCAACAGCCTGTCGGTCTTCAAAGCTGACGATGAGACCCTTTCGCAGATGCCTGACCGTTGATCTCTCGTTCCATCTGAACCAAGACGGCCGAAGTTATCGAGATCGAAATATCTCAACGGTCCATATCCCCCGACCTCTGCTCCATCCCTCGGCCCCATTGCCTCCCCAGGACATCTGTACCGAGATCGACGCTCGCCATGGCCCAGAAGACGACACTTGCGGAGTTCGAGGCCGTCTGGCCAACGCTCCAAGCAGCCATCCTCGAGCATGCCGAATCCTACAAGCTCCCCAAGAAAGAGTTCGACTGGTTCAAGAAGGTGAGCACGCGTCCGCTCCCCTCTCCAAGAGCGATCACAACCCAAGAGGATCATGCAATTGACTCTTTCCTCCAATAGTCCCTCGAAACCAATCCTGTTGGAGGCAAATGCAACCGCGGCATGTCTGTTTGCGACTCTGTCTCCATCATCCTCGGCCGACCCCTCACCAAGGACGAATACTTCAAGGCTGCGACCCTCGGCTGGCTCACGGAGCTCCTCCAGGCCTTCTTCCTGGTGTCCGACGACATCATGGACAGCAGCATCACCCGTCGTGGCCAGCCCTGCTGGTATCGCCAGCCCGGCGTCGGCATGGTCGCCATCAACGACGCCTTCCTCCTCGAGAGCGCCATCTACGTCCTCTTGCGCAAGTACTTCCGTGACCACCCTGCCTACGTCGACCTCATCGAGCTCTTCCACGAGACTACGTACCAGACCGAGCTTGGCCAGCTGTGCGACCTGCTCACCGCTCCCGAGGACGTCGTCAATCTCGACAACTTTTCCCTCGAGAAGTATAGCTTCATCGTGATCTACAAGACCGCCTACTATTCCTTCTACCTGCCCGTCGCGCTCGCCCTGCATCAGCTCAACATCGCTACCGCGAAGAACCTCAAGCAGGCCGAGGAAATCCTGATTCCCCTGGGCGAGTACTTCCAGGTCCAGGACGACTACCTCGACAATTTCGGCTCGCCTGAAGTCATTGGCAAGATAGGCACCGACATCAAGGACAACAAGTGCTCTTGGCTTATCAACAAGGCCCTCGAGGTCGCGGACCCCGAGCAGCGCAGGATCCTTGAAGACAACTACGGTGTCAAGGACGATGCCAAGGAGCAGGTCATCAAGAAGCTGTACGACGATCTCAACCTCAAGGAGATCTACCTCGAGTTTGAAGAAAGCAAGACTGCCGTCATTCGGTCCAAGATCGAGCAGCTCGATGAGAGCGATGGATTGAAGATGGATGTCTTCAAAGCGTTCCTCGCCAAGATTTACAAACGGAGCAAATAGACTCCCCTCATCCGTAGGGTAAGAGATGTGAAAGAAACTATGCAGGGCCAATGATTTGAGAATTTGTTGGGTTCGGAAGATAGGGTTTCCGTCAAAATCATCTCAGACGCTAGCAAATACAAATTCATACATGTACGGTGCATGGCTCCTTTCAATCTCTCATCGGCCAGTAGTTCCAGCCTGCATGGGGTTGCCGGCGAGCATTGGATGAGAAGCGAGTCGAAAATTAAGTGCTCCGGGCCCCACGAGAAGGCGAATGAAAGAGACAACGGCGTTTTGGTAAACAGCAACTTCATTCCCACATACTGATATCTCAGAAGGGATCAATGATAGATCCACTTCCAACAAACATGCCACCTCCAGCCGCCCCCTTGCAAACGTCCTCTCCTAAGGAGACAAATCGCCATTATGAAGAGCTTCGAGGATATCCTCGAAACCCAATAGAAAGCAAATCATGAAGAGAAGACACAGGAAAAGCAAAGAGAAGCTCACATGCCAGCCAGTGACACCTTTGCATTTGCATTAGGCGTGGAAACCAGCGGTACCATCCAGACAATGGTAGGGCATTACGCAGCAAACCTCCTCGTTTCTAATTCTTGCTTTACATAGGTGGATACTGTACTCCGTATATCAAACAAATACTCTAACTCCCCGTCAGCTGCTTTTGAGCGAGCCAAAAGACAAAAACAGATCAACTAGTAGTAACAACTAAAGAACCCTAATAGGACGGAGGAATTGGAAGGACAAAGACAAAGAATTATAGATAAGGAAGTTACAGGCAAAGATCGGTTGCCCATTTCCAACCCCGTATAGCGGCATACGGAGCGCGGAGCGAAATGTGTAGATCAGCACACATCATGATATCGGTACGCGACCACACTTGACCTCAGTGGCTCGTAAATCAACCTGACAGCGTAGTATCATTTCGTGATTTGTTGACGACGAGAGACGTAAACTCATCGAGCATGGTTCACCAAGGGCTCTTGGCGGCGACCATCTTGAGGCTGATGGGGAGGGTGGTGAGGATGACCGCCGTGTCGCTCGGGGTGACGATCCTGGTGTCGCGGGTCTTGGTGGTGGCGAGGCTCGCCACGGCCGCGAGGGGGTCCGTTGTGGGGGGGATGAGCTCCGGGGGGGCCGGGACGCCTCATCACGCTAGGTCCGTGGGAGCTGGAGGGCGGCACCTGGGGGAGGTCTTCCTGGGGCGGACCGCGGCCACGGCCCGCGTTCATCGGGCCACCGGGACCTTTCGGGGGGCGGCCGCGCCCGCGACCACCACCGGGGGACGGGGGGGGGACACCTGGGCCTGGGCCCATGTTCTTGGGAGGCATCCCGGGAGATCCCTGTGGTCCTGTCGCATAGTTGATAAGAGGCGATCCGGGGGGGCGCAAGGCCATGCCCTGCCTGGGGAGGGTGGCAGACATGGGAGTTCGGGGCCCGGGCCCGTCGCGGGAGCGAGGGGGCTCCGGGAAGCTCAAGAGCGGCGCGGGAGGCTCCTTGCGGGTGGAGGGTTCTTTCTTGGCGGCGGACTGGGCACTCGCGTCGGCAGTCACCGGTCGTCGCGGCGGCTGCTGGGGCTGCTGGATGGAGTGGCTGCGGAAGCGAGCGCTGTGCTCGGCAGCCGAGGGGAACCAGGACTTGGGCTCGGGGACCTCGGGCTTCTTCTCGACCTCCCTCTCCTTCTCCTTGATCGGAGAGGTCAGGCCGTTGAGCAGGTTCGGGCCTTCGGTAAAGGGGCTCTCAACCTTCTCCGCCGCTTTGATGGACTCCTCCTTGGCCTCGGCGGCGGCCTCCTCCTTTCTCTTCTCGTAGCCGTCGCCAAGGAGACCTTCGGGCGCGAACTCGCTGCTGGTTGGCTCAGTTCGGATGGCCGGAGCGACCGCTGCGGTCGAGGTATTCCTACGCGCCATGGATTTGTTGCGTTGCGCTTCGAGTGCCAACTTCTTTGTCGATTCTTCGATGGCTCGGGTAAAGTCACTCTCATCCATGAAAGATCCGGCGGAAAGCAACGGGGTCTCAGGAACGACGAAGCTGTGGCCGCTACTGGTAGCCGGTCTGCTGACGTCAAAATTGAAAGTGAGCTGGGGCGGCTTCTGCTTAGTGGTAGTACGCGAGCTGATTTGCCTGTTTACCAGGTACCAGCTTCGCCAGGCGTGGACCAGCTCGTAGAACCTGTCGGCGACCTCGTTGTCGTCGGTGCAGAAGAAGTGGACGTAATTCTCGCCGTTTGGAAAGACGGCCGTCTTCTGCTGGCTCTTGATCGCGTAGCAGATTTTTTTAGGCGGCTTCAGGTTTCGCTTGGCCTCGCTGTCCTTGGGCTTGTAGATGTCGAAGTCGGACAGGTGGCACAGGATGGTGCTGTCTTTGTCGGACGCCGAGCAGTCCGCTCTCTTAGCGGCAAACATCTGCCCAGTATTGAGAAGTGTGACGAAACGCTTGCTCCATTTCCCGGGTCGCGAGGAGTGATAGAGCTGCATGGTAAAGCCTGAGACGGGATCATCCGTGCGCGGGACGGCTGAGACATCCAGCTCGCTCATGTCGTCCGTAGGCTCGGCGGCCGTGATCAGCAGGGAGTTGTCGTCGTCACGGTCCCACGAGTTCAACACGTCGCGGATGCGCTCGTACTTTCTCAACCGTCTCTCGAGACCGAGCACAAGGAAGCACTCGATGATCACAGTCCTGTCGAAGTCGAGGTCATGTCGCGTCATTTTCGCCGTCATGTGCAGAAGATCGGCCGGCGAGGTTCCGGCCGTTACTTCGACGTGGATGGTGGACGACATGCATCGTACCGTGATGCGCTTTGGGGGGCGTCAGCGACGACAACAACAACAAAAAAGGGACGATCACAACGACACGATCGAAAGCACACGCAATACTTGGAAATAGGCAAAGTCGGCAAAGGGGGACAGACGAAGGGCGAGGGAGGGAAAGGGGCCGAAAAGGGGGAAAGAGCGGGTCGAGTTGTGGCATGACGTCCGCGTTTCTTCCTCCTGCTTTTACACTTACTCTGTCGCCGCCGCTCATTGCAGCGAGCGGTCCGTCGCTTCGGCACGACTCGATGAAACTCATCCTCTCGGGTGGGGGCGAAGCCTCGATGCTGCTTGCTCGGCTCAGATCGGGGGTGAAGACGGTGGGTGCTATTGTGCTCGGGGTACTGGGCGGCTGGCTGCTGGCGGAGGAGCACGACTTCCTGCTTCTTCCGAGAAACGTGAGCTTGTCGAGGATGACTCTCTTGGACTTGGAGGGCGGCGTGGAGGAGAGCTGGGACTGGATGCGGGCCAAGTCGAGCTTCCTCTGTTCGGCGAGGATGCGGTCTGTTTCGGCTTCCAGTCGGGCGACCTCGTCGGCGTAGCGGGCGGCTTCTTCTTCCTCCTGGCGTTTCTGCTCTTCCCTCTTGCGGCGAGATTCCTCCACCTGCAGGTCAAGCTGAGCCGTGAACTCGTCGATCTCCTTCTCGGTCTTGGAGAAGGGAGACTCAGACTCGGCGTCGGCAGTTGTAGTTGTAGGTGTGGAAGGCGACTTGGGCGACCTGGGAGGGGACGGCGGTGTCGCGGCGGCGTCGTCGTCGGCTGCAGCGCCCTTGTGGGGGTCGATGTGTTTAGGGGATTTGGGGCTGGCGAAATTGGCAACTGGCGGTATGTCTGTGTTTATGGAGACGGGCTTTGAGACGGATGCCTTGCGTGGTCCTGCGACACTCTTGGACCTTGTCCTTGGCGAGGGCGGGTCCTCGTCGTCCCCCTCGGCGTCCGAGTCCGGGAAGAGGTTGAACCGCGAGGAGACGCTCTTGTCCCGCGAGCCGTGATCGCGGGAGCCGCTCCGTGGAGAGATGGGCGACGACAGGGCAGAGGATGCCTCGTCGATGGATCCTCGAGCCTCCATGACTGTTTGCAGCAAGGAGGCGCAGGAGGTACCCGAGACTCTTTCGCTTGGACGGGATGGGATGAAGGGGAGAATACCTCTCAAGGCAGTGCGTCTGCCTCCGGAGGGAAACAAGCAAAACAAAGAGGGGGAAGGGGGGGGTTCCCTCTGGAAAGGAGGCGGGTTGGGGACAACTCCTGGTTGAAGCTTTGGGGGGCTCAACCACAACGCCGTGTGACTAAGCAGCCCCGTGTGTTCGGGACCGGGGAAGGTGCTTTCAGATCCAACACAACAAAGTGATGGGCTGGATGGGAAACGGGAGAAGGGAAAAGAGACCGAGCGGGGAGGATAAGAGGTGGATAAAAGAGACAGGAGGATAGACGGGCGGAGAGGGCGGAGAGGGCAGATCGATGGACAGCTTGATGAATGAACGAACGGGAAGTTTGCCGGATGGGCGGGACTGAATGGATGAGTGGATGGATGGATGGATGGATGGATGGATGGATGGATGGGTGAACGGATAGAGGAATGATCGATGCGGCCCGTCCCTGGAAAGCCAGGCTGGGGAAAGGGTGGTT
This sequence comes from Escovopsis sp. TC, assembly GCA_003055185.1. Classification (NCBI taxonomy): domain Eukaryota; kingdom Fungi; phylum Ascomycota; class Sordariomycetes; order Hypocreales; family Hypocreaceae; genus Escovopsis; species Escovopsis sp. TC. The sequence goes on from NIGD01000011.1 coordinate 2,604,774, forward strand.
GTGCGGTGGGAGCGTGGAAGCGTGGTGAAGCAGAGCCCCTGAGACGCAAGGCGACCAAACAACGTAACGCAGCGCTCTGCGATCCTCTCTCCTTCTCCTCCTCCCTTTTCCGTATGTGAGTGCGTCCGGGTCGGACTCGGACGTCGTGGCAGTGGCGTCAGGGCGGGCACGAGGCGAGCGACTGAAGGCGATTGCGTATCTAGAGCGGGCTCCTCAGGAGGCAGCGGAAAACCCACAAGTCGCCAGCAATCTCGGCGAGTCGTTCGAAGCCGGGTGTCTGTTTTGTTTTGCTCGGGATGTTTTGTTCCTTTTTATTTTGCTTCTTTTTGTCCTTTTATTCTTCTCCCTCTCAAGACCCTTGCTCCCTTGCCGAGCGCTCTCTCTCTTCTGCTCTCTCTCTATTGTTTTTCTTTTGTTTGCTTTTCTCTTGTTTTATTTTATCCTCTTTTCTTTTTCTCGCCTCTCTTTTGTTGTTCTCTCCCACACCTTCGCCCTCCTAGTCTGTGGCCGATGGAGAGAAGAACGAGCGGCAGTGGTCTTCCTCTCCCCTTTCTATGCAGGTCGCCGGACCGGGGCGATGACATGCACTGCTGACGGGAGGTGCCTCGATGGAGCAGGGAAAGGGTCGAGACGGCAAGTGCACGACGTCCGGGGCCGAAAGAAGGAATGCTGATCGATACCAACGGTGGAATATCATCGAAATAAGGGGAAAAGAGGAGCAGGACAGATTATGCTGTGAAAGGGAAGGGAGGAAGAAGGGAATTCAAAGCATAGGCCGGACCCGAGGAAACAAGCGAGAAAGATCGATTCAAGAAGAGAAGGGGGGGGGGAGGGGGCAAAAAGATGGGGATGGAGAACGAGCAAGGATCCTGCGATGGAGCTGAGGTGCAGGACGCCGCGACCGACATGTTGACTCTTGATGCCAGCCTTGAATCGAAGTATCTGTGCTCGAGCACTGGGCAGGCATCCAGTCCGTGTGGACCATCTTGATGATGACCTTGAATGAAGCTGTCTCGTACGAGACCGGACTCAGCCCCATGGTTCCTTCATCAACCACCCATTGATGCCCCGTAGTCCGCACATATCGACATTTATGAGTCCAGGGATACTCATTGGTCTCTCTACTTGCCCAATGCCAGAGCATCCGCTGAGTCTCTGGCTCCAGGTTCTGATGAGGATGAGGCAATTGCCCTGCATCAATAAGCCTGGCCTGGTCAGAAGCCACGATGTGCCTCCCCCGAGGCACCCCTTTCCCCCGATGTCTCCAAGCAGAGCGCAGGTGCTCTCCATCGTCGGCATTCGTCCAGGCCATGCACTCACCTCCACGTCCTCGTACGAGTACTCGTGCCGGAAAGCGGTTGTCTGGCCCCTGTCACCCTTCGCCCCAAAGAGGCGACCATGCGTTGCTCCCTATTCCGTGTCTCATTTTCCAACCTCTTGGACGAGCCCACGCCCAGACCAATTCGGAAATAGCTGCATGATTGCTTTTCAGAACCGGCGGATCCCCCAATTTGACAGAGCTCGAAGCGGATTAGCGTGACCCTCCGTGTCGCCAAGATCGACACCGTCAATACCGGTACTTCAGAGAGGAGGGTGGGAGCTGTCATTACCCCAGACCAGTCAGGAGTTATTGATGGATCCAGGAGCGATTCGCGGTCCCTGGGAGTGGTGCAAGTCCTCTGCATCCCGTTGGTGCAGCTCGTGGGGTCCCAAGTTCATTGGATGTCCTCTCAGGGGCTGGAGCTCACCCGATGGCGGAGAGCCGGGATCTTGGGTTTGTTTACTCCGTACCTACGGAGCTCGGAGAAAAAGGGTCACTCAGCTGGGTACGAGTACTAATCCCATACGGAGTACGGAATTCTCCGTACCTCATGCCGGGTGCCTCGACCGCGGGCGAACGGGGGGTAAGCCGGCCAGGGGCAATACTCATCATGAACGCGCCTGGGCCTGACTTGGGGAGGACCTGGGGTGGTTTCCGTACACTGTGAAATTGCCTTTGAGCTTAGCTTTTGTGTTGCGCTTCTCGTCCTGGTACAGGACGCGGCAGATCCAGTTCTGAGATTCAGCGCACCTACAACTTTCAATTGTTTCTCACATGTGTACGGAGTGTGTTCCCCTAAGATCCTCGGGTCAGTGTCTTCTGCATCGCGAGTGGAACTTGTCGGCGCGTTCCACCATTTCCCTAGCATCTTGAATATTGATTCTTGCTTAGGAGCATCAGCCAAGATGGGCCCATCATGCAATAGCCTTGCTCCTTTGGACGTGCGGACCCGGAAATCCTGCCGATGCATTTAGCAGAGAGCACCCATGCGCCCTGGCCTATGCGGAGCATAGTCGACGTGATTCATAGTCCAAGAGCATGGAGGTACTGACCTGGCTACTGTATCTCTCTTACCGCCTCTCTAGCAGGTCCAGGTGTCCGAGGACTTCCCCTGGGCATGGAAGGATGGGGCCCGGCTGCCTCGACGGTTTCATTATTAGGCCTCAAGCTTGCGACAAGCTGGACTGCCTTGCGCCGAGGGTTTCAGGAGGGCGTGTCAAGATGCCGGATCGCCACACACAATGATACGAGGCCAACATACTGGTACATGAATGAACCCACAGCATGGAAGGAACAAAATACATACCTTCTGACACTAATGCCATGTAGGTTTCAAGTCTTTCATCTGGGGCAGCACAACATTCCATCATGTTCAGCGATTCTGGCCCGAGGCCATTTGTGTCTTGTTCAATACCCACGCAATTCCATGGCCAGAGGCAACGCAATCGCGTCTTCCAACGCAGGAAGCCGATGAATGGGTGCCTCACTTGCGAAAGGCACGAACCTCGCGGCGCCACCAATCCCGAAAATCACAAGTCCAGACATCAACGCCCAGCTTCTTCAGCTCATCGGTGCTCAGGTGACAGTCGAACGGACGTTGGACAGTGGCAGCCGGGTCGTTCCCTCGCGTGTCTGGTGTGATCCCATTGATCGACAGCCCCATGATCTCGCCGAACAACTGGCAAATGTCGTACTTGGTCATCTTGTCCTCGCTTGAGAACTGAAGCACTTGCGGCATTTGCTTGCAGTCATTGCATTCGACATACTTGACGACGACATCTGTGAAGGCCGAGTCAGCCACGACTGAACCATGAGGATCGCCAATGCATCTCGCTGCATGCTAGCGAGGGGCAGAATGATGCAATTGGAATCCATATGCACCGGTGAGCAGCCGACCAGGAGGAGATCCATCATCATGATGTGGACCAAACGTACCATGACAGATCCGCGCGACGTCCTCAGTGTTGGTCGGATAGCGCAGGGCCCAATGATCCATCTTGAGCTCGACTCCCTGGGTCTGGACTTTCCACACGGCGTCCATGAGAGCATTGACGGCGCTCTCGGATGGCATCTCGGCGTGGCCATAGAGCACCGGGACCCTGAGGACAACGCCCGAGCCCTGCCTTCCGCTCATCGCGTACTCGCCCAAGACGGCCGTCTCTCCGTCCAGCTTCGTCTGACCGTAGACGTTCGTCGGGCCCGGCTCCGCGTCGGCGCCATAGGGGGCCTCGCCCGGTCTCCCGGCAAAGACATAGTCAGTGGAGATGTAGAGGAGGAAAATACCCCGCGATGAAGCGAGGCTGGCGAGCAGCCTGGTAGCCGAAACGTTGAGGGCTCTGGCCTGCTCAGGTTCCTTGTCGACCTTGTCTGGATACCTCTGCGCTGCGCCTAACCGAAAGAACAAAGCAGACGTCAACAGAAGAAGCTCTGCTCATTGCATCCCGGAGATCTTGATTGGACGCGTGAGAAAGGCGCGAACCCTGGGTGCTACACCTACAGTGAACTATGGCCGCGGGTCTGGATTATGGGGTCCGGTCAGCAGGGCGAAACGCGAGTGCGGGTCTCGGGAATGGAGCTTACTTGACCTCGTCCAGGACCTTGGTCACCGGGGCTGCGTCCTCGAGGTCGACCTTGAGGATGTCCACGCCGTCGGCACGGGAATGCCCCAATCCTTTGGCGGACCAACCCTTGGAGCGAAAGGCGGTCAAAACCTCGCGGCCCAGCAGGCCCGTGGCACCTGTGACCAGGACGGTGCGTCGAGAGCAATCCATGCCGGGGATCTCTTCTTCTCTGCGCACGCCGAGTGCTCGAGAACTCTCGACAGTCAGCAGAAGGTCGCCGGGTCGATCCATCCCTGAGGATATATGGTCGTGTCATGAGGCTCACCGTCTGGGGCCTCGCAATGGCCGATTGACTCCAGTTCCCAAAAGACCTGGCTTCGTCAAAGTGAAGCTCGACTGCACAGAGCCGGCGAGCTGTGATGGCTGTCGGACAATGGACTGTTGTGCAATTATCAGGCGGTCTTTGAACGAGGAGCTATCCCATGCGGAGAAGGAAATCGAGATGGTCCATCAAATGGTGATGATTTTCCGGACGCCACAAGTGCATCACGCGTGTCCGCGTGCGGCTGCAGTCTGATGCCAGCCTCAGATCGTGCATTCATTGAAGTTGATGACGAAATGCTTCTCTAGGGTAGATTTGAAATACAGCTCGGTCCTGTCGTGCACAGTAGTAGGAAAATGTGAGAGCCGGAAAGGCTCCGGGGGCGTGATACCGTTCTATAACGACTATTCGCGTTAAGGATCGTGTCTTTAGGTTGCCTTACCTCTTGAGCTGTTTGTGATTTTTTAATAGATAGCGTACTAGAAGCGTTATGCGTTAAGCAGCGTTGTTACGATGCTACCGTTGCTAGCGCCCTTAATTGTATAGCGTGCCCTTTGCAGAGGTATTTCGTAATGCGTTAATTACGAGAGAAGCGTTAAGAGAAAGATCTAGCTAATTAGAGAGCAAAGAAAATTAGGTACTACTATAGAGTACTTTATACCTTATAGAGTTAATTTGCTTAGTACTACTATAGTATAGAGTACGTATAGGAATCTACACTCTAATACTGCTTGTAATCTGTGCTTTATGTCTTTTCCTTAATGCCCTATAATAATAGCCCTTATCTATTTAACTTAATGCCCTTAAGACGTTTATTGGATAAACGTAAACTGTGCAATAAAATAGAGGAACCTTGCTTAATAAGTTGTGTAATAATATTAAGATGTTGCCTTTAATTAAGATAGGCTAAGGGATAGGCGTAATAGTATTAAAATGTAATAGTATTAAAATGTAATGTTAAAGATGGTAATAGATTAGGCCTCCTTACTTAGCCCCTTAATAGTAGGCCCTTTAATAGCGACCTAGGCTCTAGCCCTTGCAATAGCCCTCTCCTAGACGGCACCTATAATGCCTACTGCCTTTAATATATTAACGAAGAAGCGATGCATTGCTATAACATCTTTAAATAAGTCCTTAATGCTGTCTTTAACCTCCTTTGTCTCTTCTTTTGCTTTTTTAATAGTAGTCTCTAGGGCTCTAAACCTACTGTTTACTACGCTAGTGTTTCCCTAGCTAGATAAGCCTACGAGCTTTCTAACTACCTTCTTAAGCTTCCTTACCTACTTATATAAAGCATTCTCTGCCTCCTTAACAGAGTTAGTCTTTAGCAAGGTAGTAGTAGTCTCCTTAAGTATCTTAACGCGCTTATCTAGGTTATTAAGCTCTAGAATGCAGTCTAGAGTATTCTTATACTCTATAAGGCAATTTTTAACGTATACTATACAAAGATGTTTAATGACAGAGCGCTTTAGATTTATAATACAACTTATATTAGCGATAGTGTTATTGCTAAAGGTAGCGAGGCGCTCGTTAAGACTAATATAGCGGTTAAAATAGCTCTTACTATGTACCTTAAGTTCTTTAAAGCGCTCCTAGAATTCTTTGTTATATTAAAAAGTAGTAGCGTTAACGGTCTCTATGTCTATAATACGCTCCTAGAGCTTTACGATATCCTTAGCTTAGATAATCTTGTACAGCTCCTTAAGCTTAGCGATTTCCTTAGCTTAGCGCTTTTGTATAATCTTAGAGTTGTTAAGATAAAAGATTAGTATGTTAATGTTATCTTTTATTAACTCGCTAGCATCTTGCCCCTTCTTAAGGTTATCCTTAACACTCTTCTTAATAGCATTAGTTACGTTAATGTGCCTCTTTATTCGCTTAGTTGTATATAACAGCGTCTCTTACATATTAAGCATCCTACTTAGGCTCTATTAATAGACTATCTCTGCTCTAAGGATACGCTTTAATAGCTTAGCCTAGACCCTTTTAATCTCCTTAATATTAATTGCTAGGCTATTGCTAGTAGAGTCTTATATATAAGTAATATCTTAAGTGTTGTTATTATTATTAAGGAGATACTATTAAAGCATACGCTTTATTAGCTTGCTTATAAGGTCTTGCGTAGCAAAGGACAACGATGCTTTAGCCTGCGATAAGTAGTCCTTTAAGAACCTCTTTATTGCCTTACTAAACAACTATAACGCGCTGTCTAAACTGTACCTAAAATGCCTTCTCTGTCTCTTATAGGAATTATCTAACAGTAAGCTAATGTTCTACGCTTCTAGAATCAGGGTATAAAGGATAACCTACGCGTTAAGTATTAATAATAATAGTATATTCGTAGACTCCTTAACCGTTAATAGCAGGCCTAGCAGAGCAAGCTTAGGCTTAGGGGCAAGGACGGCTAGAGTTAACAACTTAAGCTTGCTATTAACCTTAGTAAGCTTTAGTACCTTAATAATACTATTGTAAAGTAGATAAGCCTCTTTGTACTTAGCATATCTGCTCTCTAGGATGTCTATCCTACTAAGCTTAGCAGCTACTGCCTCAATAACCTTGTTAAATTAGGTCTACGTATAAAGGCTTCGTAGAAGAAGCTACCTAGGCTAATCGATAAGGTTTAGGCATATGTTTTTGCTAGTTAACTATTTCTTAAAGAGCTTGTAAGCAGTTAAGGTGCTTTGCGCTTAAATGTTCTTTTAGTAGTATTTTAATGTTTTAACGAGCCTAATGTATTTAATTTACTCCTTAACGCTTATATAGGCAGCCTAGTTCTAGTATATCCTAACTGCCTAGCACGCCGACTCTTATTAAGGGCTTGTCTTTAAAATCCTAAGGTTTAAGATCTTAAGCGCCTTAATAGTTGCAAGGGTCTTTGCTTTGCGTACAGTTGCTATTATAACTTATAAGCTATATAAACAGTTAGTACAATGCCCTTAATTAAAGCAATAAGGCAGTATTAATATACTTATTTTACGTTGCAAAGAGTAGTTTAATTAATGCTACGTAGCTAAAGCAAGCCTAATGCTTACGTCGCAATAAAGGGGTTAATTAATTACGCGCTAGATAATAATAGCAAAGATAAAGGAATAAGAATAGCAAAGATAGAAGAGAGAAGATAGAAGGGGGGTTAAGGGAAATAGCAGGGGAATTGTATCTATATAAGGAAGGGGCTCGATAGATCTTTCCTTCTTTATACATATAGGTGCCTTAGCCCTTAAGTTTCTGCCTTAGAGGTTTGCATTAATCTTATAAACGAGGAGCTCTAGACAAGAAATAATGTCTCCTACGATTCGTCCTTTAAAGCTATAACTCCTTAATTAGATAACCGTAAGCTATCTCCTTTGCTGCCTACTGCTAGTAAGGGTAATTGTATCTAGAATGCAATAGACAATAGCTTAAGGATTAACTATTTGCTTTGTTATATTGTGTTATATAGACCCTTTAGCGTTTATACGATGCTATAGCCTTTTATAGAGTACTTAATGCAAGTACATAGACCGCCCTCCTTCTGCCTTAGCCTTAGCCCTAGTAAAGGGCTGTTAGTCTATGTATAGATCTATACACGTTATAGTTAATGTTCTTTGTCCTAATACTACTTGCATTATAACTATAGTGTTAATAATATCTTTTTATGCTTAATTTCTTATCTTCGTAAGTCCTAGCCCCTGTCCTCTCCTGCCCTCTCTTAATCTTTCCTTTCTTTTCTTCTTTCTCCTTCTTCTCTCTTTGCCCTTAACTTCGTTTCTAAGCTTCTCTAGACAGCATATCTAGGTATAAAGGCAGCCCTTCCTCCTCCTTTATCGTCGTTAGATTTCTTCCTCTTTTATTATTATTATTACTGTCCTTAAGCTCTTCCTTTACTATTATTATTACTATCCTTAAGCTCTTCCTTTACTATTATTATTACTGTCCTTAAGCTCTTCCTTTATTAATCCTCTAGTACAGTAAGTCTTTATCGAACTATTCTCTATATCTATTTATACACTAAGTTTAACTAGTCCTTTAATTAGATAGCTTCTTAGGGAAATGCCGCTGCTGCTGCTGCCGCTGCCGCCGCTGCCCTAGCCGCTGCCCTAGCCGCTGCCCCCCTGCCTACCCTCGCCTAACTGTCCTAGACAGACACCCTCCGGCGTTCTTTTAACAATATATATAAGGATAGTCTCTACTAGCTTGCCCTTAGCCTAACTATAATCTAATTCTTTAAGGCAATAATATGCTCTTTAGATTAATTAGAAAATAGCTTCCTAAACTCCTAAGGTCCCTTTGCTGCTGCTTATCTTAAATACGCTAAGGTACTCTGTTAATTAGCTAAGGGCTTCTGTATTAATAGGGTTATTAAGTTTAAACTAAGAAGCAGGGCTTACGCGCTAAGGCTATATCTCTCTATCGCTAATCCTTAGTATACTAGAGGCTACCCCTTTGCCTAAGAGCCTGTCTATTAACAGGGATATCTATAATACGTAGATAATAAGTATAAGGGCAGATTAAGGGCAGCTAAAGATAACTAGATATAAGTAATAGGGTTAATAAAGGTAAAAGCAAATAGCTTAAGATAGGTTTAAGGCTAAGGGATCTGCGTATATATGTATAGAGTATATAGATAAAGACAAGACAAGATAGCCTTAAAAGATAGATGTAATAAGAAGAAAAGAAGAAAAAAAAGAAATCTTTAGCTAGATTTAAATGTGTAACCTTTAGCGTAGCGCTAGGCACGAATCTAGGTAAATTTGGCTGTATTATGCTAGTAGACAGAGAACAAGAAATAAGTTATAAAACGCCTCTTTTAGCCCCTTTCGCTTAATCTTACTTTGTAATAAACTTTTCTATTACATCTTTTATATATAAAAAATTACCCCTTACTAGGCAACCCCTTAAGTAGTAGGCTAGGACTTAACATTAGTAGTTGCAAGTCTCTTAGACACCTTTTAGCTAGATAATTGTATACTATTAACTGCCTTAACACCTGTCTTACGACTCTATAGTAGTTAGTGCCCTTAAACGGATTATTAAGGTATTATAATAAATAGTAGTCCTTAGTGCCTTTATAGTAGTCCTTAGTGCCTTTTAGTTCTTATTTAGGAATACCTTAGCTTAGCTAAAGAATAGCAATATGCTATAGACTTTTAGTTTACTTCCTATAGGCGAGTTAAGAGGCTCTTTAGCAACGTTATAAGCTTATATACTGTTGCGTTAAAGACGACCTAGTTGTCTGCTTTATACTATATTAAAGGGAGGCCTATTGCATTAATATATATGTAATAGGTACGTTTAGGTTTAAGGAGGACGTTAAAGAGGATAAGGAGTAGTAGGCACTGCTTTTATAAGCGATTAATAATACAATAAAGGAAATAAGTATACATTTATAGAGCAAGATATATTACGTGTATAGGTAGAAGCAAATATAAATATGCAATATTATATATAAATACAAAGACGTTAGTTACTAGGCATATTAATAGTAGCTAATTTATCTGCGCTAAGGGGGCCCTAAGCAGCAATAGGCTTTATCCTCTCCTTTCCTTTGTTCTAAGCGCTCTTCTTAATACCCTTATTCTTAGCAGCCTTGCTTCTACAAAGCTTTCCCTTCCTTAGTCGTTTAGCCCCCTGTCTAGTGCTGCTCTTAGCAACACTAGTAGCCTAGCTGCTGCTAACTATACTAGTAAACTTCTTAGTAATAGGCGAAAAGCTTAGCTGTTTAGGGCTTAATAGTAGGTCCTGTCTACCCTAAGAAGTGTAAGCTTACTTAGTGCTATTCCCTATAGTTAAGCTTCTGTATGCTAACTAGTGTAGCGCAGCTAGGTCTAGCAGCAGGGGATAGGTGTATGCCTGCTGCTCTCGCTGTTAGTCTAGAGTTATACGTAAAGGTAGATTCGGTGCCTCTAATGTTAACGCAGCTGCTAGCCCTATTGCTGTTCTTAATAATTAAGATATAGATGCTAAAAAATTGTTTATAGTATATAAATAATTTTATAGATAGGGGCTTTATAACTTTAATTAACGAGGGTATAGCGCTATTCTCTTTAGCAGGGGCCTTTTAGTATTGTTAATTCCGCTAAAGTCTTTATTTCGCTGTTTATTGTTTTAGGCAGCCTTATTAGCTAATAACTTCTGTTAATTCTAGGCATTAAGATGCTTAAAGAGGTTCGTAATATTACTATTGTAGTTATTATCGATAAATAGACTACTCTTGTCCTATACATTATCTCTAGCTATTAAGCCTTGCGTTATCTTTAGCTGCCTTTCTTCTTCTTAGCTTGTAGATAGTTGCTTAACGTTAGTAGTAGTAATATTAATAGCATTAAGCATTATAACATCTTCGCTATCGCTATCTTCGCTATTAGCCTCTTCTTTATCGACATCTTCGCTATCAGCCTTTTCTCTATTAACATCGCTATTACCCTTAGCCGCTAGCCTATCTAGCTTACTAGATCTAAGGCGCTCTTTGCGCTCTTTTTTAACGATGCTAAGTGTATAATCTATAAATAGCCCTCGTTCTCCTAGGCTTATCTTGCGCTAGCAAGGACTATTATCTATTAAGGCCCTAGCTAAGTACTTGATTTAGATAGAGCTATTAAACGGAGCTCTAATAGTAAAGAATTCTTTAATTAAGGGTCTATACTTAGCAGGGGGTAGCAGTAGGAGTCTTAAACTATAGAAGCTAGCTGTCTACTTATAAATTCTAGTAAAAGTATTTAAGAATAGCTTCTTTGTCTTTAAGATAGTCTTAAGCACAAATAAATTTTAATCAATAGCTTAAAATCGTAGGTTATATGCTAAGGAATCGTAGAGCTAAATAAGAGCTTTACGTCTATTGTAGTCCTTAATATACCTTCTGTTTAACTCTTTTAAGATGCTTATGCCTTTGCTAGCATTGCAGGACTGTTTAGAGAGGATAAGCCTTATTAAGGGTACTATAAGCGTATATATAACTTCTATTAGGAAGAAGTATCTAAGGGTTAAATAGTTGTTAAGTCTAGAGCTAGTCTAATCTAGAACGTTAGCTAGATGCAGAAAGAATTTTTCTTATGTATAGGTATTAAAGTGTAGGAGAATAAAGTAGTAGAGTTACTCCTTTGCTCTTTCTATTCTACGTAAGAGTTAGTTATTAATATAATTAAATTGTTTAGGCTAAAGGATAACCTTAACATTATAGTATATTATGTTGCTAGCCTCTATTACTAGGAGCTTAGCCTAGGTTCTAAACGCTAAAAGCGTTGCGAACTTAATCTAGTAATAATATTCTTATGCTAATTTACGAAATTCCTTAAATAAGTTTATATTTAATTTAAGCTATTTAAAGGCAGTTAATATTTCTAAGCATATAAAGGCGCAAGTAAAATAGATAGATTCGTTAATAATAGTATGCTATTAAAACGCAGCAACCTAGTTGTTATAATCCTCTTTGCAGTATATAATAACTATGCCTAGGACGTTGCTAATTATCTTTTAGCTAATAGAGGCCCCTTAGAGGCTATATCGCCGACGTTTACCTTAATTAACGAGCCTGCTTAGCTGTAGCATCCTCCGTAGGATAGCCTAGTACTTAAGACTGACCTTACGCTTATACAGATCCTAAAGATTAGCTTAGCTTAGCTAAAGGAAGAAGTCTAAATAAAGCTCCTTAAGAGGGCAAATAGTAATAAGGCGATCCTTAAGTAGCTCTTTTGCTTCTTTAATAGTTAGATAGTTTCTAATGCTACTAAATAATATACTTTGCTAAGGGCGTTAACGTAAGCACAAGCTTAAAGGCGCAGCTTGTCTTAATCTGCTTACATTGTCGATAGTCGATGTATTAGTAAGCCCCTTAGCGAAGGGGATCTAGTATAGGCAGCGTGCCGAAGATAAGGATAATAATGTTAACACTAAGGGGATCTAGTATAGGCAGCGTACTAAGGACAAAGATAACCTTAATTAAACTAATGTTAACGATAATTAGGTGCCCTAAGAAAGGCTTGTTTACGAGCTCTCTTGCTAAGATCGTTGTAGAAAGCGATTATAATTATAGGTATCTTAGGAATAAAAAACATTATTGTTTTATTAGTTAGCCTAGCTAGCGTTGTTATTAGTAACGCCTTAGAGAAGCTCTTAAGCTAATGCAAGCTAAGAAGCTTAGTCTATTTGCCTTAAAGACGCAAGGTAGCTGCTATACATAGGATGCCTTAGGACAAGGGGAGGCAGGGGAACCGCTGTCTCCTTTTAAGCTAAAGCAGCTATCTTCTTTTTGCGTTAGCTAGATAGCCTCTCTAGATATACAAGTAGTATATGTACTTACTAAAGCTATTTTAATGTTAAATTTAAGCTTAATAATCTATCTAAGTTTAGGCTAGTCGGCTCGATTAGCCCTTAAGGCTACGCAGTGCCTTCCTTAGCAGCGTAAAAAGGGAAGAAGAAGAGGAAGAGGAAGAGGTTATCTTAACGTAGAAGTAGGAGTAAGAGAGGGTAGAGCAGAAATTTCTCTAAGTCTAGCTTAATAGCTAGGCTGTATTAGCAAGGAAGGCAGATCCCTATAATTTTATAAGGGACAAAGGATAGAACGGGAAGGACGTTAATAGATAAGAGTAGGAGCGTAGATAGCGACTAGACTATAGGTAAGCGATTATTAATTATACGTAGTAGAATAGAGCTAGAGATCTTTAGCGTTAAAGTAGGCGTAGCTGCGTATATGTAGCTAGCTAGATTAGTACATGTAGGCGCGGCTAACTGCATCTATGTGCCTAGCCCTCTACTATACTACACTAGACGTAAACGGCTTGCCCTATTCTACGCCCTTTCCCCTTTTAGATTTTAGCATACTAAATTATTCTACGGAGTACTCTATATAATGTTAATTCTTATAGATAGATCTACTATAAACGCCTCTTAAGCATAATTTAACTACGTTTTGTCTATAGCTTAATATTTAAGTCTATACTTATTATCCTTTCTTACATCTATCTATACGTTCTAGACGCTTTAGCTAGGCTTATAGCCTAGCAATAGCAAGGATTTGCCCTTAGCTTAACAGCAATACGCAAATACGCGCTCTCTAATCTTTCTAAGCACAATTTAACGCAATTAACTAACTTAGAGAGGAAGAGGGTCCTAGACCTGCTAATATAGACATTGCGTCTAAAGCAAATAAGTCTTTCCCTAAGGATATAAACAGCTTTAACGATAAGTAGGATTTAAAGGAAGCCTTTTTATCTCTAACCTTAAGTAAATTTAAAAATTAAACCTTTATATGTTTATATGTACACTAATCTTTTAATTCTTAAGAGGATTTAATGCTAAGGACGGCCTATAACTGTGCCCTTTTCCCTAATAGGATAAACCCCTTTAACGCAATAGTACGCTTACGATTATTTAACTAGAATAGCTTAGAGGAAAAGATGCTAAAGGACCTACCGTTTAACAAAGGGGACGATAGTCCCTTCTTTAATGCCCTTAAGGCGCCCTAAGCATTAGATAACACTAACATAGATAATCCGTCGTACCTCGTACCCTATTAGCACAATTAGCTAATCTATATGTTAAAATTCTACTTAAGGACTAGCTTCTTTGCCTATGTAAGCGGTATAAACAGATCGTTCTATAACTCTTTTTAGGAGCTTCTTCTTCTCTTAGAAGACTAGGACAGGAAGCTACTTAAAGATGTTCTACAGCTTCTAAATTAGCTATTAACTCTTAAAAACAAGATCGCTGCGCGTCTCCTACTGCTTAACATACGCTAGTTAAACGTCTCCTTAACAACATTAAAGCTCCCTATAGCAAAGCTATTAGAGAAGGATCCTATAAGGATACAAAAGACATATACTAAAGCTTAATTCTATTTTATTAATCTAATTAGCCTTTTTACTGCCTTTATGTTAACATTAAAGGTAAAGTTAATGTACTCTAGCCTTGCCTACTTCGTTAACCTCCTAAAAGAGCTATACTAGTTACTATTATAGGCATCCTTAATTAAGGCAACGTCTAGTAAGTTTACCTATATCTAATGCAAAGGCAATAATAACAGGGAGGTTGTAGATAAGCTAGTTATCTTTCTAGGGGACGTAGTATTGTATTACTGTTAAGATTCGTAGTATAGGTACTAGGACAGCAACTTTAACAATACTACTATTGCTTATATTAGTAAAGTTATTGTAGTTAGCTGTAACTTTTAGACTAGTTACTGTATAGAGGAACTAGGTAATATAGCTGTTATTGTTTATAAGCTTTTCTAGCATCTTAGTCTTTGCTACTATAGCCTCCTCCTTCTATACCCCTTTAGCAGTAGCAATATTAAAATTAAGCTAGAGCTTAAATACAACGAGCTGTTGCTGTACTGCTACGACGTCTTTATCCTTAAGGAGAACCTAATCTTAGTTAAATTAGCGGTGTACTATAATTATTTTTAAGGCAAAGACTATAATAATCTGTCCCCTTGCTAAGACCTCTAAGAACAGCTACAAGTACAAGCTAATCTACTTCTTTAAAGGGAGCAGAAACGCTATCTAATATAAGTGTTTTGTAAGTATAACAGCGTAGGCGACTAGCTATAGGGAGAACGACTAAACGATAAGAAGCTTGTTTAACAGGCTATTGTGTACCCTTTCTATCTAAACCTTACTAAAGGGCAGATAGTTCTTATATGCTATATATATCCCTTTTGCAGCTATCTTAAGATAGAAAACATAGGACGCTCTACATTTAAGGCGTAGGATAGCAAGGACATTAAGGTCTTCTTGTGCCCTATAACTATTTTTATTAACGGATTTAGCCTCTATTGCAACGTATATAGGACGCTCGTTAGCGTATATATTAGTCTATGTATACTAACACTTAGCAAGAAAGAATTATAAGCGTACATATTCTTACTTACCTTTGCTTTATATAGCTTAAAATTTAACGATGTTATTGCTTTAATTATAGCAACGCTTAAATTGCTTAACAGAGGGTAACTTTATACTATTAATAATAAGGAAGTCTTGCTCTACGTCCTTATAGTCTGCTATACTAAGGACATGCTATAGTAAGCAGCGAATTTAGGATTTTATAGCCTATAGGCTAACAAATTCTATTAAATGTGCTTTGCTAGCGAGCAAGCCTTTAAGTTATATTACGGCCTAGACGTCTTGCATTTTAATACATTGTGCTATAGCTAATACTATTACTAGACGCTTACGATAAGAGACTAGATCAAGGGTATTACGAACTAGGCTAAGGCGTTAGTATACGCGACTTAGTAGGGAGTTAAACTAAGGGCTAGGCTTGCCTTAATGTACCTAACTTTAGCATTAAATGTTATTTTTATAAGGCTGCTAAACGTAGCGTACTTTAAGTTTAACGGCTTAATATACCTAATATATACAGTACTTCTTAACTTGCTCTAGACATTAGCTAAAGATAAGTATATAAGGGTACTTTATTAGTAGCTGTTCTTAACAAGGTAGAACTAACTGTAGTTGCTTATAATATACCTTAAGAGCTATACCTTTACAGAGCACGTACAGTAGTCGGTTATAGTACCCTGCCTACTTTAATTGTAGCTCTAAAAGACGTACATTAACCCCTTCGTATAGGCTGAATTTACGCGTTATGTTGCGTTAAAGGTAGATAAAGATATTAACAAGGACTAGCAGATCTAAGACTTAATTATGTTTTTATATACGAAAGTTACTAAGAGCAACAGCGTGCTAATAGGCACTAAGGTTAGCTATTACAACAGAGTCTATATACAAGATATTATACTTACTGCTAAAGAGGGCTTCTACTTAATCTGCCTGCTCCTTGTACAATTAGTTATACGATATCTAAGGGGCAATAAGGGCAGCGATATAGGTTCTAATCGATAAGGGCAGCCTAAGAGCATGTTAGCGTTAATATTATTAAGTTAATTAATATCTACAGGCACTAGGAGCAACATTAATAGCACATCTCGTTAACAATTAATGTTAGACGTGTTAATAGCATTAGTTAGATTAAGGGTAGCTAGCGTACCTTTAATAGCGTCTAGCTAATAATCTGTTAACTTATCTATCTTTATAGTAGACCTTATAAAGGTACTTAACAAGAAGGCAGCGAAATATCTCTTAAATATGTTGCGCCTTAACATCTACATAGGGGTCTACTATCCTAAGGTAGCGCAAGAGTATAGGCTGCTAGTTAATGTTAATATATTAGTAAAGGAAGGTTTATATTAGTAAAGATATTATAACATTTATTATCTCTTATACTCTAAGATTTTCGAGATAGTATACTAATATTTGCTTACTAAGGTCTTTAAAAAATAAGAGGCGCTAGGAAACTATATAAACTAAGAAAAGGTATTTTTAGCAAAGTCTAATGTATAGCTGTTTATCTATATAGCAATAGACAAAGGTTTCTTTTATATAGACAATAAGATTATAATAATGCTAAAGGAACTTTAATAGGTTTATTATACAATTATAGATTAGTAAACGAAATAATGCTAAAGGAACTTTAATAGGTCTATCCTACAATTATAGATTAGTATCTATTATATTAACAGCGCTAAGATATAGTTATAGACGAAATTAATAGTAAGCTTAGCGGGACAGAACCGAAGATACTTAGCGGCCTCTAGACCTATAAACGTTGCTTAGTTATTAGCTAAGTTAAAGTTTAATAACTCTCTTAACACCTAATTAACGTATTCTATAGCAGCCCTATAGGGCCCCTACCTAGCGGACAAGAGGACATAACAGAGACCTTTAGGCAAGGGCTAAGCTAGGTATATTAGAGGGACTACAGCGAGCTACTAATGCTAGACTTTAGGAAGAAGTTAATCTAGTAGGTAGATAAGCTTAGGTTTAATAGGTACGCCCCTTCCTTCTCCTTCTTCCTTGTCCTCCTTTCCTTAAGATGTCCTTAAACGCGTAGGTTAACTATAATATGCTAGTAACGTTTACTAAAAGACTAAGCAATAGGACTAGCTAGTGCTTTATTAATTAAGCTTTTAGTTAATAATTAGCTTACGTAGATCGAAAAGCACTAAAGCATAGTAAAGTATATAGCGCTGTAAGTATACGCCTAAGTAGACTAGACTAGCGCTAAAAGCGCTAGCTGTAAACTAGCGGATAGGAAAAGAAGAGATTATGTCTATAATTTTATAGATAAGTACTAATGTTTAATAGGCATATGTAGGTCTAATAAACAACGATAAACCTTTAAGAAAAGCTACTACATTATGTTCTAGATACGTAAAACAACGCTTATACTTACTAAGATTAATAAGATCTTTATTTATACTATATAAGAGATAAAATTTATTTTTATAGTATTAACCTAATACAAGATATAAAAGGAGCAGAACAACGTACTAAACTTCCCCCTTGTTTAATATACAACGCCCTTTATCGTTAGCATTACTGCTATTTAAACAGAGAAGCTCTACGTAGTTACGCTAAGCGCTATAACAGTTTTAGTAGAATAAAGCGTAGAGTAGCTTTAATTAGGTTAATTAATTAATACTATAATTAGCACTTAGGTAGGTAAGTAATAGGATCTATAGATAGGTTAATTTAAGCAGGTAAGAAGAAGCGGGAAAAGGGAGGTTAAGGGGGCAGCGACTAGGCGCAAAGGCAGTAGGAGGAAAAGGGGAAAGGGGCAGTGCCTACTGTGCTTACCGTGCTAAAAAAGCACCTAGATCTAATAGAATGTACCGATTAGATAGCAAGGTACTAAGCAATAGGAGCGTATATATTAATTAGATATAGATATATTTATTAATGTATTAAAGGTATTAAGCTAGCGTAGGGGGCAAGCCTTATATTTTAGCAACTACATAGCGTATTAAGTAGGGCGAAATGCTATGCTCTTATTAGTCTAATAAGGACTTTTTAACGCTTTACGGTTATTAAACGCTATTTATAACGTATACCTACCGCTAATGCGCGTTTTAAATACTAACCGTTCTATTACGTGAAGCGTTCAAAGCCCTTATATTTTCCCAGTATTGCACGCTTAAGCTCTAGTCGCCTGGCTTCAGTCCTAGATCCTGGACCACAGTTTTGGCCTGCGAAAACATACTTCAAAATAGTTCCAACATCCATCAATCAAGTTCGGCAACCATCAAGATGCCTCCAAAGCGTATGACGGCGAACCCGCTGAAGCCAGCGCGCCATCGCGCAGGCAAAACCACTGGCGACCATTCTTCCGACTCGGACTCTGGCGCAAGCGACAACGAGGAAAACCGTGACGACGACACGCCTGCCCTCCCCGCGCCGCCGAAGGCTTCGAGCGCCAAGAAAATTGCCTCCAACATAGGCCGCCTAGACCTCGAGGCGCGGCAGCGAGACAGAGCCGCGGTCCAAAGGGACAGGGACAGGGAGAAGGACAGAGCGAAGGAAGAAGAGGCGCGTCGGGCGATGGAAGAGGGCTTCGTCACTGAGGAAGAAGACGAGGACGAAAACGTTTCGAACGATGACGACGATGACGACGATGACGACGAGGAAGCCGACAGCAGTAGCGAGGAGTCCGAAGAAGAAGCGCCGAGAAGATTGATGATGCGGCCAAAATTCATACCAAAGAATCAGCGAGATGCCTCCGGAAAGCCCAAGGAGGCGGACGAATCCAAATCCGAAGAGGCCAGTGAGGCCGCTCGAAGGAAGGCTGCCGACGAGCTCGTCGAGGAGCAAATCAAAAAGGACCTCGCCGCACGCGCGGCCGGGAAGAAGCACTGGGACGACGAGGAGAACGAGGATTCGGACGTGGACACGACCGACGGGCTGGACCCGGCGGCGGAGGAGGCCGCGTGGCGCGTCCGCGAGCTCAAACGTCTGAAGCGCGCACGGACGGCGATCGAAGAACGCGAGAAGCAACTCGCCGAGGTGGAACGGCGGCGTAACCTGACCGAGGACGAGCGCAAGGCCGAGGACGAGGAATTCCTGGCCAGGCAGAAGGAAGAACAAGAGGGCAAGGGCAAGATGTCGTACATGCAGAAATACTTCCACAAAGGAGCCTTCTTCCAGGACGAGACCGCCGCGGCGGGCTTGCTCCAGAGAGACATCATGGGCGGCCGGATACAGGACGACGTGCGGAACAGGGAAGCGCTGCCCGAGTATCTACAAAAGAGAGACATGACCAAGCTCGGGAGGAAGGGCGCCTCCAAGTACAAGGATATGCGCTCGGAGGACACCGGGCGTTGGGGCTCCTTTGACGACAGGAGAAGAGACGGGAGCGGTGGGGCGGGGGCCGGGAACCATGACGCGGACGATCGCTTCCAGCCAGATGACGAACGATTCAGACCCGACGAGAGAGGTGCCAAGGGCGCGAATGCGATTCCCCTCGGCGATCGCAGGGAAAAACTGCAGGATCGGAGAAGAGAGGACTCCCAGGATGCCCAGAGACGCGACAGGGACCATTCATATCGAAGGGAGGGGGCGAGAGACCGAGATCGAGAGCGAGAAAGAGATCGACCGAGAGAGAGAGGAAAAGGCGGGAAGACTGAGCGAGACAGAGACAGAGACGGAGACAGAGACAGAGACAGAGACAGAGACAGAGACAGAGACAGACGATCTCGAGGGGACAGAGGCAACGGCCGTCGGGGGTATTCAAGGTCCAGGTCTCCGCGTGGTGACCGCGACAATCATCAAGGTCGACGAAAACGGAGCACTTCGGGCGAGGATCGCTACGATGATAAGAGGCGCAAGGTGGATGCTAGGTAGAACAGCGCAGGCTCTCGAGGCTATCCAATGCCGAGCACCGAATGAAGAATGGATCGCCCACCTTTCGAGAGACGCTGAGGATTTTTTTCTCTTTTTCTCTGACTTCTATATCCTCACAATTTCTACTCGGGCCCTTTCGAACACGCGATGGCTCACAACAGATCCTTCTCCATCGCCTTGGAGAGAAGGCGCCTGGAGGGTCATTCTGGCGTAGGTTCCAGGCCCTCTGCGTTTCGACAAAGTCCCCGGATTAATCACCAAGACGCTTTCCACGACCTATTACGTTCAGCAGTCAGTCCATTGTCTCGCACGAGAAGACGAGGCGGCAGGGAGAAGGCGGAGTTTACCCTGGCAAAAGGAGGCAGGGAGCTGGGAAGAAGCATGATGTCCGGTTTCGTCATCACCATCTCTCCCAGTTGCAGATACCCCGCATCCAGGACCGATCCAGTCGCGACGCCCTCTTCTGTGCCCGTTGGCGGCAGTCTCGAGCGGCTCGTCGGTGGGAAGATTGGGTAATAGTGCCTCTGCTGAATCACGTAGCGACACAATCTGCTCATCGGGTCCCCTTTGATGGCGCCATTGGATAACACTTCGCCTTTGAGTAGCTCGAACAGCACGTCCTGACTTGAAACTCCAAGAAGGGTCTCGTTCATGAAAAGAACCATCGGATTCGTGAGAAAACGTACAGACTTGGGCAGCCCAAGGTCGCGGCGGACAATCGTATCTTGGGGCCAGGAGACGTGCTTGTCCATGACGTCCCTCACCGAGGGTATGAGTATGATGGCAATATGGGGATGCTTGTTGATCAGTGTGCTCAGCGCCCGCGTAAAGAGATGTTTGAACACACTATTCATGTCGACGCTGTCAGGGTCGACAGGGCAATCCTCAGGGAGGTCGAAGTCTCCCGTCGCGATTAGCGGATGGTCAATGTCGAGAAAGGGGCCCGTCAAGACAAGGGCGTCCGCATAGGCATCCGCCGCCTCGGCGCACAGAGCGTGCAGGGGCTCGAAATCCAGATTGTCGTCCGCTGTGTAGGGTCCAGCAGCGAACATCACATTCAGCGCCGGCGGCTCTTCGTCGGAATCCATGGCATCCGGCCCGCCTCTTAATCTTTGCCTGTGCGCCTCCAGTGTTGACGGTGGTGAAGCCGCACTTGGCAGGGTGGGGATCTCGAGCATCTCCTTCACGACGAATTCGTTGCCTGTCGCGTTAGCTCCTCTCAGAGCGACGATTTGACCAGGAAAGAAGCTCCAGCTCCGGACGAGCCCCATGTTGAGCGGAACCCGCAGACCTCTTCCTGACTGCTTGGACGTTTCGAGCACCAGCGACGCTGCATTCAACTTGCCATCGAGAGAGTCAGACGCTATGCGCCCCACAGCCACAATCTCCATCGTCCCAGCAGTGGCAGCATTGCCAAATGCCGATTCATCAAGCCCATGATGCTCCTGCACGATAGTGACGAAGTCCAAGATTCGCTCGTTCAGCACCCCCTCCACGTCCCCGAGTCTCATCGCCATGGTCTTGTACGCAATCTTCTTGTGTTCCATCCCCGAAATCAGCCTGATTCTCGGTTCTCCGTACGGCCCAAGGGGGCGCTTTGCCGCGGGCAGCGTCTCGTTCATGACCTCCACGACCTCCCCGGCATTCGTGCGCTCAGCAAACCTCGATACCCTACCTAGCCATCAGTAAAGGCCCTCCCGACGCCCTTGCCGGGCACAATTGAATGAAGAAGAATGGTGATGCTCACATCGTCGTCGACATCCCCAAATTCTTCAGCTGCTCGCTCATGCCAGCCGCTGGTGAGGCCGTCCTGGGAGTCCTCTCCATGTTCCTCATCGTCTTCGCCGCCGTCACGGGCGTGCCCGGCACTAACCCGTCCAGCAAGCCGAGAACATCACCGCCACGACCCCTGGCTCTTGGTGTTGCCGAGGCCTTTCGATCATTTGGTCTCGAAGCCTGTCGCTTGGACTTCTCCAGCTTGTCCTGCATCGCCTGCTTAAAATTGCGCACGAGTTGGAGCGAAACATCCTGCACATCGAGCTCCAGCTGGATGCAGTAGGATTCCCATTTGAAGAAGAGGTCTTCTGCGGTGATATCATGCAGACGCATTATCGACTCGAGCTCACTGAGCACATCGGGCTCGAGGCTTCCATTGGGAAGGGAGAAGAGCGATTGGATTTCCTCTTCGTCCGTCATGATGGCGGTGGTCGATTATGCGCAGGATCAGGGAAGGATTGTTGAGAAAGACGGGTCAAAGATAGATGCCTTGCGATAGCGGAGAATACCACTCTGATCCTGAGAATGGATACCAGACTGTCATGGGTGGAGTCTGCTTTGCATTCTTGGGCTCTCGGTGGAAGGCTCGAGATAAACGTCTCTCCTTCAACTGATACTAGAGAACGGAAGACGCGACGCGTCCAGGTACGCGTAAAGAGGTGTTAGTAGCATCATCGATACGACAAAAATCTCGTCGCGTGCACGTGATTGGTGACTAATCTATGCCCTGGATTGAGTATGGCCCCTGAAATCGAATTGTGAGGTATTCCGAACTTCATGGGCAGATCATCGTGCCAGGTCTCGAAGAAGTGTATCGTTTCTGATCTCTGCGGGGCTACATTAAGATTGTAGTGGGATTTCAATAGTCTACAATACATTTGCTACACAGGTAGGGAGATACCTGCAGCTTCGGCGGTTTGTTCTGTTTTGCTCAGATAAATCTTGCCTCGCAAACGCTACCCATCGGCTCGAATCGATATATACATCTTCACTGATAAAGGATAATTGGCTCTGATCAGGTGCCATCTTCAGCTTTCAATGATCTATGATGATATGGGCGAAGTCTCCTCAATCCTTGGAGCCCAGTGAACTCTCGAGGTTCCAGTTGGGCCAGAAATTAGCCGCTCCGTCGTAATCAAAGCCAATGGCCGCCTGTTTTGTCGGTGAACTCAGAGCGGCCTCCGCGGCGAGGAGGTTTGAGAAGTCTATGCCCTCGGGATCCTGACTGTCAAGGATGGGAAGATTGTCAAAACCAGGGACTTCCTGGCTGTCGATAGAGAAGTGCGTCTGGTCCGTCAGCATTTGAGCGATGCGGCGGCTGATGGGTGTGTTGAATATCGCATCTTCGAAGCCACCTTGGTTCAGGCGTGGACTGCGCCGACGAGTGTTGCTGTTGCTTCCGGGGACAGAAAGCGTCGCCCCCTGGGCCTTGGTGGGTGTCCGTTGAGACGGCTGATGACCAGGGGATTTCCTAGACCGGACCGAATGCAACGACCGAGAGACACTCCTTGTGATGGGCCGATGACTAGGCGTCAGGCGGGTAGGCGTCTTCAAGGGAGGCACAGGCCCAGAAGTCGCGTTGGGAGGCGGAGTGGATGGACGTGATAGACCCGGACTCCCGCCGAACAAATCTTCGAGATCGTCCTGTTCCTCCAACGATTGACCAGGGTCGTTGCCAGCATGGCCCTGCTTGTCCTTGGAAATGCCTTTCCACTGCTGGTGCTCGCCGATCTGCACGGTGTTAATGTCAACGTCAATCAGCGCCTTAGGCATGCCATCCTTTCGGGGAGTTGGGAAGAGCAATCGTCTTGTGGTGCCCAGTGCCTCATCCGCCTCCAAATCGGTAGTGTTCTGGCCCATGATTCTCTCTCGAGATCCCGGGACGTCTGCGATGGCATCATCGATCGCTGCCAGCTTTGACGCCCCCTCGTTGTCAACAATTGACGGACCTTGCGCCGCTATCGTCAAATTTAGATCGACATGGACGACAGACGCCAGGTCGGGCAACCTGGCCGGCGATGACGGTTCGATCGGCTCGATGGAGTCCGTGGGAATATAGCCCTCGGAAACAGCGTGGCCTCGCGTGACACCCTCCTTGAATCGCGGCTTCTTCGGACGAGCGACGGCCCGGCCAGTGCCCCTCCTTCGCCTCTCTTGGCCGAGACGCGAGAGATCCTTTTCCCATCGATCTGAAGGCCGATGACTCTTGCTTTTGGAGAGCCAGATACCACAAGGATTGCAGAGCAGCATTTCCTGCCAAAGCTTTCTATCATCAAGCGGTGACAGGCTCTTCTTGATGATGCGATGCAAGACCGGCTTGTCATCGGAATCTCGCTGTATAACCTCGACGGCAGTCACTCTCCCGGGCTTCTCGGAGAATTCAAAGTCCTCGGGCTCACCCTGCTTCTCTTGCACCCAGATCTTTCGCCAGGTCGGCGTCTCAATGGCACCGCAGTTGGTGCAAAAAGGTGGCATCTCTCCATTGATAATTGCCTGCTCGAGCCGCTGCTTTATGGCGTGTTTCTTGACAATATTCTTGTTCGATCTCGGTGCCTGAGGCGAGGATGGGCAAACCACGCTCTCAGCGGGCGAATAGGATTCTCGATGTGTATTGCTCGGTTGGGGGGGGACAATATCTGCTGGCTCGCCTCCGGCCACTGGCAAGACCAGAGGCCCGCTCGATGTGGCTCGACGAAGACTGGTTGGTACAGTCCTCGGCCGAGTGACCTCTGGCGCCGCCACCGAAGCTCTCGACAGCGGGGAGGGTTCGCTCGCAGGTGCAGCAGGCATTGGAAACGTCAGCGGGCCGGCAGATTGAGATCGATGAGCCTGACGATTGTTTCTCGGTCGCGGAGGATCGCGCATCGGTTTCCCAAGAGGCGCAGCCGGCGGAGCGGCAGATGGAAAGTGTGGTTCCGCGGGGGCCGCTGACTGCTGAGTATCCTGAACTGAATTCTCACGAGGTGGAGGTGACGGCTGGGACGGAAGTGATCTCGGTGCCGAGACGTCTCTCATACCGAAACTCAAAGCCAATTGCAAAACTGGATCTTGGCTCAAGTCGATGGGCGGAGAAGTGACTTGCGGGGTCTTCTCACTAGGAGGAAAGGCTGCCTTCTCTACCTGCGACGCGCTCTGGGCCTGTGGTAGAGCATCGAGCTTCAACCTGGCTTGGGTGTGCAGCCGAGATTGAGACGTCGTTTGAAGCTCGGTGTCGGGTTCTTCCTCAAGCTGGTGCTCAACGACAGGGGGGGCATCAGCAGCTCCTACTCCATGGTCAGAGGTCGCTCCGATTTCCGCTGCATCGGTTCTCGGTGGTGTGGCCGGCTCGTGTGCCGGGTGTCTCGATGAATCATTGCCCGTCTTCAAGGTCGAGAAACTTGGGACGGGCTGCGAATCATCCGGGACAAAACGTGGCTGTGCGGATTCCTCGAGCAGCACATGCGCGCTGGAAGACGGATGTGGCGTCGTGTAGCTGTGAACGTGGACAGAGGCCTGTCCTGACGGACCATCTTGCGCCGGAAAGACTTGGACGGGAGAATTGCTCGTCTTCTCGCCGCCATCGCGAGGGGGTTGGGGGGGAGGGGATGTCTCGTCTTCAATCCGAGCAGGATGCTGTTCCTCGCTCACGAGACGGTCACGCTCGTGGTTTGCAGAGTTGGATTCCCGCGGAGGCCTCGCTATTGGCATGGGGGGGAGCACTGGACTAGAGGGCGGTGGACTAGACCTCAGAAAGGGCATTATCCGTGGAATCGGTGGTGACGATCCGATCTCGAGAGGGCTTCCTTCCGAAAAATTGGGAGTGGGCGCCAGAGATTCTGGAGATCTGCCGTCCAGACTCGGAGACATGGGTGGCCTGGGCTCGCTGTAGGATGTGGTGTGTGGTAGTGCCGGCGGCTGGCTCAATCTCGATTCGTGGTGGACTCTGCTGCCCCCTTGACCCGGTGCTCCCCGAAATCGGCCCCGAGGCACGGGCGTAGGAGCCCGGGGAAGCTCCTGCGACTGGATCGCTGTGCTCACTTCAGCGTTTGTCGCGATGGGACGAAAATTTCGTAGCGAGCTCGAATTGCTGGCCGCGACTCTCAGGGACTCATGTGTGGCGCTGAATGGATTCGAATCGGCCTTTCCCACCATGGTTGTCTTGACTCGCTTCTTTGCCGGACCCTCTTCGCGGGGCTCCTCCCCTTCCGTGCCGTCCTCGTAGCCAGATGTGTTCCCTTCGGTGACCTTCTTCCGTGGCCTGCCTCTAGGCCGGCCGGTAGGAGGTTTCCGTTTAGGAGGCCTGTTCGACGTTCTGCTAGAGGGTCTCGAGGAGCTCGGAGGGACGGCAGGCTGAGCGGACAAATCAACAGGAGTCGGCGCAATTCTGGACAATTCTTGAGGCGGCTCTATTTGCTGGACGGAGGAGGGAGGCAGACTGGGCTGTTCGACCGGCGGTGGGGGGCCCGGGGGGAGATCCTGGCAGGCATTCGGTGATGGTGGGCGAGGCTGGAGCTCCCTGCCACTCGGGTGGGCTATTGGGGGGACAGGTTGCCCAATATGAGGGTTGGACTGGAGAAAAGACGACCATTCTGAGTGTCCTGTTGGTGTCAATGTGGCATCATTCTGCGTAGGAGCGGGAGCGGGAGCGGGAGGGGGCGCGGGCATTGATCGTTCTGACGCCTGCTCGGCCGGGGAATGCTCGACAGCGCGTCGAGGTTTGGCCATTTCGGACAGCTTCAGCCTGATCTCCAGAGTCTCCCGGCTTCCGGTGCCAAAAACACCCAGCACATTCCTCGTGACCCGCCCAGTCACCATCTTTGGCGCCTGGCCCATGGGATTCCCTCGTAACAAAGAATCGATCGTCCACGACAGCAATCCGTATCCCACGAGCGGCAGGTCAGGCTCTGAATGATCGACAGCATAGATCGTGTAGTCGCAGTCCTGATGCGTGATCTCCGGGCTGGCTTCCGTGATGACGTGGATGCATGTTCTCAGATCCACCACCCCAATCGTGAGCGCGTTGTGGATAGCCACTGTCTGAATATGAAGCATCTGCGGGCATCTTGCTAGGCACTGGACTTTTGCCTCTTTGTCGAACGTGTAGTGGACCTTCACTGACGTTGCACATGAATTAGTCAATGCGACAAAAGCTTCCCCTGCCACGCGAATCGTTGTCCGTTCTGGCCTAGACAGGTGATCATACAGCCCATGGTCCTGATCTGAACCCCAAACTCGTCCGCTTCGCTGGCGACAGGGATGGCTGGATTGCCGTTCTCATAGTGGCTCACATGCGGAGCCATCGCAGGAGGTGTCGGTGCTATCGCGGGGGCCATGGCGCTCGTCGGCATCGTCGTCGCCGTCGTGGGCGTCGCCGTCGCCGCCCTTGGTGTCGACGATGGGGTGGTCGCGCCCTTTTGATGATTGCGGCGGCTGCTGTTGTTATGATGGTGAGGCTGATGACTGCTGGGATTGCTGCCACTGTTGCCACCCCAACCACCGGCAGTAGCCACGGACGAAGGCGTGGCCATGACGAGAAGGCCTCGTCCAGCGGCCGCGGATGGAGGTCCTTATGCAAGCAGCTCTGCGCGATCAATCCATCCAACGATGGTTCTGTGGACAGCCTGAAAACCCTCGCTTTGCCAGAGCGGAGGTCGTGTCTCGAGCCCGCCCTTAGTATCGATCGTCCGCGTTGCCCGGTAACCGTGTTGCTTGCGGAGAATTTGGATTGCGGAGACGAGCCTGCCGAATCATGCGAAGAGCAGGAGCCTTGGAAGACGACGGTCTCGCGACTACAGGTTCTGATAGTCGAACAGATTGGGAAAGATGAAGCGAGTCTAGACGGAGGAAGAAACGACGAGTAGCCTTGCTAGCAAGCAGACTGCAATGATAGATGATTTCCATACTAATGTAGGATGTTGTAGACAGGAACGCAAGGGCGACGGCAGTAATTGACGTGTTAGGTACGATCGGAGTACGGGCACCTGCAGGCTCTAGCTCCTTCGGCTGACTAAGGGCTCTGCTACTAACAAGCTTAAGCAATAAAGTACAAAGAGAGCTCTTATAAACGAGAGGTACTACAGTAGAGTAGTACTACTAGTACCTATTCACTTATATAAAATATTAATAGAAATTACATTATTCTTCAAATACCTATTTAGATTTAGAAGAAGTAACAATAATGAAGGGTTAGGGTTAGGG
>NIGD01000012.1:0-103804 GCA_003055185.1 Escovopsis sp. TC
CCCTAACCCTAACCCTAACCCTAACCCTAACCCTAACCCTAACCCTAACCCTAACCCTAACCCTAACCCTAACCCTAACCCTAACCCTAACCCTAACCCTAACCCTCATACATAGGACGCGTCTCGATCTATGGCAAAAGATATAGAGGTACGTACGAAATCAGACGCTCTTTTCATAGCTTCACGTACGAAGTGCAAAAAAGATCCTCGATCCCTAGAGATGCTCGCATCTATTTACTCTTGAAAGAAATATCCCTTTCAAAGCAGCTACTTCCCTCTTCGCACCCGTCAAATACAGTGTTACAGCGTCTCTTTGTTCACTCACTTTTCCCCCTGGATTACTGGGCCACTGGAACACCATCCGTCACAGACCCATACGGCCCCATGGTCCAGTTGCCGAAGCACGAAAACTCGAACTGGGCCTTGCCAATGCTCTCCTGGGCAATCTTCAAGAAGGTCTGAAGGTCGCACCACCCGTCGTCGCGGTAGGGACACTCGGGGAAACTCGTGTGGAGGGGAATCGTCCGTTGGTTGAGGATGAAATGGACGTAGCTCGTCTTGCCCGTCGAGAAGTCGTACGGGCCGTTGCCTTCATCGCAGGACCGGACGGGCTTGACGACGTGGGGGGCGTCGATGATCTCGATGACGAGACGTGCCGCAAAGGGCGTGATGTTGCTGACGACAAATCCCTGTCCCGGGGCCGGGCCTGTCGCTGGGAGGACTCCGGCGAACTGTTTGAAACCGAAGGCCGTCAAAGCCCCCAAGATGGAGGAGTCGTGGCCAAAGTCGAGGTACATCCCCTGGTCAAGCGGGAAGGTCACCGGGTTTGTGTCCTGGGTCCTGTTGGCATTCGTCGTTCCGGGGTCGCTGTCGAGAAGGTGACCCTGAACTCGTGCGATGAACTCTTCCACCCAAGCGATACCGGCAGCTCGTCCGACAGGACTCATGAACCCCCCGTAGGAGGAAGACACGATGGACCCCGCATACCCGAACCCCTCCCACTCCTTGTACGTGAACAGCTGGCAGAGCTCGCTGTATCCCGCAGTGATCGTTTGATAGGCGCACAGGGACTGGGCATTGTAGCTGTCCTCGACGGTCCAATTGAAGCCGGGGGCGAATTGACTGAGCCACGCAGTCCTTTCCTTCAGATACGTGTTCTGCCACTCAATCACCGCGTCGTTCTCGAGGTTCATCAACACCGGCAACGAGTTGGGGCAGTTCCCAATCCCGGTCAGGGAGCTGTTGAAGCCGCTGCCGGAGATCATGGTCAGAATGTTGGCGTATTCCTTCCAGTCAAGGCCGATCATGCCGGCGAGGAAGTTCTCGGCACTCTTGACGGCGCGGTCGACGGTGGTAGATCGAACGACGAGTTTGTGGGACGCGTTCTGGTTGAAGAGGGCCCCGTAATTGTAATAGTGCTGGACGCCGCTCTCAAAGAGCTCTTGACGCCCCTTGGCCACCAGGATGTTGATGCCCGGGTCGGCGGAGAAGTCGTTGAGGAACTCGAGAGCGCCGGTGAACTTGACCCCGTGGGCAGTTGCGTTGACGATCTTTTGCGAGAAGACCGGCGTTGCCTCCTGGTCGGAAGGGTACCTCGAACCGTGGCGATGAACCATGAATACCTGCTTGATCTCGGAGCCCTTGGGAAGCGCATACTCGGCGACGCCAAATCCCTCCTCTGGGACGAAGTAGGGACTGTGACGCAGGGGCGGTCAGCGCAAGACATGGTCTGGGGCTGATAGGGTGTCATCATTACCTCAAGGCTCCCATCAGGTGAAAGATGTTGCGACCATTGGCGCCGGAGATGGGCTCCGAGGTCTGAACGGGGTTACTCGGGTCATACTGCGCTTGGAACGGGCCCGGGTTGATCTCGGCCAAGAGTGCGGGGATTCCCGTCGCCGTGGTACCTGAACGAAATGGTTAAGCCATTGGACTGCGAGAGTCATGGGAAAATACATGTATGTGGCTTCTCCACCCACCTTGATAGCTTGCTGGCTCCGTTTGGAAGAAGGCAGCGTCGTCGGTCAAAGTGACAGTGGGCGCCGGAGTAGTCGTAGCTCGACGGTCGAGCTTGGCGGCCCTGACGCCCGAGGCACCGGCGGCGAGCGCAAGGAGGGCGTTGGCGAGCATGGTGACGAGGAGGGGCAGACGTCGATTCGCGAGACAGCACGGTGACAGGGCGATGCTTCACCAACTCGCGGCCCAGGGGGGGGGGCAGTCTCTTGGATATATAGAGCGCATCCCGGGGTGGCTCCGGGTCTGGCTGGGCTCCTGTCATCGGAAGCTGGTCTGCCTGAACCCCTGGTTCGTCTGGAAGGCGATTTGCCTGGTAGGCGACCGAGATGTTTGATCTTGTCGATTCAAGCACGGTAGCGTCCGAGGTGTAAGTCCAAGATATCGATCGGATTGACCCACGTGTTCCCATAAGCGTACAACTTCTAGTGCCCGGCTAAGAAGTTTATTCCTTGCGTAGATCGTTCAAGGCCTGCCCCGTACTCCGAACTCCGTAGGAAACGGCCAATCCCACGTCTTCATTCGCCTACGATCGGGCCACATGCTTTGGAATAGGGGCGTTCATTCGACGTTCGAGAAGAACCATCACAACACTCCGAAGACGGAGACATGCGTTTCGGTCATGTCATCTGGAGCACGCGACGCCCTCCTAAGATGATCCAGATGGATACGCGAGGCTGGCAAGGATGGCGACGACGCTGCTTGGCCTCCATTTTGTCCCGAAGTCCGTTGGCACGTGTTGCGTGAGGCATCGTTTTCAAATCGAGAGTCGGCATACGGTGTACTCCGTACAGTGTGTCATAAAACACACATACTGTACCGGGCCCGGGCTCGGACTTTCCCCACTTGAGCTCCGGGAAGTCTGCCCCTTCGCCGATCCCAGCCAAGCGTACGGAGCAGTGCGTAGAGCCTGTCAAAGAGCTCCACCACGGTCATCTCGAAGCTGCGCTTGTCTTCGACCAAATGCAGGGGCGATAGAACCGCGTCCCTGTTCTCCCAGGAAAGGAATAGCCCGCAACGAGAGGCTCCGATCAGATGCTGCGCCACGTCAGACTCCGCCCCGGACGCCACACCCGAGTCCGACCTAGAATGTGGCTGTATCCCCGGCTTT
This sequence comes from Escovopsis sp. TC, assembly GCA_003055185.1. Lineage (NCBI taxonomy): Eukaryota > Fungi > Ascomycota > Sordariomycetes > Hypocreales > Hypocreaceae > Escovopsis > Escovopsis sp. TC. The sequence goes on from NIGD01000012.1 coordinate 3,125, forward strand.
TAGTCATCCTTAGTCAGATCCCGGACGTCGCCCCCTTAGCCTGCAGGTTCTCACCAGAGATTTGAGTGCAGATGCTTCAAGGGTTTGCGACCATGATCTGACATGCTGTGGGCCAGCTTGGATCTCTAGTATCAAAGAGCTGAATCGTGGGCGCGAGTGTGTGATATTTTAGTCTCTTTTGCCATCGCGCACCCATTACCTCCCTCCTCACCTTCTCTCTTACGCCATCTACTTCTCCGCGTTTCCTCATGTCTTCCTCACCCGCCGTCGATCACAAGATGACCTTTGCGCCAGAACGTCCGCACGATACCGCAAGGCCGAGCACGATGGGCTCCTCAATCCTAGATCAGGAGCAGGCACAGGCGCAGGCGATCCATCCCGTTGCCGTCGCCAAGTTCGATGGCTCCTTTGCGCCGAATGCGAGGCCGATCGCCCCGACGACGGACGTTCCCTGGTACAGAAGCAGAGAGTATCTGCTCAGCGGCTGGACCAATGAATACGTCTGGAAGGCTGCGGTATGTCATCTTCTGGCTCATCCCTCTCAGAAGCTGTTTCGGGCGCAGCCCGTATGCTAACTTCGATGCGACTGCAGATGATTGAGAGCATAGGGACGTCTTGTCTCGTCTTCGTGTCGGGCCACACGACCGCAACGCTGCTCAACTACGGCACGAACCAGCTCGGCGCGTATATTGGCATTTCCAACATCTTCCTCATTGCTGTTTTCATCTACGCGACGGCCGCCACGACCGGTGGCCACCTGAATCCTATGATCACGTTCTCGGCTATCTTTGCAGGCATCTGCCCTGTTTCCAGAGGTCAGTCTGTGCAATAGCAAATACCTTTATGGTATTCGGAATACTAATGAGCCGTTCTCTGTCCCTGCAGGAGTCCTATATCTTTGTGGCCAGACCCTTGGCGCGGCCTTGGGTGGAGGCGTCTTGCTTGGCGTCTATGGCAGTGAACGGTCCAAGGCGTAAGTTTCATATATCTACCTTTCGATCATCGCGCAAATACTCACGCTTCGTTTAGGCTACACGGAGGCGGCTGCTTTTTCGACCTCTCCGAGATGAGCCTGGGCCAGGTGTTCCTCAACGAGATCTTCGGTTCCTTCGCCCTTCTCTTCCTGTCCTACGGTGTCGGTCTCGATCCTCGACAAGCATTGTTGTTCGGCCCTCGATTTGGACCAGTCCTCGTTGGCTCCTCGCTTGGCCTCATCACGTTCGCCACCAGTGGGGTCATCCCGGGCTATGCGGGAGCCCAGATGAACCCGGCCAGATGCTTCGCGTACGGTGTTGCGAAACAGGATCTGACCTGTAAGTCACGGTCACTTCGACGACCCAAAAACCTGCCCAATAGCTGACGAAGTTGCAGACCAATGGATTTGGTGGTTCGGTCCCGCGATCGCGGCCCTTTTGCTGGCCTTCATCTACAACATTGCCCCGCCTCATTTGAAAGACAAGCACGCCAAGGACAACGAGCAACACACCCTGCCGAGTTGATCGACATACTTGAGGGCAACCGCAGAGTGAAAATTCTCATTATGAGCAATTGACTGTTTTCATGGTCGTATGGAGACGGCGCACTGGGTGCATCAATTGCAGGGTTCGGAAACATCAACATTTGCATAATGGTAATTTGGCACATGATTATAGTATAGACAGAAGCGAGCATTTGACTTTTGTTTCAAATCATCACAAATACAATAGTACATCTTTTCGCGTTACCGTGCAACCCAATCGGTCAGATCCCCCTTCACTTGACCTAGCCGCTGCAGCAGGCAAGGTGGCGAGAACCCTGGCATGGTGGCAAGATCTTCGCGGGCCGGCAACGCACTAGTATCGATGGCCGCGATGAGACCTCAGGCCGGAGCTCAATATGCTTTGTGATGCACATATTCTGTCGGCCTACTCTTAGTAACAGGCCTTCACAGCCCCTCGAAGACAGTCTCAGTGAGCAAATCGCATGGGTACTATCTTGGCAAAGAGATCACCTGTGTGCTAACTATCAGATGACCCTTTCCAAAGAAGGGACTGGATCAGCGTATGCAACCCCAGAGTTTCCTCAACAGACGACGAAGCCCGCGTGCTGTCGGCGGCTCCGTGGTGACCTTCGGCCCGCCCTTGGCGACTGTCGCCCTGGCGAGAGTCGGGGTCTCAAGAGCTTCCACCTCGCACTTCCCTCGCGCCGCCTCCGGCTTCTCGATTGTCTCTTGAGATGAAATCGCGCCCGTGTCAAAGCTCATCGGCGAGGCCGCCGTCAAGTGAAAATATTGCCCTCTATCATCAAAAGTGCCAGACGGTCCGCCAAAAAGCTTGCCACTTGACAGGGCAGATCTTGCGATTCCTGACTTGGTGACATAGAGATTCTTGTGTCCATCAATTTCCACCACACAATTGTGCCATGGCGTTGGTATATGCAGCAGGTCGCTCGACTGCATCAGGGATCCGTCTGCTGACAGGACATTGGTTGCCCGGACCCCTGATCCAAACATCTGAATGCCAAATTTCGGGCCCGAATTGTCATGGCTTCCCGCCAAGTCAGTTTCATCTAATGCCGAGTTCGAGGTGAGTAAGGACGTCTGACTCACGCATGGATTGACAGCCGGACGTGATGAGGAAACAACAGCTCGACCAAATTTGAATACGCTTGATTGCGCTGGATTTTTTTGCGTCAATACCATTTGAAGAATCAAAGAGCCGAAAGATAGCGTATTACTTACTCGAATCATCTCGAAAGCGACCTTGGACGAGAGCTTCCTTCGCTGGCTTCGACTCATGAATTCGGTATAGGCGTTCTGGTCCAGATCCTCGAGCATGAACTTGGAGAAGCCTCGGTACAGCGCGAGGACTGACGCCTCTTCTGACTTGATACGCTGCTTCAGGTCCGCGCTTCCGGTCTGGAATCCCAGCATCAGCACTCGGCGACAAAGCTCAGAGTCACGACTGAGCCTCGTTGGGATGTGGTGATCGATGTTGGGTATCAGCTCGTGCAATTTCAAGCCCTCAGACTCGTCCATGGCAAATATGTCTGTGAGGGACCTGAACCCGATGCGGTCTTTTCCTCCACGAGTGCGTGTTATTCTGTCGTTCATCTGAATGAGTTCAGCTCCGTATGTATCGACGACTTCATCATCCACACCAACTACACAACCATCAGCTTCCAAGAATCTTCAATACAAGCCTCTTGATCGAAGCTTACTGCAATCGCTGAAGACGTGCCCGTCGCTGATCATCCAAATCTTCGCCCCGGGAGTGTATATTCTCTCGATGCCCTCGATGAAACGGTTCAGGTTCTCGAGAGCAATGAACTCTCCGCGATCTGGCTGCGTCCCCTGAACTTTGTTCAAATTGGAGGACTTGCACGGAAACGCAGGAAGACAAAACTCAAGTCTCTGGCCGCTGTTGACGAAGTGCTTGACTCTGTCGAGAAAACAATCTCGTCCTTGGGCGCTCCATTTGTCGTCTCTGCTGCTGTACCTCAATTCTCGGTCGAAATGCTCGACGATGGCTTCTGCGATGCTTTCCGCATAAGCATCCGGAAGTCGATGATTCACTTTCGTACGATACTCGACATTGACAGAATTGAGGACCAAGGAGCACAGGAATGAGTCCAGACTGGGTGATTCGCTCAGGACATCTTCACTCCGAAAAACTATTCCAAATATTTCCTCAGACCCCCTTGGCTGTTCAACAAGTGCCAGGCCCTCGAGTGGCGGGTTTGCCAGGCGACGTGAGCTGACAGGGATGCGGGAAACTTTCCTCGAGGGGGGTCCCTCACAAATCTCAGCTTCCAGTGTGCTCCACAATGACTCGACTGTATGTTTTTCGCGGCTAACACATTGCAACAGCCTTCCAGAGCTGCTTCGGACGTACAATGCGAGGACGCGGTGGAAGAATGCGTTCTGCGAAGTTATCGGATCCATCGTGGTCCACTCAGTCTGCTTGGGTCGTCTCGGGTGGTGCGTTTGTAGGTTTCGTCCAACAGCGGAGTTAAGAAGCTTGGGCTTCAAGATGAGTGAGGCACTTTGTTCCCCCTTTTTATCGTCTTCGGTTGTCTAGAATGGCCGGACTCCCTTTGTGGGCCAACATTCATCAACCAACAAATTGCCCTCGATGGAATGGCCCCTTCAATCCCTGCATTGACTCTGCCACCACTAGTCAAGGCATCACAGGGCGCTGCTCCGTGGATGCACGTCGAGGAATATCACCACTGCGTCCAGAGATATCTCTCGGAGGCGTCGACGATGGATTCACACCCGTTTCAACCTTTAGTCGTACTACGACCGACTATCTAGGAGCTGATCTAGGCCATGATCAGCCCTGATTGGGAACAACGATGGATTGGCCTTGAGTCATTCTTAGAATCCACTTCCAGCAGGCAGGAGCAACGTCAAAACGGTACGTCAGAAGGCTGACCGGGGGGGTGCTGAATCGAAGATCGAGAAGGATGCGCCGGGCACCAGCACGAGTTGGGGGCGAACACACCCTCTATCGCAGGGTTGCATGTGCCTTGTCTCTGTGGGGAGACAAATTGTCGACTGGCTGCGGCTTCGACCATCCTGTCAAGTGTCTTTGACCTCATCCGGCTCATCAACTCAATCTCAGAACGGTGTTCCAAAAAAAGACTGTCAGCGCCGACGTCCCGTAGTCATTACGAGGCCGCCGGATGAGAGAAGTCAGGTTCTCCTTCTCTTCAAACGGAGATCTCCCCATCCCATTGCTTCAGCATTGCAGCAGCAACCATGGCAGGTCACTGGCTTTCTTTTGCAGCAAAGCTGCTCTGTCTGTGCCTCTTCGTGGGCGTCTCTTTATGCTTCCTGTTTCTTCGGCCCCCCAGGTACCCCCTCGGAATTCCTAGCATCCCATTTTGGGTTGCTCTCATTCCCCTCTTTCGGGATGTCGATCAAGAAGATGTCTTCAAGACCTACGTCAAGGACAAGTTGGAGAAACACGGAGCCGTCAAGATATTCTTCGGGTCTCAGTGGAACGTTCTCGTCCATCGCCCGGCCTACCTTACGGCCGTCTTGAAATACGAAGACGAGTATCAAAAGAGCGGCAACCAGAAGAAGATTCCTAGAAGCGTTCTAGCGTCCTTGCTCGGAGATAACATTATTTCTGCTCACGGAGAGCATTGGCGACTATACCAGGAAATCATCAAACCAGGTCTTCAAAGATCCTTTCACAATGATATCGCAAGTCTCGCCAGCAATGCCCAAATATTAAGCGATCTTCTTCTCGCTCAGCAAGACCAGCACCCGCAAAAAGGGGTGGAAGTCCAAGCTCTCCTGCAGAGATACACGATCGCAAATTTTTCTCAGACATTCTTCGACGCCGATTTTGGAGTAAATGCAGCAATCTTCTTTCTTTCCAGTCTCACAGTGGATGTGCTTGCTGATTATTGGTTGCTAGACCTTAGAGAACGAGGACTCATATCTCCACCAGCTTCAACTGTCGATCAAAAGGGAGATTTTCAAACCAGTATTCATGAACTTTCCCATCCTCGACAGCCTCGGTCTCCCAAATCGCGAGGGGGCTCGTCGGCTCGCAGCTCATTTCACCGATCAGCTAGTCGCCGCTGTCTTGAGATCTGCTTCGGCAAGAAATATTGAAGGGCGTGCCAGTGAAAATCTTGGGCCTCGTCTCGCAAAGGCCTGGTGGTCGGGCAATTTGAGCGAGAAGCAATTTCGAGACAATGTCACCGTAACCTTTGTTGCCGGACAAGAGAATCCTCAGCTCGGTCTCGCCTCCACGCTGTATTTGCTGGCGAAGCATCTGGTGCGTTTCCTGCTGCACGACCAAGAAGCTCGACTTTGGACGTTGCCAAGGCTGATCGTCGCTCAAGGACATCCAGGAGCGCCTGCGAATGGAGCTTGAGGACGTTCCATGGGAGTCGCCCAGCTCAGAGGCGCTTCAAGAAAAGCCTTTGCTCACGGCCATCATCCTGGAGAGCCTGCGACTTCTTCCACCCATCGGCCAGCTGATCAATAGAAGAGCTTGCCGGGATCTGCTTCTCGACGACGGCATCATGATCCCTGATGGCACATACCTTGGATACAATTGCTATTCTACGAACAGAGATGCTGCTGCGTGGGGTTCCGACGCCGACGAGTTTCGGCCCGGGAGGTGGGGCATCAACGTCGAAGAGATCCAGAAGAATTACCGCCGGCGGAAGGCTCGTGCCGAATTCATCAGCTTCCACGGGGGCCGCCGAGCCTGCCTGGGCGAAAAATTTGCTCTACTGGAGCTCAAAGTAACCCTCTTTGTGCTCTGTCGCACCATTCGATGGAGACTCGATCCCACCTGGGCTGACAGGCTGACCCCGGTATTTTCCCCCCCTTTGTTTCGGTAGCGAGCTCCTGACAACCACCCCTTTCCTGCATCGATCATACCGTCCAAACCAGGCAAAGGCTGAAGCTAATCGAGTACTACCCGATAAATAGTCCGGCCCTATTTGTCCTCGAGCTCTGAGAATCCTCCTCGAAAGGATTTAGGAAGGAAGGGCGACGGAGTAGCCGGGGGTGAGCAACTCAGCCGTGGCGTGATGGCACGCTGTGTGCCTTGAGTGGTGTTGACTGGTTTCTCAGGGTGGATGGACGGACCATTCCCTATGCCGGGATTCGTAATCTTTTCAGAACTCAGCCAAGGCACAACAGCTGCATAACTGCCATCAGCTCACGTAGGTCATCGTATTGAGCGCAGGAGATGTCTATGTCGCTAGATGCAGGCACGCGCACGTGTTTTCATTCTCACACGACATATCAATCCATCCTCTCTTTTTTTCCGATGGATGTTTGATTGGTCCAAAAGCCCAGGGGCTTGGCTGAGCATCCTGCTTCTCCATGTTCCACACGAGGAGAGCCAGCCTCGTATGCTCAGGCAGTGGATTCAGACTTGCGATATGGGAAAAGCTGGACGCTAATGCGACGCCTCCTTCACAGGCGTTCCACGGGCTCCTCGAAGTAGACCAGATCCCTGATGACGACCTTGGACATTGACGTGGCATGGAGTCAGTGAAATGGCTCCGGGACCGGAGCAAGTGTGGTGAGTATCGTCCTCAGCCCGAGCAATCCTGCTCAGCCTCAACTATCAGAGGCGAAAATTCCAACGGCGTCTCAGCATCTTTGATTCCCTGCTCCAGATCCGTCCACAGATACAGAACCAAGGCAGCCATCATTAGAATTAAGTTGGGAATCATGGGAAAGCGCAGATTGTGTGTGTGATTCTGGATGACGCCTTGCACCAGGGGGTTGATCCATCCGGTGGCGAGATCCAACGTGATTTCCAGTCCAAAATAGAGAGCCTCGGATCCTCTTGGAATCAAAGAGGAGAATATGACGCGATTGAGGGATCTCAGGGCGCTGCTTGTGCTCATGAAGAGAAACTGGCCGACCCAGAACTCGCCCTGGTGCTTGTAGCCGATGGGCACGTCGTGGCTGATGCCGAGGCAGCCCCAGAACACGCAGAGAATGTTGATGGCGAGAAACAGGTATGCCCACGCCTTGACATGCAAGCGGGTGTATGGGAAGGCGAAGAGCCAGGACAAGGATCCGATGCAGGCGAAGATGACGATCATGAAGCTGTTGACCGTGTAAACTCTGCTCCCACGTTGGATGCCCGTGACTTCCAGGAACAGGGCGCTGATGAGTGACAGAAAGTTGCTGTACCCTGTATTCCACAAGATCCAGCCCAGACAAAGCTTGAAGGCATTCGGATACTGACGAATGGAGCCAAGAAGGATCAGCCCTGGAGGAATTCTGTGTCAACAAATGTACGTCCAGAACGATGGGTGAGCCGACTGGCCTCGCACAATCCTCACATGTTCGGAAGGGAAGAAGAATAAGTTTTCTCCCAGCCGGGCGTTCTTTTCCAGGAATGTTTGGCAGTAGAAAATGGCCGACAACCGCGAAGCAGACTGTGAGTAGACTCGTCAGCCTGACTCCCGGTTTTCAGGGAGGCGCAAGAGAATTTTGCCCACTGGTCAAACAACCACCAATTGTGATGGCAAGCAAGAAACTGCAGACGATCCAAATCAGCCTGGAGTGATACACCTCACGAGCTTTTCCACCTTTTATGGATGTACCTCGCGTATCCCTTTTGCACATAGCTTCCCCTTGTGTAAGTGATGACGACCCCAATGAGCAGTGCCACCAGGGCGCCGACGTTGCTCGAGACCAACCCCAAGACGCTGACGCGGCTGCCTTTGATCCAGGCTTTGCGATATAACTTCTCAATCTCATGCCCCTGGCCGACGTTGACTCTTGTGGGACTTCTGACCCAACCAACCGATCGCATAAAAATGGGTACATAGGACGCCTCGATGACCGTATACATGCCGCTGACAACTGTCAGGAGGATGTAAAGCGTGGATAAGGCGTGAAGATGGGCGTAGGACTTCCATGAAAGGCCCGCGAACGGGAGCGCAAGTAGGCCGAACAGGTATATCGAGCCCATCATCATCGGCTTCCGATAGTTGGAGTAATCTGCCGCGCCGGCCGTGAGTATCGAGACCACGCCCTCGCAGGCTCTGCTGATAGCCCTCAGATATAGACTGTCATGATCCCCTCAGCTGTCAGTCGCATGTCCTGCCGGGATAGACGTCCATGTGCGGAATGCCATCTCTCACAGGTAACTCAGGTAGTCGACCTCGCCCGCGCCGAGCCTGACAACGCAACGAATATTGCCTCGACGAGCGCAGGGTTGGTCGGTCCCGGGGACATGGCCGACCGCATTCGCAGCTGATTGTATGCTGGCAGTAACATAGCTGTTGACCATGCCACTCGTGGGTCCCGTCTGAGGTCGAGATACTTCGGTTAGCAGAGCCTAGTCAAGCCCAAAGACATAGGGGCCATACACACCGAGAAGCAGAGGATGATCCACCCCCAAAGCGCTCGTCTGGTCCTGATGACAGACTCTGGATTTCCCGGACCAGAATCATCTCGAAGACGGCTCGATTCTACTGGGGGCTGGGCAGCAAAATCATTCACCTCGTAGGCATGCGGGATTTTGACTTGCTCTTCGGGGACGGCATGGTCGGCCATGCGGTCTTTCCTCGCGTCGGGTCTCATGCTGCTTTGTTTGTCTGACGGCTCAAGAAATGGAAGGATATTGAGGTTGAATGACTTCGGAGATGAGGAGAAGAAAACCCTGGAAATTCTGCGATGAGAGATCACGATTGGAGGGGGAGGAACGGTGATTCCCGCGCACTTCCCTTCTCGAGTTGGAAGACGGAGACAGCCTCAAGTCAGCATGAATATTGCGAGTTCAAGTCCATCATGCGACAACATCTCCAGGGCTGCCTTCGAGCTGTGCCGTTTGTAGACTCCCTTCCGCCAAGAGCACTCGAGTCGCACGGGCAAGTGTCCCGTACGGCGAATCCCGTGTCGGCGGGCATGGCGACGCTTGGCCGAGTCTCGACTACATCCATGAATGTCCAAATGTTGCTCAACCCTGACTCCTGGCAGCTGAAAGAACCGTGAGAGGCTCCATGCGTTGGATGAGCGAGTTTGAGGCTATTTTGTGGACGGATGCGGGGTGCTCGCACGGGTCTCAAGAAGACTCGGAGGACGGTCTGGCCATCTGTTGATCCTTGCATTGGGAGAAAGCAAAGTATCGCGAGACTTGCATTGATGTAACACATGCCGATGTAACTCTACCTGAACGCTTCATTATGATCGGGGACGGCCAATTGTTCTCGAACACTTGAGATATCCGGAGGCTCGGGATGATAACATGAATAAGTTTCCCGCATCGGAGCCATGGAAGCAATCGGGTATCTCTGATACACATTCTCTCGAGCTAAATCAATTGGGCAATGTTCTCGTCGCACAGACTCCTGCTCCTGTGGAATGGGAGAAGACGAGATCCTTGGGGGATCCATCCCCAATCCTTCATCACACGTATGTTCGAGCCCTTTGTAGCGAGGAAGTATGCCTTATGCGCCATGGCTTTTTGAACTTGGTTGTGAGCAAATGGCTCGCGTGTTGGAGGAGGGGGACGCAGGGTTCGAGCCTCAAAAGGGCAGTTTGAGTATGTAGTTTGAGGCCTTTCGTCGATCAGGATGGCTTCATCTCGTCCTAGAAAGTCCTCGGCAAGTCGTGGTCTCTTGTTTTACTTGCTGTCGAATTTTCTTCCTCCGGCCGGCCTTACAACTTTACCATGTCAGTCAAAGGTCAGGCCAGCTCGACAGATCTCAGGGGGGATGTTGCTCGTCCTGAAAAGGTCATTGTAGATTCCCCTGCAGTCTCAAGCAATGCTCCGACAAATTCTCCAGTTGCTTGCCGCTCAGAGACAGCCAAGGAAAGCCAGCCGACTTCACCGCCGTATTGCGCGTTCTCTCCTGGCCGCCAGCGCCTCATCCTCCTCATCATCACCGTTGGCGGCTTGCTGGGCCCCCTTGCAGGAGCAATTTATTTGCCGGCCTTGCCTGTGCTTCAACATGAGTTCCATACCGGCGCGACGTCAATGAACGTCACGGTGTCGGTCTTCATGGTCGTCTTTGCTTTCGCAGTGAGTCGCGATAGTTGAGATATTCGCGCATGGGGAGGAGCCTCACTGACCGCTGTGACAGCCTCTTTTCTGGGCGTCATTTGCAGACGTCCGCGGGCGACGGCCGCTTTACATCATATCTCTTGTCATATACGTGCTGGCCAACGTCCTCATGGCCGCCCTCCCAAAGAACTTGGGCGCACTCATCGTTCTGAGGATTGTGCAGGCCTTTGGATCCTCAGCAGTCGTGTCAATGGGGGCTGGAACCGTTGCAGATGTTTGTTCGCGCCATTCTCATCTCCGATTCTGCTTGACTGACCTGAGGTATTGTAAATTCAGATCACGGAGCCCAGTCAACGAGGAAAGGCAATGTCGATCTTTCTCCTTGGTCCGCAGTGTGGCCCGGTTTTGGGGCCTGTCCTTGGCGGCGTTTTCGCCGGGCGAACCAGCTGGAGATGGATCTTCGGGTTCCTTGGTGAGTGACCTCGAATCCAAGCCGATGGATGGCTGGCTTGAGATCCTTCCCGCCCCTGGATCGTGGTTCTGATCTTGTGTTGTAGCCATTTCCGGATTCGCTTTGTGGTTGACCATTGTGTTCCTGCTCCCGGAAACACTGCGATGTCGTGTTGGAAACGGCCAGATTTTCTCGGGTCGCTCCTGGGTCCTGCTCCCGCCCAGTCCCGCGTCTCAACTCGCCCCGATAGACGAACGCGGGCCCAAACCTCCGAAGCCGACGCTCTTGGGGTATTGGAAGCTGTTCAGTTACCCTCCGATCGGGATCGTGTCCTTCAACACCGCCATACTATATTCAACATACTTCGCTGTTGCCGTCCAACTTCCTGGTACCCTCGAGAGCACGTATCATTGGTCACCAACTGCGGTCGGAGGGGGCTATCTCGCAGTTGGGGTTGCCATGATCATTGGCTCGTTGCTGGGAGGGCGAATGAACGACTGGCGAAGGGACAAGTTTGCCAGAAAGGACCCAGATGGCAAGGTCGAGCCCGAGAGCAGGCTAGTCGACCAAATTTGGGGCGTCCTCGTCTGCGTCGCAGGGACGGCCATGTTTGGATGGTTCGCCGAAAAGGCAATACATCCTGCCGCGCTTCTCATTGCAACCTTCTTAAGTCAATAACCCCGATGAATTTTCTCCCGCCCATCCGCTGACTTGTGCGGTGCCGCAGCTGGATTCGGTATGAGTTGGGTCTTTGTGGCAACCACGGCGTTCCTCTCCGAATGCGTGCCGCAACAGGCTGCCGGTGCTTTCGCGCTTGGAAACATGCTTCGAAACCCTGGAGCTGCGGTAGCGGCAGTTGTGATGCCCTCGCTGGTGAAGAAGATGGGCATCGGTTGGTGCTTCACAGGCCTCTCCATTCTGGATGCCGTCGTTGTGGGCGGGACTGTTCTTGGTGAGCAGAGAAGAGTTTCCCGAGTACGCATCATGTGCTGACGCCGGTGATCATGGGGATCTAGTCCTTCGCATATACGCCCGATATTGGAGGCAGAAGTCGTCAGCTAAGCCCTGAATACGCCAACCCGAGAGAGAGTCGGAGACCTACGGTAGAAATGGATTTTTGGCACTGCCTTCTTCTATCATGAAGGTGAATTCTCGTGCTTTTCTCGTCGATGATCGCTCTTCTTCATTTGATGATTCATTCGTTTTGTAATGCATATGGGCTCTGAGAAGAATCTTAAGCATGACTTCGATCAACGACCTGCAACTTGACCCCCGGATGGTTGTGGTCTGCAACAAATTGAGCTTGGGTGGACAGTCGGGAGTGCCTGGACAAAAATGAGAAGGGGACAACTCATCCATGATTTGAGTTTGTCAAAGATCAGTCAAAATACCTGTCATTTTGCCATAGAAGGATTAGACCGGTGTGTAAACAAAGAAGAACGAGCTCCTGACGATGAAATTTCACCAACTGTTTGTTATGGGCAAGGGTGAGGGTTAGGGTAGACGAGCGAAAAGCCACCTCTAATAAGTACTAGGTACTCTGATAGAGGGGACTTAATGCAGAGTCGGAGGATCATTTATCTAGATCATAGCATACAGGGTTAGTTACCCTATCCGCCTCCTTTAAAGGATCCCTACTCCTTTATCTCTATAGAGAATCTAACTTATAATTAAGAACCTACTTTTCTAGTGCAAGCTATAGGAAATATTACGTTTCTAAAGCTTATTATTTTCTTAGTAATTATTATTAAACTTAAGAAGCTTATCCTATCTTCCTTAAAAACTAATTCGAACAACTAACAAGTTTCCCTAATAAGATCTAATGTCTTTAGCCTAAGACGCCTTATTTTAGCAACGCTTTAGCAACTCTAAACTATCTTGTTCTTAGACCTAACCCGTACTATAGGCGTCTAGCCTGTTATCTGTAAACGTATTAACTATAAGCAACGTATCCCTATAAAGAAAAGCAAGCTTCTACGTAAGCTACATAAACTCCTTATTGTTTACCGCTTACTAGCAAAGGCTAACTACCTAAGCTAAAGACAATACGTAAACGTAATTACTATTAGCTACCTAAGGAACCTTGCTAGTTCCTTCCTTAACTAAAGAATTATCTATCTTATACAAAACAGAAAGCGTACACTATATATACCTTCTATATCTTTATTTAAACGCTATCGCTTAGTGCTAAAGAAGAAGCTATCGCTGCTTAAGGGATTAAAGAACCTTCTCTTGCTAAAGAAGCGCTTAGAGAAAGAATTAGAACTAGTTTATAACTAAGGTAATCTAAGTAGCCTATAAAATACTAAGTTGTTAGTACTAATAATTAATCCTAAGCTTTTGCTTAAGATAAAACACAAGCTAGCTAGCTATATATTCTTAATAGTAACCTTGTTTAAAGGGGATAGTGCTATATCCTAATAGTTAAATTAACTTATTATAATCTTAAAGCAGATTTAACTAAGAAAAAACGATTTATCCCTTATATTAACTATTAACGCGCTCTTAGATAGGCTAGCAGCTAACTTTATAAATAGTAGCGCTGCCTTAAGCAAGATTATAGTAAAGGCTAAGGATAGTATCGCTTTGCAAATAGACCTTAAGGAATATAAGGAAGCGCTGTTAATAAAATTCCTTTTAGTAGCAGTAGCTAATTCCTTTTCTTATTACTAGATCTAAAAGCTAGTGTAGGGCTATAACAAGTTAATCGAAGCTTATATGTTTAAGGTATTAGCAGTCCTTTACCGTCGTAGTAGTTATAACATACTTAACATAACTTATTTAACGTCTATTGCTATTACCCTATTGTTAGTCCTAGAACAAATAACCCTTAACGCAGCGATTAGCAAGGCAGTTAAGGGCCTAGCTAACCCTAAGCTTTATTATAAGGCAGTAAGCTGCTTAGCTATAGCTGCCTATAGTTTCTAAAGACTAGTAAATATCCTCTATAAATCTTAGGTTGTTTTAAACTCTTGTCTACGAATTAAAAGGGAAGATATAAAGAAGCAATTTAGTAGGCTTATAGCAAAATACATTAAAAACTATATAAGCATAGACCCTTAGCAGTTCTTTGTAGAGCGATGCAGTAAGAGTTATAGCTTGCTTAAGATTTCTAATAAGAGACTTGCCCTTAATAAGGTTTTAAATTCTAACGGTATAGTAATAGCGTTAAAGGCAGCCTTAACCTAGTTGCCTACTGCGCTAAGCTTATTATCCTATCTCCTATAACCTTAGATTACCTTGCTAAGGCATAAGGATTAGTTATTATACTAAAGATTATCTTAGTATTAGCTGTTATACCTTAACTTACGTAACCGTATTAATTAGCTATAGAGATAAAGTAGTAGGCATAGAACTAGCACTAATTAGTACAACAACGCTAGCGCCTATAGTACTAACACCGGTAGTATAGGCAGCAACGCTGTCCTTATCGCTAGCGCTAGTAGGGGAGAGGAGCCTTAGGACTAAGGAAAGGTATTGCTAAACCTCCCGCTGATTCTATATAAGCAGACTAAATCTAAGAATCTTATTATTAATAGATCGTTACTACCTCCTACGCGCAGTATAGTATGCTTTTAGTGTAGCAAGCCTAAGCACATTAAGGCAGAATGCTGTACCCCTTAGCTAGATTACCTAAAGATATAAGAGCAGGCAATCCTCTAGTTAGTGTGCTTACCCCTAAAAAGTCTAGACGCCCCCCCCTTAGGTACCCTTAACATACATGCTGCCTAATAGCATTATAATTAGATCCTTAAAGGTTTAGAGTTAAATAACTAAGACATTATATCTATATTATCCTTAGCTTTAATCTTTGTATATGCTGTGTCCTTAGAAGGCAATAACCTAACTTGCATAAACAATAGTAACAAGACTAGGTATAAATAGATTATTAAGCTTTTACTAATTTATACTGTTTACCTTATTAATTCGTTAAAGGTATCTGCGTTACTAAGAATTAAGAGCTTGTTTACTTTCCTAGAGGTGTCTAAGGGAAGCGCAAAAAAGGAAAGAAAGAAGTCTTGCTAAGATAAAGGGGTACTATCTAAGTTAAGCAAAGACGCTAAGCTCTTAGCTAAGATAAGGACGGTATTTAGAGTTAACGTATTATAGCATAATATAGCAATACGCCTAATCTATATTATAAAGTTAAAGGCAGAGCTAGCAAAGAAGAAGTAAAAGGCGCTTAGTAATAGTCCTATTAATATTAATTATTAGCTAAAGCTAGTTAAAGTCCTAATCCCTAGCCCCTTATTAAAGGGCAAGACTAAGGTTAAGAAGTCCTAGGCGAAGGGTCTAGCTAAGATCTAAGCTAGGGACAGCCTAGGGCCTATTAACTAGATAGAGATAGCGCAGAAGATTACCGTCCTAGTAGACCTAGCTACGTTCCTTTAGATTAGCCTAGAAGCCTGAAAGCAATTCTAGTACTTTACAACTTAGAAGACCGTTAAGGCCCTAGAGGTTACTACAGAGGTTAGCGTTAAGTCGGTAAGCTTAGGAGGCATCTTGTCTACTAAGGATCGCTGCTTACTAGAGTCCTATAACACGTCGTTGTTAAGTAACCGCCTGCTAAACCCTAAGTTTTTTAGAGTTCCCTTAGTAATTGAAGTTCCTTTAACAACCTTTAGCATATCTTATTGCTTCTTAATCCCTAAGGAGCTAGCATAAGCTAATTAAGGAGCAGAGTTATCCTTTATTTCCTAAAAGTTCGTTTAGGACTATAGGGTATTAACCCTAAAGCTAGCTTAGACTAGCTTTCGTAGCCTTATTATGTTAAATGCTAATAGTTATAAGGTCCCTATAGTTAAGTTTATTATCTTAACAATTAACTGCCTAAGCATTAAGCAAGAAGTATAGGCAGCTGTTAACCTATGCCCCCCTTCTGCTTCTTTAGGGTTAGACTTAGTGCTGCTCTTAGGCCTTCCGTAGCTCTACAACGTATTAGCGGTCCTTAACATCGTTAACGGATCTATAACTATTAGTAGCAAGGAATATAGCAAGTCCTGTTAAATACTTACTAGCCCTTAGCTCTCTTTAGTTAATAATTAGAAGCTTATCCTTATACTTACTAACCTAGTCTTAGCCTCTAAGTTTAAAACTATAGCTAACATTAATAAACTCCTTAGCGTAGGCCTAGATAACTGCATTAAATATATAGGCAGGGACTTAAGCGAGTTAGAGTTTAAATTAG
Organism: Escovopsis sp. TC; assembly: GCA_003055185.1. Taxonomy (NCBI): domain Eukaryota; kingdom Fungi; phylum Ascomycota; class Sordariomycetes; order Hypocreales; family Hypocreaceae; genus Escovopsis; species Escovopsis sp. TC. The sequence goes on from NIGD01000012.1 coordinate 19,251, forward strand.
AAGACGAATTATCTAAGGATAAGTCTAAGTTAGAATTAGAGTTAAGAAACTAAGCACTTAGCGTTAACCTAGACAAGTTAAGAAACTGTTCAATGCTGTAGCCCTATCCTTAGCGTTAGTTATAAGTATTATTAAGGCCTTATTCTCTTAATTCGTTATAGACCTTGTTTAGTAGATGTTAAGCTATACGCTAAAGTTAACAAGAAATAACGTAACCTATAAACAATTCTTAACTATTAATTTATTAAGCCTTTATTATGCTAGCTGCGATCTAGCTAGCCTAAAGAACAACATTAGCTTTAAGGGTAACTTGCCTACCTTCCTTAAAGTGCCTTAGCGCCTAACAGCAGGAGTCGTAAAAAAGCCCCCTAGCGTTCCTCCGCTCCCTAAGTTATTAGCGTCCTACTAGCCTAGCCTATAGGTCTATAAAAGGGAATGTTTAATACTATTCCCTACTCGTTAATAGGTATAGCGCCGCTGTATTAACTATAATACGCTATTAAAGGTAGTCCGTACTTAGTTTAAGGGGTATAGCATAACCTTAGGTCCGCTTATGCTTAGCAAAGCTATGCGTAAAGACGTTATAAGGACATTCTTTATATATTAAGATCTTAAGGGGTTGTCTATAGCTAATATACCTACTACTAACCTTTATACCTATAAACCGCGTCTTAAGGTAAGGACAAAGCTATATAATGCAATAGTATAGAAGAGGTAGACGGACCCTTAGAAGTATTAGTTATAGAAGCTTATTTAGCAAGGCATTAATGTAAAGATATATAAGTAAACAAGTATAGCAAATAGCAACTTTTTTCCTTAGAACGTAGCACTAGTTATTATTCTTAAAAATAAGTTAAATCCTTAAGCTAAGCAATAGTTTACAGTTAATTACTCTTAAGTAGACAAAGATCTTCCTTTGTTTAATATTCTACTACTGTTAAAGCTTTACAATAAACTTAGTAACCTTTAAATTAGATGCTACTATAAGATAGACCTAAAACATAGGTACTAAGCGATTCCTATTAAAGAGTTTTCTTAATATATCTTAGCATTTACGCCCCTAGGGTTTCTGTAACTATAGCTTACGCAAATGCTACAGGGTACTAAGACAGCTAGGTTCTCCTTCTCTAAGATAATAAAGATAGCCCTTAGCCCTATCCCTACGCCTTTTCTAAAGCTATTCCTATTAGCTCTAATAGATAGTAACTTAATGTTGCTATTAAAGAACTATATTAATAATATCTTTAGAAAGGTAATAAACGCTAAGACGCTTTAGCATTGTATTTAAGACTATGTCTTACTACGTCTACTATAAGCACTCCTTTAACTTAGCTTTAAAAAAGTATTCTTGTTTATAAAGGAGATTATAGCAGTAGGATAGCATTATTAAGTAAGCAGTAAGGTTATTCTCTATCTAGAGCATACCCTTTAACTCTACGAATTCCTTGTTCCCTAAGATTAGATAGGCGTACAACAGTTCCTTAGCCTAGTAGGCCTATACTATTAGTAGATTTATAACTGCTCTAAGATTGCCTACCTCTTAAATTAACTAACAGAAGACGTAGAGTAGACTTAAGGTCCCTTAAAGGCTATATCGTTCTCTATCTTAAAATTAATAGCGTACAACGTAGTTAAAATTAATAAGTATACGTAGGATATACTGTGCGTTATATACTATAATACAAGTAGCTATAGAGCTAGCTATATAATTATATAGATTAGAGATAAAGTAGCTTATCTAATCCTATATAACTCCTTCTTGTTTATAAAAGCGTAGAAGAACTATAGCACGTATAAGCGTAAGCTATATATAATTATAGAATTTAGTCGTTGCTACTCTTACTTCTTCTTAGCCTATAAACAATCTATTATATATACTAATTATTAGCCCTTTACCTAGTTTATTAACTTAAGCAATTACAAAGGGGTCTATGCCTATTAAGTATCTAAGCTCTAGCTCTTTAACGTTTACGTCTACTATATTAAAGGAAAGCGGAATACTATAGCTAACGCCCTATCCTATACTATCTTTTTGTCTTAGGACTACTAGTTAGATAGCAAGATCTAATCCCTAGGGGTAGTCTCTTTAGTAAGTATATAGGTCTAGAAGGACAGTGTTAAAGGGTATAAGAGGCTGCTTAGCTTAGTAGATAAGCGTACTAATCGCCTAAGAACGCTCTAGGACAATAAGGCCTGCCTCTTAAGAGCGTCCTAGCACTAAGCTAATAGAGATATATACCTAGTTGTCCTACTATCTCCTAACTTAGTTATAGAGTTGCTATCTATAGATAAGAGTAGTTAGCTGTCTACAACACTAAAGGCAAAGGTCCTGTTTACTAAGGATAATAGCAACAATGCTAACGCCCTTAGTAGGTTGCTTAACTAGCTCTTAGACCCGTAGTACTTAGCTACAGTTACGTTCCTTACTAAAGAATCGTCTAAGCTTATAGACTAATATAAGCAGAGATAAGCATAGGTTATAACTTAATCTTTTACGTAGCAAGGGAGAAGGCTATAAAAGGTTATAGATAAACGCTAGCTCTATTGCCTAAAGAAGAGTAAGGTCGCTGCTGCACTTAGGTTAGCTTATAACAAGTTTAGTTACTTTAGCCTAAACACTACTCGCTAAAGGCTTATAAGGGAGGTATAGTAGCCTAGGATAGCCTTAGATATCGTCTACTACATCGCTAAGTGTATACAGTGCCTTAGGCATGCCCTAAACACCCTAAAGGCGCTTAATTAGCTAGTAGTAATTAATCGCTTATTCCTCCTTATTAGTATTAATTATATTAGCCTATTTCTAACGACTAGCTATAGTACGCAATACCTGCTAGTTTTTGTTAATTACTTCTTAAGGTTCTACTAGCTTCTGCTATACAAGTTAACGAGCGTATCTAAAGCAGTAGGAAAGGTATAGGAATAGCTAAACTAGCTAGCTGTTATGCCTATCGCTATATACTTTAACCCTAGGTTAATATTTATATTAAGAAAGTTCTAGTCCTTTATAATAAAGAAAAAAAGGATTCTACTAATATTTGCCTTATTGTAATCTTATAAGAGCGTTAAGATAGTTAAAGTAACAATTAAGATCGTCTAGAGCGTGCTAAACAAGATTGCTATATTATCAATAAAGTAAGACGATTATATCCTAAGCGTTATACGCTACTTAAACAGCTGCAATCTCTTAAAACTTAGTTACTCTCTATATAAGATACTATATAGAACTTACAACTAAAGAGCCTTTTAATCTCTCTTCGCTAAATAGGATAAGACAACGCTAAAGAGGGAGCTAATTGTAAAGAAGTCCGTTAAGGCCTAGCCTATAGAAGAAGAATACACTAATTTAGTTATACGTTATATAGGTAAACTAAAAGACATTTATTAAAGAGTAGAGGACAAAGGCAAGGAAGTAGCGATAGCCTACTATAATTGCTATCTTTAGTGAACAAGGAAGTAGTTCTCTCTTAGTAACATAGTAATAGTAGTGTTAAAGGGTAAGCCTAACAAGCTTACTCCTAGATAGACTAGCCCGTTTAAAATCTCTAAATCCTTAGGAAAGGCGTCGTTTTGTTTAACGAATATAGATAGGTTAAAACTAAAGGGCATAGGTTAAATTAAAATCTATAAGGACGCGATAAAGTACTTTATCCTAAGGGAAGGGTACCTTAAGGGAGACTAAGAGGAGGATATCCTTATACGTTAACTTCTATAAAGCTAATAAGCGGTAGCATTCGCTAACGTAATGCTAGCTAGCTATAGGAATGTAAACACAAGTGTATACCTAAATACAAATGCAAATAAGCGCCTAGATATAAATACAAGGTAGGCTACTAAGGCAAAGGATACAAGAGATTACGCAGGGCTATGTAGGGTAGTAGGAGAGATTAGACGAAAAGATAGGACAACAGGGGAGATACGTAGAAGTAGATGCAGCAAGCTCCTAAAAGGATAAATATTTATATTTAAGGCCTTATTCTTTCTACTCTTCTTTCTTCTTCCCTTCCTCTCTCTTCTTCCCTTTTTATAGTCGTTATCCTACTTAGTTTCTACTGCTTACTGCCTTTAATCGCAACTTAACGCTATTAATTAGTTAATTAATCTTAATTAATCTATAGATCGCGTTAATCTATAAATTATAATAATTAATTAGTTAAGATAGCGCGTTGTAATATTAACAGTTAATTAGTTAGTTAATTGCGTTAAGGACCTATATAAAGCAATTAGTCTATTACCTACTGCTAACAAATTCTATTAAACGATCGTTATATCTGCTTAGATTACACTCTACGTTTAGGTTAAATCCTTAAAGCGTTAGGTTTAGACGACTAAATACATTATAGCAGCCTTAGTCGTCGCTGCTATTACAGTCCTAGTAGCCCTAGGGTCTACGGTTACAGGGGTTAGACATTTAGTTAAGCTATCCTTAAACATATATATAGCTAGCTAAAAGGTTATGCTAGTAACCTAAGACATTATCTATAGTTTGTTAAAGAACGCTAAAACTACCTTTACTATAATCTTAATCCTTGCTAAAAAGATCTATAAGCTAAACGACTAAGAGGCTATAACTAGAATCTAAGGCAAGAAGGAAAGAAGATAGAAAGAAGACAACTAAAGTAGAAGGGTTTTTCTTAGTAAACTTTAGTAGACTAAGCGCCTTGTTAAGGGGACTAGTCTAAGGAACGTCTAAGTAGTTAGTTATATTCGTTAAAGGAGAACATTACAAAGGACTATAATAGGCTAGCTAAGATCCCTATTAAGGGGACCGGTTATAGATAAAGTTTAGTAAGACTAAGCGCCCTGTTAAGGGGACTAGTTAAAGAAGCTGCTATAGCATATGCTATAGCATAGCATTATTATAAGCGTTTTTAGGGATTCTAGGGTTTTTAGACGTTTTCTTACTTTAGCACGTTGCTAAAACAGCTCTTATTAGTTATAGAGTTAATAGAAGGGACTTAATACAGAGTTAGAGGATTATTTATCTAGATTATAGTATACAAGGTTAGTTACCTTATCCGCCTCCTTTAAAGGATCCCTACTCCTTTATCTCTATAGAGAATCTAACTTATGATCAGGAACCTACTTTTCTTACTCCGTGCTCCGTACCGTGCCAATAAGAAGTCCGGGTCACGTGATCGGTCTCCTCTCGGAAGTGCATGACGCAATCAGCGTGAGGGAGGTCTCCACGACCTTGCGTTTGGTATAAATTTCGCCCGCAGCGGAAGTACTGTCTACCTCTGCTTCCGCTCGGATCCAAGTCGCGAGAGCTTGACCTCGGCCTCGTCGGCGGTTTACCTTCCTCCTGCTGAGTCTACGCACTTTCATGGATTGGACGAAAGGCCTGGAGCAAGTCGTCTGCGTTACATATGGGATTGAAGCTGCAGAGTCGACGAGATGGCACCGCTTGTCACGGTTGCGACATGCGCGCTGAATCAGTGGAGCTTGGACTTCGCTGGCAACTTGAGGAGGATCAAACAGAGCATCATCGAGGCAAAGGCGGCTGGGGCAAGCCTCAGAGTCGGGCCCGAGCTCGAGATTCCGGGTTACGGTAAACCTCTCATCGATGGGTCGTGGGCCATGAGTTGCTGATTTGGAGCAGGCTGTTTGGACCATTTCCTCGAGAATGAGGTCTACGAGAACTCGTGGGACTCGCTGCTTTCCATCCTCGAGGACCCGGCTCTCCACGGCATCATCATCGACGTGGGCCTCCCTCTCCTTCACAGGACGTGCAGATACAATGCGCGGGCCGTGATACTCGACGGCAAGATCCTGTTCTTCCGGCCCAAGCTGTACCTCGCCAACGATGGCAACTTCCGCGAGATGCGCTTCTTCACCCCGTGGAACAGACCTCGGCACGTCGAGCAGTACTACCTCCCGCCCCTGATCCAGAAGCATCAGGGCCGACGTCATGTCCCCATCGGGGATGTCGTTCTTTCAACCATTGATACGTGCCTTGCGGCTGAGACATGCGAGGAGCTGTTCACCCCCAACAGCCCCCATATCAATATGTGAGCGCTCTTGAGGATTCTCCGTCGACTCGGATCCAGTCTCCTGTTCCATCCTCAGCCGCTGGGTGCGTTCGCTGACCTCGCTTCAGGGGACTCAACGGAGTCGAAATCTTCACCAACAGCAGCGGGAGCCATCATTCGCTGCGGAAGCTGGACCAGCGAATAGCACTGATCCAGGAAGCGACGAGGAAGAATGGGGGAGTGTATCTCTACTCGAACCAAATTGGATGCGACGGAGACAGGCTGTGAGTGATGATCAGCTTCCTCTAGACCTCGGGTTTTCCGGGGACACAATGACTGACTGACTAACTGGGACGGAAGATACTATGACGGCTGCGCCATGATCTTCGTCAACGGGTCCATTGTCGGACAGTCGAGCCAGTTCTCGCTGAACGAGGTCGAGGTCGTCGTTGCAACCATTGATCTCGAGGAGGTGAGAGCCTATCGATTTGCCCCGTCGCGCGGCATGCAGGCCGTGGCGGCTCCAGCATACGAACGCATCGAGGTCGACTTCTCCCTTTCTCGGGATGATCTCGAGATCCTGCAAGCACCTACCCTAGCGAGGCCCCCGCGCTATCATCTGCCAGAAGAAGAGATTGCCCTCGGCCCGGCATGCTGGTTGTGGGACTATCTCCGACGCTCCAAGGCCGCCGGATACTTTGTTGCGCTGTCCGGAGGCATCGACAGCTGCGCCACGGCCACGATTGTCTACTCCATGTGCCGCCTGGTTATCGCCGCGATCAAGGACGGGAATGATCAGGTCATCGCGGATGTCAAACGGATTGCGTCCATGTCCCCTCATCTTCCCGAGACGGCAGAGGAGCTTTGCAACCAGATCTTACACACCTGCTACATGGGAATGGAGAACCAGAGCAGCAAGGAGACGCGTGACCGAGCCCGCGACCTTGCCCAACGGATCGGTGCCTACCACACTGACATCAACATCGACGACGTTTTCCACGCGACGAAGAATGTCCTCACCCAAGCCACGGGCTTCGAGCCCAGGTTCAAAGGCAGGTTTGGTCAGAGTGACGATGATGGCTTGACGCGACTGACTCGACTCTCCAGTTCATGGCGGCTCGGTGACCTCGAATCTGGCTCTGCAGAATATTCAGGCCAGATCCCGAATGATCATCTCCTATTACTTCGCCCAGCAGCTGTGCGAGGTCAGGAATCGTCCTCAGGGAGGATCTCTCCTGTGTCTTGGCAGCTCCAATGTCGATGAATGCCTTCGCGGATGTGGGTACTCATTCAGCAGACTTCCTCTTTTCGATGCGGTCGTCGTCTCCCCCACTGCATTGTCTCCCAAGCTAATTCGATCGATCTAGACCTGACGAAATACGACTGCAGCTCGGCAGATCTGAACCCCATCGGGTCCATCAGCAAAGTTGACCTCGTGCGTCCATCATGATGCTCTGACCCCCTGCGCAAGCTAATGAATGAATCCTAGAAACGATTCATCGGCTGGGCCTCGACGCGCTTCGAGATGCCCATTCTAGAAGATTTCATTCACGCGATTCCCACAGCAGAGCTCGAGCCCATAACAACCGATTATGTACGTCTCAGATCAAAGCACCAAGCGGCGTCATGTTCGCGCTCGACTGACTTCCTTCACAGGTACAAAACGACGAGGCCGATATGCAGATGACTTACAAAGAGCTGTCTCGCTTTGGGACTCTGAGAAAGGTCTACCATCTCGGACCCTACGGCATGTTTCTACGTCTTTTGGAGGAGTGGGGATCAAAGGGTGAACTGAGTCCGCGAGACATCGCCCACAAAGTAGGCTTTTCCTCCTCCCTTGCAGCTCATAAAATCTTTGCTAATACAAGAGGCGTCAGGTCAAACTTTTTTTTCATTTCTTCCGTATGTGTTCTTCCTGGCCGATGGCGTTCATCAATTCTCCTCGTCAAAAGATACTGCACAGAAAGGCGTCTGTCGAGGCTCGGAGAATACTGACGAAAAGTTGAACAGAGATCAATCGCCACAAGCAAACAGTCGCGACCCCCGCGTATCATGCAGAAAGCTATAGCCCTGACGATCACCGCTTCGACCTTCGACCTTTTCTCTACCCCCCTGCATTTGAGAGCTGGTCCTTCACGAAGATTGACCAACGAGTCGAGGCGCTAGAGAGGAGGGGACGTAAGTCAAACGGCAAGCCGTCCTCTGCGTCGTAGAATCGTAGATGACCTTCTAGGTGGAGGAACTCAAGCTTGATCTTGGAGTTTGTGGAGAAACGGTCTCGGTGTATAGATTCATAAATCAGGGGAGACTGGGTTGTAGAATCAATATGCTTCTAGACCATTCCAAGTCTCTGACTGTGAAGTCTCTTGACTAGATCCGGGCTGTGCGACCCATGCCGGCCTTAGGCGCCGCTCCAGGACGAGCCCAGATAGAATAGGGTTAGGGTTACCAGCCGTTGTTCACTGCTCTCTACCAAAAGAGCGAGCTCGCGTCGACGAAGCGCGTCACGCGTCTCAATCCAAACTCATCGTCTTCAATTCACGGACAAGGAACCACGTTTAGCATCACACCACCATTGGCTTTTCTTGAGCCTCTTCTTCCCGCCACAATGCAGGCCTCAACAGGCCTGCGCCTTCAAGGTCGACGAGCGCTCGTAGCCATGACTTCTTTGACTTCGTCACGAGGCTCCCGCATGCAGTCAATCCTGTCCAGTGGAGATCATTACGTGTACGGAGTGCGTCAATCTGATCTCGCAGATCTCGCGACTCGGACGCAGGCACGCGATTGTTCAGCTGGAAGCCTCCCTTTCTCGAAGCGGATGTTACGTCAAGGAGGGATACCAAGAGAGATGTCCCGCAAAACACCGTCGTTAGAAGTATCAAAGTACATCAACGCCAGAATTGAGGCCTGTCTCAGAGCAAGGAGGGATATGCGAGACATTGTCGACGTCGATGACTACAAATCCAATGAGGTGTTCCTAGATCTCAGAGAAGCGGCAGCCAAGCCTCGTCATCGCCGTGGGCCTCAGAGTCTTCAGCCTCAAGCAGATGACGCCAAGTCCTAATCTGGAAACCCCGGGGTGTCGGTGGGGAGACAGTTGATCGCGGGCATGCTCTGAAGATGGCATCGTGGAATCCGTCGTCCTCTCGACCGAGTGCTTTGACGCGCACCTACGCTGCTCTTGAGCATCTTCGATCCTTGTTAGGGTACCAGCCAGAAGCTCTAGTGGTGATGTTGCAAGATATCACGCCCTCCAGTCTGAGAAAAATAAGGCGAACGAGTGGACGCAACAGAATTTTGCAGTCTCTTACCGGGAATCACCGGATTCTCACGGGGGGGCTGGGTGCACTTCTCACCCAACCTTCACTCTGGTCATGATCCCAAAGAGGTTGGCAATTCGAAGATGCTTTCGCTTTCCTTTCCATCCAGGCGATATGACAGACGCCCTTGTCACCGACATCAGAACGACGCAGCTCGATACAAGAGACCTTACTCAGAATTCTCGATTCGAGCAGCTTTCTCTTCTCTCGGGACTAATAAAGGACAAGTGCAAAGGAAACGCTCTCATTCACGCGTCTCTGACCGCCGGTGGGATCAACGTCACAGGCATCGACGAGCATGAGCTCGTTCGACGCAAGCAACTTGACATTCTTCAAATTGGGAACAGCAGCGCACTGTCACAGATGGGAAGACAACGATCGACCGAAGAAAGGCATGGACAACTCACGACGGCCATATCAACAAACACGGCCGAATGCCTGAGATCCTGTGCGCCGGTCTACTGCAGACGTTCGCCATGACGGAGGCACATGAAATGGCTGGGAACTCAGGGCGCATCGGAACCGGCCTGCGGACGAGAGTGGGATCAAGAGATACTCTACTTCGTAGTCAGCGATCACTTCGGCATCCTGATCGGTGTCATGGTCATATTGAGTGAAGAAGGCCAGGCATTCGAAGGCATTCCGGACTGCCACTACGCCGTACTTCGCATATCCTATTCGGTCCCGGCTCCTCGGTCGAGCCACAACCGAAAGAATCTCGGTCAACCTCGCCTTGCCCGATCCTCTTCCGCCCAGTGGGGGCGGCACGTGCTCACTTTGGCGCAATGCCGAGCGTCAGGGAATCTTTCGATTTGTGGTGATCGTCAATTGGAGCAACAAGATGGCGGCGTCCTCTTTAGGAGGACTCAAACGACCCTACCCCTCATTACTGTACATATGCTACTCCGTACGGAGTAGTTTAGCCCCATACAAGATTCCGCACGAGCTCCGGAGTCCGGAGTACGATGGAGTCAGTTCTCCGTAAGACCCCCACACCTTTACCAAGCGGAGAACAGTGCGCGTGCTGTGCCATCGAAGAGCGGCAGTCGGCATTTGGTCTGTCGAGATCATGAAACTCTGGATTTTGCCGGAGACGTCACATTCAGCCAAAAATCAGGGGGTCAAGGGCTCCACGCTGCGGCTTGCGAACAGGAAATCGCGATCCCGAGGACGACCTCTCAGTTTTTGCAAGATACTTACGCCCAGGCCATTCATTCTTTGAGCTCTTGCGGGGCTGGTCTAGTCCAGCTCGTGTCCATCAACGTTTACGTTGGTCCGGATATCCGATCTCAGGGATAAGCTCCAAGCATGTGTGAGGAAGCATCAACATAGATCCGTCCGTCCGCAGGGCTCCCCGCATTTGACTCATGCTGTCCATCCGCCCGGTTGCTCGTGTGCAAGCTGACATCCTTGTCAGCTCGACCTGGCGTCAGATGACTCCGTATCGTGGTCGAGATCCCATGCATCACCGGGCTGTCTTTGCGCCACCTTCCCCGAAACATCTCTATCACCAAGCCGAGACCATGAAGAAGGTTGTCAAAAGAAAGAACCCATGATAAGCACGATGAGATGGGTGCTCGGACATGCAGCAAGACTGCCTCGTGGTAGACACAGGAAGAGAAAATGGGAACTTTCACTGGCCAACTTCCCTGTTCATTCGATGACCATTTCCACGGAACATCGGGTAGAGTTGCCCCCTGCGGCTGCTTAGAGAGCCTCTTATCTCCATGCAAGACCCGAGCTTCAGTTTCTTCCTAGGGCCTGCGTCAGAAGGAGACTGCGGCATCCATGTACTCGTACAGTGTTTCCCTCACATACATGCAAGCCTGGCAGGTCAAATTGCGGGGGAGAGTCAGACGGCCTCTTGGAGTGAAGATAACATGGAGGGGAGCATCCAGTTATAGGTGGCCATGGTCGACTCCGATTCCCATCTATCCATGAATTCTTCCACTTTCAACGCCTCCCCTCAGTCGAATCCGATTCATCCCTTCCGCCTTCTCGCGGGCAACATACGCCTCACTTCGACCAGATGCCCCCTCCAATACACAACAAGGCCGAAGAGGCGTGTCATATCGAAGAGGGCAGCCCCGTCAAGGGTCCCAAGCATCCCATTGACGCCGATGATGCCCTCAAGGCACTGACCGAATATGCCGAAGGCTCGATTGAGCTTGACCCCGAGACAGAACGCCGCATACTCCGCAAAATTGATATGAATCTCATGCCGGTAATTCCGTTGCTTTATCCAATCAGTCCACGGGAGGCTGATTTGCGCCGTTCCCCAGATGATGTGTCTCATTTATGGATTGAATTATCTTGACAGTAAGTTGGACAGATTCAGTCAGGTAACTCTGAACTACTGACGTCGCCCACAGAAACCACTCTTTCGTACGCCAGCATCATGGGGCTGAAGACCGATCTCCACCTCGTCAAAGACAATTACCAGTGGCTCAGCAGTCTCTTCTACTTTGGTGCGCATCAATGGATCTTTCAACCGCTAGAACCCTTTGCAACACAGAATCCGTGGTGTCAATTTAGACTTACACTGTTTGCTAAGGATACCTCGGCTGGGAGTTTCCGACGAACTGGCTGATGCAGAAATTCCCCCTCGCGAAATACTCTGCCGTCAACATCATCCTGTGGGGACTGATTCTCTGTCTATTTGCCGTGACAAAAGACTTCGCGGGGGCCGTTGTGATCCGCCTCTTTCTCGGCATCCTTGAAGCCGCAGTGACCCCTGGCTTCGCCCTCTTCACATCACAGGCAAGTTAGACATAAACACCTCCAAAAGCCTCAGCATGCACAGCTATGGACTGACATCGTGAGCCCCCAGTGGTATACCGTTAAGGAGCAAGGGTTCCGCACGGGGATATGGTTCTCGTTCAACGGCTTCGTCAGTCCTCATTTCTTCGTCCTCAATAATCTGCTATTTCTCCGATGCATTCTCCCTGACTCTGATGAACAGGCCCAGATATTTGGCGGCTTGGTAGCCTACGGCTTCGCCCACGGCGCCGAAAAGCATGATTTCTCCATCACCCCGTGGAAGTCGATTTTCATCTTCACGGGTGTCCTGACGATCGCCGTTGGCATTCTCTTCCTCTTCTGGATGCCTGACAGCCAGCTCAACGCTCGTTTCCTCACTGCAGAGGAGCGGATCCTGGCCATTCATAGGATCAAGGTCAATGAGCAGGGGATCGGCAACAAGCATTTCAAGGGCTACCAGGTCAAGGAGGCTTTTCTAGACCCTGCCGTCTGGGGAATCGCTCTCTTTGCCCTCATGGCGAATATTCCCAATGGAGGAATCACCAATTTCTTCTCGCAACTGATCGTCTCTTTTGGGTATACGCCGCAGCAAAGTCTCCTGTATGGAACCCCTGGTGGTGCCATTGAGGTCGTCGCCATCCTCCTCGCGGCCTACCTGGGCGATCGGTGCGGGAGCAGAACGTTGGTTGGCACATTTGGAGTCCTTCTATCCATGACGGGTGTCATCATGATGATTGCCATACCTCTGGATCGTCCGGTTGGGCGGCTCGTGGGGTATTACTTCACGCAGGTGAGTTCAGAGAAAGAAAGGAATGGGGGAAAAGGGCAGCAAGTTGATCGGAAGACTCGACGAAAAGTCTCTCGGCATGGGAGCTACCCGCTCTGACCAAAATCATAGTCTGCTCCCACCGGCTTCGTTGCATTGCTGTCTCTCATCTCGTCCAACATTGCCGGTAAGATACAGAATCTCAGAGAGTGAATCTCGGAGGAATCGGGCCGTGTGCTGATATACACTGCTCTGTAAAGGATGGACAAAGAAGGTCACCGTGGCAGCAATGTTCCTCGTGGCCTACTGCGCAGGCAATATCATCGGTGAGCTCGTCGCCCCCTCTGACGGCATACTCCGAACTCGTCCAATGCGCATGACTGACGAGGATGCCAGGCCCACAAATCTTCCGACCAAAGGATGCCCCTCACTACGTGCCGGCCGAGATCACAATTGTTGTGTGCTGGACCGCCTGCCTGGTCGATCTTGTCTTCATCTGGTGGTGGTACCGCAGGCAAAACAGGAAGAAGGAGCTGATTCGGGCCGACCCAGAGTATGTGAGGCTTGAGAACCATCAGTTCCTGGATATGACAGACATGGAAAATTCCGAGTTCAGATATACGCTGTGAGAGGTCATGTTCTGTTCCCTTTGTTTCTGTGGAGAATCCCCCGGTTTCCTGTCTTCTCTCACTTCTTACAAGAAGTCTCTCTGTACGGAGTATCTAGGATGTATTTCATAGTGTTAAGGGGGTGGGGGGGCTGCAAACTTCATTCTATCCGGGGGCATCACTGTCTCAGGTCTGTAATGCATGATACACTTGGGGCAGTGTCTTCTCCTCCTGTGGCCCAAGAATGTCGGATGACTCTGATGAAAGCGTCTTTGGCATCAACCGAGGGGATATGACCAAAAAGGTCCAGCCATGCGAAGGCTTTCGGGCACGACCCTGACTCATTAGAAGTCCCGTCGATCGTTCAGCTCTCCCTAAGTTAACTTCTCCAATGGAATCCCTCCCAATCCATCTCTTCCCGTCGGATGCCGCATTCCAGCCGATGCGGTGCCCCAATACATCATCTGTCTGGAAAGATCCGGGGAAGTCGTGTCTTGAACCAAGTGCTACCCCTGTCAACACATCACGAGTCGTCGGCCTGCACTATGTTCTGAGATGGTGTCATCGGGAGAACTGTTCGATTCTGCAAAGATCGTCCCGAGAGGAGACATAGTCTGACCCGCCACAGCAACAGAGCACAGTCCCGAAGACTGGTCGGTAGGTGCTCCTAGTGGCTTTGGGGTGATGCCCGATGTCTCATTCCTATCGCCCCATATTATGGAATCGTCCAGACTTTGATGCTGTGCTAGGATGATATGAGGGCGCTTTCATATTTCTGGTCTCACACGAGACAGAGTCCGCTTGGCCTTTCTAACAAAGATCAAGCAACGATCACTTCAAAGACCGCAAACGTGGTAAATATCTGACGGCTCTGATCCTGGCTGTCCAGCGGGTATGCACTGCCGGGGTATTTCCTTGTCAGGTATCGGCGGGTGACCTGCTCAGGGGTCATTTTTTCTCATAGGCCCTCCCGTCCCTACTTCATGCGCTCGTGAGCCTGTGGGCAACCAATAATGGCTTGATTGAAATCGGCGTGCTACGTCAAGCTGAACTTGGAGGTTTCACCAGCAGAAGTTCTTATGAATGCTTGCCCGCTTCCCTCTTCGCTGCACGCTGTGTCACCATTCCATGCAAGCGACAGGTCTTCTCATGTGATTCTCGAGACTTCTCCAGGATATCGAGACACCGATCTCAAGATCACTGTGCACTCGGTGAAGGCTTCCGACGGTCTAGGTCTCCGGATGATCGTCGTCTTGAGCTCAGAATATGTCAAACCACATCATCGGATGCAACACAAAACAGAATGAAGGAGCTCGAGCAAGAATAGACTCGTGACAGAGCTCAAGAAGGGTAGAGGTGACAAACCGCCATCTCGGGGTCTGGGACTCTTTGCCCTTCTCTGCGCCCATTTAAGAAGGTCGGTGTCCCTCTGCGAGAAATGATCATCATCATCAACGTCCAGTCTCCCTTGTTTTCCCCCTACAAACCTCCATCCTGATCATTTGTCTCAATGTTGAACGTTCGTCGCCTCGCTCTCTTCCTGGGAGCCTTGCTCCCAGCGGTGCTGGCGGCCCCGGCAGTGGCAGCCCCTGAGCCCGAGGCCGTCCCGGGGAAATGGATTGTCACCCTCAAGGCCAGCGCTGCCTCCCACGTCCTGTCCCATCTGGCCTGGGTCAGCAACCTCCACGCAGAGTCTCTTGCCAGGAGGAGCACGGCCGGCGTGGAGAAGACATACAATATTGCGACTTGGAACGCGTACGCTGGCGAATTTGACGAGGAAACCATTGCGCGGATCAGAGAGAGCCCTGATGTATGACTTCCCGAATCGACTCCCAGCATTGACCCCTCGTGATTCGACACGAAGATGTCAATCCTGGGCAAATGTGCCATTGAGAGGAATTCATGCTGACTTCTGATGGATCGTTAGGTGGAACATGTCTCGCCGGATTACATGATGCACATTTCGGATGGGTGGCAGGATCAGTCCAAGCGAACGCTGGTCAGCCAGCCCAATGCTCCTTGGGGTCTGGCGACGACGTCCCATCGCAACCCGGGCTATACCAATTACATTTATGAATCCGCCGCAATTTCAGGAGCATTTGCTTATGTGATAGACTCGAGCTGCAACACGGCACATGTCGAGTTCGGAGGCCGGGCTATAGTTGGATACAACGCCGTTGGCGGGCTCAATAACGATACCCTAGGTCATGGAACACACGTTGCTGGCACCATTGCTGGATCGACGTTCGGGGTAATGAAGCAGGTAAATCTTCAGCGTCTTTCATCCTTCCCCGCTTCCATTAATGAGTTCTACTTGCTTGTGTCTTCTGAATGCAATCACCATTCTGACCACTCGCTCTCGACGTCACAGGCGAACATCATCGCGGTCAAGGTCTTCACCACAGCCAGCTCGCCCACATCGGTCATTCTCGACGGGTTTACTTGGGCTGTCAATGATATCATCGCCAAAGGCCGTCAGGGGCGCGCCGTCATCAACATGTCTCTCGGCGGGCCTGCCAACGCAGTCTGGAATGGCGTTATCAAAGGGGCCTTCAACCAAGGCATCTCGTGCGTCGTCGCCGCCGGCAACGGTGATCCGAACACGGGCCTCCCTCTTCCGGTCTCCGGCCAGTCCCCCGCCAACGTTCTCGAAGCGATCACAGTCGGGGCCATGGACTTTCACTGGGTCATTGCCGGGTTCTCCAATTTCGGTGCTGGTGTTGACATCATCGCTCCGGGCGTTGGCATCATATCTGCATGGTATACCTCCAACACGGCGACCGCGGTGCTTGACGGTACCTCGATGGCGACTCCTCATGTCACCGGCCTTTGTCTTTATCTCCTGGTTCTCGAGGCGATCGCCACCCCAGCGTTGCTGGCCAAGCGCCTCATTGCCCTGGGAACCCCTAACAGGATTCTCGGATCACTGTCCGGAAGTCCGAACCTCATTCTTTACAACGGTAATGGAGCTTAGAAGGAGGAGACACGGGGCATGCAGCGTCTGGCCAAGCCTTGAAAGAACAAATCTTGCATTGCAAGGGAACTTTGTATGACATAATCCCTCTCGTACTGGATGTCATCGATGCCAAACACACCCGCTCCCTCACATGACTCCATCCGGGTCATTTGCCTGCCGACATGATCCTGAAATTGCCTAGCTATCCTCCAATCCTATGGATGTCCCAAAAATATGACGAAAGCTGATATATGGTGATCTATGCTCCTCTAGTTACAAATCCGACTGCCCTCGATATGAAGTCTGTAACTATCCCTGTCTTCGCGTTGCTTCGCGAGCCTGCTGTTCTGCGATTGCGGCACTGCACACTTGGTATATGTAGCCTAGATTTTAACGACTTGCTATTACTCATGATATTGACCAGCGGAGGGTTGACCACTAGCAGGTGGAACAGACAGAGCGAGGCAACAAAGACATTGACGAGCACGTCGCCGTGCTCTCCGCAATCTCTTCGAAACCTCACAACTACGAGTCTCTCACCTCCCGCCTGGATCCTCCATGCCTCAAACGGGCGTTCTTTGTTTACCCAACTCCATGAGATTCCCCAACTCGCATGGACTTGGAGCAACAACAAGATCTCCGGTTTAGTATCATCTCTTCAAGCCCAAGTTCAGCGATGCGCTCCACTCCCAATTGCGGATGGTCGATCAAGCAGCTAAAAATGGAACCCAGTCGTGTCGACAGCCTGGACCTTCGCAGTCTCTGCCCTAGATTTGCCATCGGAATTGATCCCACTTGTCGTCACGTAAAGGGTTCTGGAGTCCCCTTGCGTTCGCCCGAATTGACAGGCAGGAGAGACGGCGAAGCCCGGGGAGCCATCCCCTCCTGCGACGACGGCCTTTCGGCCTTGCGCGTCCACGGCATAAATGGAGTTCCCAGTGTTTGTTGCTACCCATTTCGTGTCCTCTCCACATGGGCCGAAGACGAAGTCGTCGAGTCCTTGTGAGTCTCATCCGACGACTCTCTCTCGTCGAGTCCCATCACATTGGGTCCCATCCAGTTCCACTTGGGTGCGATGCAACGCCCATTCCGTCGTGTTAGTCGCAGGGTCCGTGCTAGCCGTGCCATTCGTCCACCACAGGTCTCCGTCGTGGATCTTGATGCCGTTGATTGCCAAGCCCGAGTCCTCGCCGGGGTCGGTTGTCTTATGGAGGTTGGCGGCAATGTCCACTTGTCGAGTGATGACATTGACGCGCCATACCACAATGAGAAAGGAATCGGCAATGAGCACGACATCTCTCGCCTGGGCCGGCACGGTCATGCCATTGAGCAATTCTGCTCCGGGTAGTCTAGCAAGCAGCGATGGCATCGGCGACGGGTCGTTGAAGTCGATACTCCATAAGCCAAACGAACCCTTGGCTACTCCCGTGGCGAAGCTGAAGTTGCCGCCCGCAATGACACAGCGATCCGGTTCAAGCTCTGCAATGCCCAGCAGACCGGTCACCTGGTCTCTCGTGCAGTGGCGGATATAGGTCGGTGACGCTCCCGCCGGGTCCAAGACCTCGTGAAGTGATGCATTGGGCGTCAGGGTCGTCAACAGCAGATTCCCGTTGGCGCGCACAGCCAGGTTCTCTATCCAGGTACCGGCGGGAAGCTCCGTGACGATGTGGTGTTTCAACGCGATGTTGAGAGTCGCGTCGGATGAGGCGGTGGCCTGCGCAGCCGCAGCGGCGACGGCGCAACAGAGAAAGAGAGGTTTCATGATGATGTCCAACGAAAGGGTCAGCCAAAGGAATCTGGGGGGTCTGAATTCCAGTGCATCATCATTCTCAACAGAGGAATTCGCTCGTCTAAGAATAGATTCTTTGAAGCCGTTGCGCCGCCGGGGCCCTGCTGCGGTGAACCCGCAGATCTCGACTGGGACACTCGCACAATCTTCTCTTCCACCCGGCCGACTTCCATGATCCTTCCCGGACACGTAGCCTTGCAGCTGTCCGTCCAGCGGAATGCATGAGGTTCATTCCCAAATCGCGTGTTCACGGTCCACGAAAAATCTGTCTGACGGCATGATCGCGTGAGAGCAGATTCTCGGCCTGGTCATCATTGGCGTGGTCGTCTCGAGATACTCCATGTGAGTCTTCTCAATTCAGGAGTCTGCATCGTGAGCTGACCTTCGTGGGGCGGATTCGGGTTGAGAAAGCTGAAATTCTGCACACTACCTGTATCTCCGTAAGCTGGCTTGGACAAGGTCGAGATTGATCGTTTTCGCAGCTCAGGATGCCACGTTTATGGATGTGGGCCAGATCCGCTAAGTCGAAGCAGACCCCTCCAGCTTCTCCATAGCATTGGCTCGTGCTGTCCAGGCTAGACGCGGTGAGTCGCTCTTCATTCTCCCCTCGAAGCAAGACTCGATGCTTGCGAGAAAGGGCATGCTTCACAGATGAAGATGCCGTCCTTGTCGGAAAATGGTGTGCCGTCAATGCCAAGATCCTCCTCTTTACTCTCGTGGAGAAAGTGTGAATCACAAAGCATCGTCATCGCCAAGGTCTCTGCAGATGTCAGGATACTCCGGGATTCTTGAAGCACGAGCGTGTCGTTCTGTCTAGACCAAAGAGCATTGGATGAATTCATCTCATCTCGAAAGCCCTCTGGATGCTGATCTTGCGAATCGGTCCTCAACTTTTCAGCCGCTGAAGCATGGAGAAGAAGGCTGTCTGTCTATGCAGGCTAGACTGAAAGCCCAACGGCCGGCCCCGGCGCATCGATAGACTCTCTGTGACGGCACCTCGGTGCCGCTTCGAAATCAGGCAAAAGAGCCTTGACAAAGGTGTGCAACCTGCCGTTGTCAACTTCAGGGACGAGTATTGGCGTTTTCCAATTGGACACGTTACATCTTCCACTGGCCATCACGATAGACGCTCCGCTTTGCGGAAATCTGGATACTTCTGGTGTTCTTCAACCCCCTGTTCTGCGGACTTTCTGGAGTTGGTCGATGTGAGAGGACCCGGAGTTTTCCCCACACCAGCTTGCTCGACAACATGCTTCAATTTTGATGGAAGGAAGTACGAAGTAATTGGGTTGTGGATGACAGAGAAGGGTTCGAATACCCCAGGTTCTCGCGCTTCATGATGCGGGGTCCTGGGACAGGGATGTCGCCATGAGGGTCGCCGTGAAGATTCTCGGGCCTTGACGACACCTTCAGGAGAGCGGCTTTGATACCCTCACTGCGGCGCGCGGTCCTGCCAGTGAGAGGATTTGCTGGCCTCAAGAGGTCGAGTGGCGAATGAAGAGATCTGGAAATCAGGACGGTTGATCTTGAACAGGGTCGGAGTTTCCCTTTCTTTGGAAAGAATTGATGATTCAACCCATCAAAGTGAGACTGTGCTGATTTGATTCAGTCAACTGACTTGATCATGCTCGCTCTCTTGATGCATACCATCGTCGACGACATGGACTCTTTTGCGTCAATCGATCCGACCCGACGTCACTGTAGGGTAGTAGGATCCATTGCTTATGCGCGGCTCATGGCTTCAGTCTACATTATCAGTTTGAGTTGTATGGAGACCCCAACTCCACGCCCTCCAACAAGGGTTGTCCGATAAAACCTCGGCCAAGTCGCTTCCAGACATGGTCTTTGAGTCAAGGACCGATCCGGGCAAGGGGACCCTGAGTTGATGGAACCCTCGCCCGCATGTCATGGTCCGTACTTGTACTCGTACCAAGCCAGGGCATACTCGCACAAGTAGAGCTTCAGCGGCTGCTCGTGAACGCTTGATGCCTCCTCGTCCCAGGTTCAAATGATGAGGCACCTGGGGGAATGCCGAATTGGTCGAGGACGCCCGAGACCACTTGCCAAATGAAGGAGTTGGTTTGGCCGCGCGCGCGATCTAGTGGACAGGATCCGGGGGGGGATCTGCTATCTGCCTCGTGCCGTCGAGCATCTTGTAAACCCTCCCACGAGGCATTGGAAGCAATCTGTGGGCCGAAGACCAGGAAGAATTTGCATTTGTGGCATCGACCGACTTCATGACTTGGAGACTGGCCGGTCATGCCTCCATCCAAGACACATCGAGATGGGTTGGATGGCAGATGGTCGCACATCATCCTTTGCGGAGGCACTCGCGGCAGAATCCGTCGAATAGTCGTAAATCATGAGACGAATGACTTCGGCAGTCAAACGCGTGGTGCAACCACCAGATTATGGCGGCGGCGTCACATGGAGGGCCGGATGGATGCCTGTCGATGGCGCCAGCCCAAGCCCCAGCCCATCCCAGCCGCTGAGCCATTATCAGGGCGCAATATGGAAGCTCTGGCGAACGGTTGTCGCGAAGTCCTTGAACGGGAAGCACCGAGACATTACAGAGTACTCCGTACTACGGAGTATGTAGAAGCGCGATAGTTCTGCAGTCGCGGGAGATGGCAACCCCAGTTGAGAATCCGGGGCGCATCGCGCCTATGTACTCGTACCTACTCATGATCAAATTCATCCTGGATGATGTAGATACAGATGGCCTCGATCTCAGCAGTCAGCACCTTGTGAGCCTCCGTTAAGACATCGAAGTGCCCCCGCATCCGCGCGCATGCCTCTGATCTACGTGGGGTATCACGCAAACCCACGCCGAGAAGCCGCCTGGATGCTTCCCATGTGGTATCCAGGTCGTCTGCGACCATGGTATCTGTCGTTCATGCAGACGTGCGTCTTTATGTCTCACGGACCCCGGACCCTGGCCTCGGTAGGAATGTCCGTAAGCGGAAAGTAACATGGGAATCCACGCTCTGCCAGGCCGAATAGGCCGACTCGAGGTCTCGAGTCCTCTAGCTCTGCTCTACGCACGCGCTTGGAATCGGCTGCTGGATTTGAGACAGGATGAACAGCCGACGCGCCAATTTCGAGAAACTTGAGCGGGGGTTTTTCAGGCAATGAAGGCCTGACCTGCTGCGCGACCAGTCAGGAGGCTCGAGAGGCCGCCGGAAGAGATCAAGAGGGAGAAAAGAGGAGACGGAGGAGTCGATGCGGCATCGTGGTGCGGCCGAGGCACCTCCATGCCATGATCATGCCAGAGTGCGTGCGCATGGTGACCCTGCATGAGATGCAAAACAGATCTCTAGACGGTGGTATCTTGATCGAAGAGCGTGCATGGATCGCGTGCAAATTTGCAAGGGTCGCGGAGCCCCGCACGGGGGGGGGGGGGGGGGGGGGGGGGAAGCGCAATGACACCCGGAGCTAGCAGGGCAAGCAGCGGTCCTGTTCAAAGAAACGACCCATTTGATCGAAGCCAAAGCTCCAAAGGGTCGGCTCGTCCTTGCACCGAGAGAACGTCGGGCGCTGACGACGCCTTGAGCAATCGGGTGGATGCATCAATCTGTCCGTCCGGCCTCATGTTGATATGTCGCAAGTCGGATCCGACACGCGTCGTCGTTGGTCGGCAACCAATCTGGATGCTGAGGCATATTCCGTTTGCTTTTGTTGACCCCTCTGCTTGTCGTCGTTGTTGTCGTCGAAGTCCATGTTGATGTTGTCGATGTGATTCTTGAAAGAGAAAAAGACGACTTGACGTCGGTGATGGTGCCGTAGTTCTAGCTGCACGTGACGCGTCACGGGTGCGCGGCCCGACTCTCGCTTGATGGACGTCCAACAACAACTTCGACGCGATACAGACCGCATCAAGTGCGGCAACAGCACCCGAGTCAAGTGCAGCAATTCGCTCCTCATGGTCCTGTCAAACGTGAACAGCGATATCAGAATGACATTGCTTGAAGCAGAGGCGTTGTTCGATGCGAAACGATCTATCTGTCTCAGACAGGCAGAGGAGGGCCCAATCATGGCCTCCAGCTGCTCCCCCACGAATCTGGTCCTCTTCGTGATGGCATCAGGCGCTTATCGTGCAGCTGACTCTACTGCTTGTGGAAGGTCACGACCCTGCATAAATGAGGGCGAGAGAATGATCTTATTGATCGGGGCGAGTCAAGCTCAGGGGCACCCGGACATCGCGGAGCACGAGAGGGCCGAGTGCGTGATATCTGGGGTCTCTCAAAGAGGGCTGCCGGCTAACGCAAGCACAGCGACCCACGCATCGCGGAGACGCCCTTGTCGCTTGGCCTGGGTGCCCGCATAAGTTTCCGCTGCCTGGGGCACGCCTGGCCGACGGCTAAACCCGACTGAATCGGTCGGCTTGCGCTTGTACCTGATTTTCTCTCACCTCGTGTCCCAACCCCCGAAGTCCCGGACCATTTTGCCAACGGCACTGCACTTCGTTGCAAGCGCGCACGGGCACACTTGGATGAGAATGCCCGCCTACCAGGACGGAGCTTGAGATTGATCTGTACACTCAATATCGATATCCGCTACACCCACGCCTGCTCGCGCACCTGATGTTCAAAATGCCGCGCAAGGACTTGCGAGGCAACAACGTTGCATTACTCCATCTCCTTTCAGATCATCGGCAGAGACCACAAGTCCCGATGACCCGTCAGGAGGCTTCGAGGGCTCGGCGCAAAATGAGCTCTGATATCGGGCTCGACGGGCAGGCAACACGCGTCAGGGGCCCAACAGGTCTCCGGGTTGGCAGCGGCATGCGCCCTGGCAGCGTTGCGTGTCATGACCTCCCGCTCTGGGTCCAGCGCCGAGGATTCTAGAGCAGGAAACAGACCTCGGGGACTCGACAAAACGTCATGTTACATGCCCAACATACATTTTGCCAGTGCGTCAGTGGTCAAGATTGTGGACTGCCGCATCAGGAAGGCCGGCTCTGTCTCTGCGAGTCGACACCTTGCATGACACTCTCTTCAGACCTCCTGCTTTGGAGGCAAGTCTGCAGGTATCATCTCAGGGGATGATGTCGTTGCTCTGGAGGAAACAGATCAAATCGTCTCTTTGACTCCTCTCCCCCTGAATATATAACGACCTTGGTCCTCCCTCCTCCCATCGTCTCGGAACACCATCTCATTCGCATCCTATTCACTCATCTCCTTCCCACAGAGTCCTCCATCCTTTTGTTCTCTGCCTTGTCAACTGGTTGACGTCTTCTGAAACACCATCATCATGCTTTCCATTCCTTCTGCAGCCGCCGGTCTCGGCTTTCTGGGTCTCATCGCTGGAGTGCAGGCCGGCTTCAACCCCGTCTCCAGCAGCAACATTGCTGTCTACTGGGGTATGCATTCCCGTCTTCTGAATCATTACCCCTTTGAGAAATGTTGGGCTGCATGCTGATCCAAAGACCTCCTGATCCAGGCCAGAACTCCGCCAACCAGGCCGGCTCCCAGCAGCGTCTCTCTTACTACTGCCAAAGTCAGTATTCCTGCTTCGAACCCCCATGCCATTGGAATGCCATCAGTTAACTAAGACTTGGACCAGATGCCCCCGACGTCGACGTAAGCTATCCAAGATGTCTGAGAATCAAAAGGATCACACCCAACTAATGGATCATCTAGATCATCATGTTGTCTTTCTTGACCGGCATCAACAATCCCGGCCTCAACCTTGCTAACGCCGGAGACAACTGCACGGCCATTGCCGGATCCAACCTCCTCCGCTGCCCGCAGGTCGAGTGCGTGCAACCTCCTCCAATGAATCCATGAATGACACGAGTGCATCGTTCTCATTGCTGACTTGACTCATCCAGGGCCGACATCACCCTGTGTCAACAGACCTACGGCAAGACCGTCATGCTCTCCATGGGAGGAGCCACCTACTCTGAGGGAGGCTTCAGCTCGTCCTCGGCCGCCGTCTCCGCTGCCAATAACATCTGGGCCTTGTTCGGCCCCGTCCAGAGCGGCAGCTCCGTCACCCGCCCCTTCGGCAACGCCGTCGTCGACGGCTTCGACTTCGACTTCGAGTCCGGCGTCAACAACGCCGTGTCCTTCGTCAGCCAGCTGCGCTCACTGACCAACGCTGCCGGCGGCAAGAAGTACTACCTCTCTGCGGCTCCCCAGTGCCCCTACCCGGACGCCGCGGACTCGAGCTTCATCGACGGCCAGGTCCCCATCGACTGGGCGCAAGTGCAGTTCTATAACAATTACTGCGGCGTCGGCCAGTACCCGACGGGCTGGAACTTCGCCACCTGGGACAACTGGGCCAAGAACGTCAGCGCCAACCCCAATGCCAAGGTCCTCGTCGGCATCCCAGCGGCCCCTGGAGCGGCCAACGGCGGCTCTTACACCTCGGGCACGCAGCTCAGCAGCGCGATCAACAACGCCAAGGGGTACTCCAGCTTCGGCGGCGTCATGATGTGGGACATGAGCCAGCTCTTTCAGAACCCGGGCTTCTTGCAGCAGGTCGTCAGCGATCTCGGTGGAAGCACCGCCCCTGCCCCCACCAGCACCTCCAGCACCTCCAGCACCGCGACCCCGACTCCCACCATGACCACGTCCACGAAGACCACCGCCAGCAGCACTGCTACCGCCACTACCACCACCACCACCAGCGCCGGCACCACCTCGACTTCCTCCTCTGCTGGCCCGACCCCCACCGGCGGCCTCGCCCAGTGGGCCCAGTGTGGTGGTATTGGCTACACCGGCCCCACCCAGTGCGCTGCTCCCTACAAGTGCGTTGCGACCAGCGAGTGGTGGTCCTCCTGCCAGTGAAGCAAGTCTTCACGGCACCATCTGAGATTCGCCGATATTCATTCCCGGATTCTTTCCTCCGAGCTGCCCCGGTGTTGACTCACCCGGAGGACATCGCTTCGTCCTTCAAGCTTGACCCGGTGTCATCCCTTCTTGTCCATATCTTTCTTCTTTTCCCCTCCACTGTTCTTGCACTTCTTCATCTTCTTCATCTTCTTCGTTCTCCTCTCCTTCTTGTGTCTCATACAACATATTTGCAGTGCAAATCCTGTACAAATGGCATTCGCTTTTCTCTTCTTCCCGGGCTTGGGCTTGGTGGATTTGATTGCTTGGTGGTATGGATGGGAGAGTCTTCTTGTGTACATATTCGAGTCGATGTGCTTAGGCAGAGCCTTAGGTTGCGCTGGTGATGAATGCAGAGATTCATCGAACCCTCGAGTATCTTTTAATTGTGACCACCGTGTTGACGAGACAGAAGAAATAAAAACTGGGACGCTCCTGGAGCCGGACATCAGTGTCAATCTCAGGCAACCTCGCGCTCCTCTTTATACAGGGCACGATGGCTCCGCTTCCAGAGCTGTACGCGGTACGCAGTACGGAGCAAGCCCAATCCTCATTGGTGTAATAGCAGCGGCCGGGAGGACATGACTTAGGTCTTGGTCATAAGTCCCGACTCACTTCAGAAGACGAGACTTCCGCAGGAGGCCTTTTGATGCGACGACTCGATGTTGATCGATACTTGTCATGGGACTCCGTATACGACGTCATCACTCTTACGTTCGTCTGCGAGACTGCGGAAGCACACGTGGGACGATGTGATGGAATCACCCTAGGTGTGCGGAGTAGAATGCTGACCTCTTCTACGGAGTACGATCTTGTAAGAAGCGTTTCAGAAGCGTCTAACGCTCGCTACGGAGTGCGGACTACAGATCGAGCATTCAATTCGTGGCTGAATACAGTAGTTGCGCGTCAGCCTTCCCTGCTGTTTCCTCCCAAGAGCCTGCACACGAGAGACGGAAAGGCGAGTCGTATCCGAGTACTCCGTAAGAGACAAGAGCTTGGAAATCAAGCCCGTACGAGTAGACCTTCCAGCAGACGTACGGGATCAAGTCGTCTCAATTTTCCGTTTCTTCTCGGAGATTTCGAAAGATGAAATTACTTGGGTAGGGCATAGGATCCGATGCTCCGTTGCCGGAAATCGATCCTCGCTGGACGTGAACCTTCGTTCTCCGTGCCAGAGTCGCGAGAGAGCCGACTGATCTCCTCGCCTGAGAAGAGGCTACGACAGCGGTTGAATTGTCCAGAGGTCTGCTCCGAGATCCAGCGTAGGTGTGGAATGGTCAGCCGGTAACAGGTTCACGGGTGCTCGGAACTCCTAGCGATTACTTCGGGTAATCCGCAGGATGAAGTGTAAAGGGGGGCCCATAAGGCGCACGAAGGGTGAGATTTCCGTCACAACGTCATGTTCTCCTACTTGTCCATGTAGCCATTGACGTCTGTCTGGTCACCGCCTCTGCAAAATCTGGGTTCCCAGTAACGGCGGGCTTGTGCCACTGTTCTCTTCTCATGTTTCCTGGTAAGAGGAAAGGTCACGATCACGAAGCATCTGAAGTACCGTGACTGGCATAGACACGAGCTCGATGGGCTCCGGCTGGTGGCAAGGGGACCTCGAGCCTACTCGTACATTCTCGTGCGAGTACATGTACTCCGTAGTTCGTGCGAGGCAGTACTACGAAGCTTCAGTACCTACTCCGCAAGAGGAGATCGAGTAGTCTCATTTGTACGGAGTAGACTACCCCTTTTTTGGCACCATGTCCGAACCGCAGGGCTTAGCGGACACAAAATCCATAAGTGTCGTGCGATACTCCGTACAAAGGATAAAAACACTGCTACAACCAGCAACGGTTGGAGTGGTCACTTCACTTTTGCGTGGTGTACTCCGTAGCTGGTGTGATAATAAGCATCACGCCGTTGTTCGAGATTCGTACTCCGTACTCACCCCGTCCTCCGTGCGGCATGCAGTCAGCGTCTCCTGACTGATGCGGCCCGGATACGAAGAGTTCGCAGATGGTTCTATTTTAATGCAAGCTTTTTGGTGCCGGCACCACCGGTCGCAGTGCCGATTTGAGACACGAAGGATCCGCTTTTGCCTGACCTCAGACACACACTGATAGCCCCTTTTCCTGCTCCGCACCTCCGAGCCATGCTCGGAGCCATGCTCGGGAGACGGAGTGCAGGACGAGGCTTTTTGGAAGCTTGGTGAAGGCCGGTCGAGGCGGGAATGACCATCTCGTTCGTCATCCCGCCTTGTTCTGGATCAAGCTCCTCCGAACTCCGCATCGAAGCCAGAAACGAGCGTGTTGAGCTTACGATGGTCAGAAGCTCATGCTCCGCGATTGAGATGTGATCCGTAGGGGTGAACCCCCGTAAAGGGCGTTCCGTGATCCGGTCGTCGTACGGAGTGCTCCGTACAATGGATACATAATCAGGCTTACTGGGCCGGGCTCGGCCGGCCGGGCCGGCATTGCGAGACGTGCCCGACTGACTGTCGCATGGTGCCTAGCCCATGATGGACAACTTCCCCGATAGCCTCATCCACACAATCACGGAGGACGACTACCGCTTTCGTACTCCGTATATTCGCTCAACTCACTGCCCCCCGCGTCAACACTGATGGCCCCCGACACATCGTACATACGAAATCAAGATTCCGGCATATGTTCGCTCGAGAGGCGCGATTCATAAGAACCATTGGCATCCACTCCTCGCTCCACTCTGCCGGGAGACGAATCTTTTTCTTTCTTTTGACATGTGCGAGAATCACCAGCAGCCTGGGCTAAACACTATCATCAGGGGAGTCTGTAGCGACGTTGCCATGCAAGAACAGAACACACACGCGAGCGAGACTTGTACCACTGGACACGCAGCAATGAACCTGAGCCAGAATTCGTCGGCCTTCGAAACGCAACGCAAGTCCGCCACCTCTAGAAAGACTAGGGGGATCGAGCGCGTCCCTCCGCAGGACATGAGAGGGGAGAATGTGGATATATCTCCTGCAAGATGGAAGGTCATGGTCGGCATCTTCTGGTTCTGGTGTTGGTGCAATGGTCAGCATGCCTTCCCCTCGCACGATCCTCCCCTGTGGCGGCGGTATGCTCTGCTCTTTGAGTCTCCAGGCATTGTCTCTCGCAAAGCTAACACCCTCTCAAGGCTACGACGTGAGCAATGTTGCCAACATCCAGCCTCAGATTTACAACCACTTCCACGACATCCGTTTACTCCCATGGATTGCCTTGTCGTATTCAACAGCCACATTTGCGGGCCTAGTGCCTGCCAGAAGACTGTCCAACTGCGTCGACATTCGCTGGATGGTCCTGGTTGGCCAGGTCGTCTTCATCGTCGGGGCTGCCATCTCTGGAGCGGCCTCTAACATGGCGATGCTTATTGTCGGGAGGGTCATCACAGGCATTGGGGGTTCAGCCCTATATGTGTGGTCAGTCTCGCCGGCTTGCGTTCGGAATCAAGCGTGGTCTGTGGAACGTTGATACTGACGGATCCCGCCCCGGAAGCTCATACACGTACATATCCACCGTGGCCACTCCGGCTCAGGGCACCCAAGTCATCAGCGGGATCGGCATCTTTTGGTCTTTCGGCGTCATCGTTGGCGGGCCCATCGGCACCGGCTTCGCCCAGAACCACCACACGACGTGGCGTTGGGCTCTCTACTTCGTCGCTATCCTGATGGGCGTCGCGCTTGTCGTCTCGGCCCCCACCATGCCCCGGTCCGTCGAGCCCTCGAGAGAAGCCGGCCTTTGGAAACGATGCATGAGAATGGATCCCCTGGGCATCGTGATCTACGTGGCCACCGTGGTGCTCTTTGCGATCGCGGTGACATTCAGCGGCACGGTATGGCGATGGAGCTCCGGGCCGGCGATTGCGACGTGGGTCGTCTTCGCCGTCGTCTTCGTCGCCCTGGTCCTCCAGCAGACCTTCTGCATCCTCACCGCCCCGGAAGACCGTGCCCTTCCCGTTGCCATGATCTTCGAGAGGAGGATGCTGCCCCTGTGGGTAGCGTCGGGCAGCTCAAGCGCGGTCTATGGAGTGACCATGTACTACACCCCGCTCTTCTTCGCCTTCATGCGCGGCATGGGGCCCATCCAGCAGTCTGTCCGACTTTTTCCCTTCATCTTCGTCACCATCATCTCCATCGCCATCTCGGGACGCATGCTTCCCGTCCTGCGGTACAAATTCGTCTACATCACGGCCGGCGTCATCTGCCTCGCCGCTGGGGCAGCTCTCGCCACCACGCTGAATCCCTCGGTGTCGGACAGCCAGGTCATGGGCCTGATTGCCCTCATCGGCGTCGGGCTTGGCCTGAGTTTCGTGCATGGGTCGAGCGTCGCCAACGCCACGCACACGGACAGCAAGGAACGCGTCACCGGCGCGCTCCTCGGCAACCTGAGCCTTTTCAGCGGGATTTCCGTGTCTCTCGAGATCGCGGGGTGCATCTACCAGAACGTCGGATATCACAAGCTTTCCCACGTACTCCACGGGCACGACCTGACCAGGGCCGAAATCCAGGAGGCCCTCGCTGGTGTGGCCTCCTTCCATGACATCTCGGATCCCGAACTCGGGCAGCGCATCTTGGAGGCCATGTGTTCCACCCTCGGTCACTTGTTCTATATCGTCGTCGCTGCAGGGGCAGTCTGCCTGGTGTGCGGAATATTGATGAAGGACGAAAAATTGAGTGTCCAGGCTCCGCAGGCGCCGGAGCATGATGGGTGTGAGGGCGCAGCGAAGTTGGGATCAACGTAGCAAAGATCATATTGGCGGGGGGACTTCCCTATGGCAAAGGGGTAGACTGGATAATTCATGACGAGCGGTCCAAGGATGGCCATGAGATATGAGAAAGGGGAGTGTTGAGAGAATGACTCAATTGTCTGGACGAATACCACTGGAAGAAATTACAAGCCTTTTTTTTCCCCTTGAAACTACCTCGAGGTCCATGGTTCACGGCCAACCTCGTTCATGTCGTCGCATAGATATGATTGGTTGGACCAAGCATTCTTGGCCCTCAATACAGTGGTATGACTTTGCCAAAGTCGTGCTATCCCTGATGGACGACTGCCGATGGCTAATTGATGCCTCGGAATAAGACGTATAGCCGAGCTTGAGGATGTCTTCGCGAGCCACGGGCCATTTCTATTTTATTTTCTTTTCTTTGAGACAAAGAATCATCACTTTCCCACTACAAGTCTCTTGAATCAACTCGACACTGGCTTGTGGCAGACAGCCTCGATGTTGTTGCCGGCAGGGTCATGGGCAAAGGACCCGAAGTAATGAGGGTGATAGACACGAGGTCCAGGGGCGCCATTGTCCTTGCCCCCGGCCTCGACGGCCGCCTGGTGGAAAGCAGCAACAGCTTCGCGGTCTGTGACAGTGGTTGTTAGTCTCGTGTCACGCATGACTATGAGAGGGCATGACTATGAGAGGGCATGACTATGAGAGGGTCACAGTCGTCGGAGCAGATTCCGGAGCAGAAGGGGGGGCGAGCAAGAATGGCCGGGGCCATCCTCATCGTAGCAAGAGACGGGCTACCGACCTGGGGCGGTGAAAGCAATATGAGACTTGTATTTGGGAGCTTCCGGGACGCCCACGAGGAAGAAGTTGGCGGCCTCGGCCATGATCGTGTTGTATCCCAGGCCAACGACCTTGTCGGCGAGTTTCCGTCGGACAGTGTATCCAAGGGGCGCGAGTGCTGCGGTGTAGAAGTCAAGGCATTCTTGGAAGATGTCCGCAGGGACGTTCAATGTCATGTGGTCGATCGGCATGGTGGAGATGGGGAGTCCGAGTCAAACGGCGACAGATATATCTCTTGTTGAATGGTCCTCGTGATGTTGGTCAAAGGAAAATCAAGCTGGAGAAACAAGGGAATGCCTCGAGTTTATAGGAAGTTTTTTCCCTCCTCTCTTTCTATCCCCTTGGCACTCTATCTCTCCCCCGCACCTTGAGGCACAGCCCAGCCGTTGTTCTGGACCATGGTTGTGGCCAACACAATTGGACCACTTGAGCTGCCAAGTCCCATCGACGTAGATTGCGGCACGGTCCACGCGACAGCCAGACAGCCCCTCGCGAATCACGATGCCGTCGTCCAATTCGCGGCACCCCACAACAGGGATCACAACCCCCTCCCTCTGAGCCCTGGTCGTGCATAAGCGGCCGCTCGAGGGGTGATCAGAGAGCAGGCAGCAGAGGCAATTGGTCTGTGAGCTCCGAGAGGCTGGCCTCGTCCCTTGTCATGTCCTGACCCCATCTTCAGCCGTGGTTGCAAGTGGTGTTGGTATTCCTCCGAACCAGTACGAGTACTACTAGGTACTACTCCGTACTTGTACTAGAACTACTAGTAGTAGTAGTTGGCAGTGCTGGAATTTCGGCGTGGCGCGGCGCGGCGTCCGTCGTGCTCAAATTGCTCTCGGCAGATTCCTGAACTACTACTCATTCTTATGTAGTAGCGACAGAAGCTCTTATCGAACAGCCCATTGAACGAAAGCCTGGCATTCACGCTTCCAATCGATTTCGCAGCCCAGCTTCACGGTCTGGGCCTCATGCTGGGCTTTGCTGCTGACCGAGACTGGCGGGGTAAGAAACCAGTCCTACTATAGCTCTCTCGCCAGCTGCTTCTTCCCCTTTCGACCTCCATCATTGCCCTTCGACCGCACGAGGAGATGGATGCCTACTGCGATAGATCAATGTAATTCTGAGGAGAACAAAGCCCTTGCCAGCTGTAGTTTCAGCTCGAGGCCCAAAGGCGTATCCGGATCGTTTGACGGCGTCACATGACGGGGCATCAACTTCACCCTGGCCCGCCCCCGCGCCTGCAGCTTCAATTTCCGATATCCGCCAGTGAACCCTCACGACCCTGCACCAGCTCGTCAAGACAGCCAAATTCGAGGACCTCAGCCGTCAGGGTCGAAGCTTGCAGAGAATTTTCGAAGAATGGTCAAAGAATTTTCACGAACATGCTACTCCGTAGCAATGCTGTTAGCTCGACAAAGAGATTTTCGTGTGGCAACCCAACGTGAGGTCAGGGGGTGCCTCGTACTCCGTACTCTGCAGTCCCGGCTGATGAGTCATCATCCAGGCAATTGTATCCAATGCCGAGGGCAGCCGAGCCCACGGCGCCGCTGATTGGCCGAAAGTGGACCCCTCCTCGACCGGGTGGAGAAGCCAAGTTGTGATAAGCTAGAATAGAGGATAACGAATGCTAGAGTAGAGGCACTACCGATTTGTACGCTTAGGGTATATATTACGTGTATACGTAGGCCGAATAGCTTACGTACTATAACTTCTATAGATAAAAGGGTCTTAAATTACGTATTTGCTTTTTAAGCTTTTTAAGCTTTAATTAAGTCTTTAACTAATACTCTTAATTAGATCTACTAACTATATTATAGTTATACGCTTATATAAAAATCTTATTTTTCTTTTTTTAAAATCTTCCTCTTATTAAGCTATTGCTACTTAATTTCCTTTTTTAGTATTTGTAAGGAGACGCGTAGGAAAGGAGACGTGCTGCGGGCTGCAATAACTAAATTAGGTAGATTAACAAAGGAAGTAAGGCAATTAATCTAATTAGCTTACGAGCTAAGGAGTTAGATCGAGCTAATTATATAACTTAGTTAAAGGAAAAACATTGTTCTTTGCTAAACTAGATCTAAGCAACTACTAGATGTACTAGATCTAAAAGGCTTAAATTAAGGAGATTACTTATATATATATAGCTTTACTCCCTTTAACACTTTAGATTAGTTAGTTAAGCTAACCTTCCTTAATTCTTATGCTCTTACCTTTACGATCTATAACTATATAACAGTTATAAGCTTATATAGCCTAGAATCTTTAAACTAGTAACTTCTGTTAAATCTAACTAACGTTTTCCTTTTAAAGTTCTTAATTAAACTCTTTGTTTTTATATTATTCTTTTAACTTTATAAACTTTACTTATACTCTTTAGTTAAATTACTTATTTAAATCTCTTTTTCTTATAAAACTAAACACTTATCTTAAAATATCTTATAAAATTACTTTGTTTAACTTATAATGTCTTAACTAACTGTCTTAAAGGAACCTCCTTTTTAAACTACTAAGGATTAGGTTAACTAGTACTATACGCTTAAAAACATAGGTACTAACCTAATAATTTAAAAGGAGATTAAACTAAATAAAGAATAAGAGAACAATATAGATTACTTAAAAGACTTAGAACCTTTTACTGCTAAAGGAGTATAGTATAAAGTTATAAAACGATATAAGCAAAGTATATAAAACCCTTTTATTAATAGTAAACCTTTACTAAAGGTAGTACTAAGCTATAAGGAAATTATAATAATCTTATTTAATATAGTAAAGAAAGAATATAATATTTAGATAATTAACTTTTAATACAAAGAAACTTGTTTTAACTAAAATAAAGTAGCTTATATTAAAATCTATAAGTAGATTATTTAAACTGTTTCTCTTATAGTATATAATAATATATAACATTAAATATCCTTAAACGAAGAAGCTTATACAATAAGGAATCTTGTTTAAAGATTAAAGCTTTACTTTGCTTTAACTAAACATAATTAAAGAGATATAGTTTAATAAGCTTACTAAAAAGTACTTAAGGATGCTAAAAAGCTAAGAGTTAGATAGTAAACATAGATCTAAGACTATTTAATAGCGTATAATAATATTAAACTATATTAACTCCTTAAGGCGAACTAAAAAGTTATAGTCCTAGACCTCTTAAAGGCAGCTAGATAAAGACTTACAACCTTATAAGCTAAGGCAAAGATAATAGAATAAGAAGAAGTAATCTTTTATAAAAAGCTTTTCCTAGGAATTAAAGACTACGTTTATTACCTTTAAGTATATCTTAAATTATAAGCTTTGTTTTACGCTTAAGTCTTTGCTAATTAAGCAGCTTGTTTAGAAAAAAGGGAGTTATCTTCTTTAAAAGTAGAATCTTCTTTTATACTAAAGAAAAAAGTAACTACTTCTTAAAGAAAATTAACCCCTTTATATAAAAAAAAAAAAAGAAAAGAGCAAGGAAGAGGGCGTAGCTAAAGTTATTTTAACGAAGATACTTAAGCTGTGTATTTATATAGATTAACTTATTACTAGCTACTAAAGACCTATAAAGCACTTTAATATACCTTTAAAGACTTCCCTTAAACTAAAAATTATAATAAGTTAAACTAAACCTTAATTATTAAACAAATAAAAAAAAAAGAATAAAAGTAGCTAAGATAAGAACTTTAAATCTTAAGATAAAACATAAGCATACTTAATAAAGTACTATAAAAAAAAGGAAGGTAATACCTTAGATTACTTAATGTAGTACTACTTAACCTACAATTAGCACCTTAAGCAAAGAATATTAGCCTTTTTTTTACTTAGTAAGCTTATTTGCTCTATTTCCTTTTAAAAAGTACTATATTTAATAGCTATAGTATACTATACTTAGTAAACGATAAGAACCTACTTGTTTTAAGCACTTTCGTGCCTAGTAGCGTAAACAACTATATTAAGGTAAGATATAAATAATATTAAGTACTTAAACAAGGTAAACAATTAATCTTAAATATCTTAAATAAAAAAAGCAAAGAATAAACTAAATTACTTATTTTATTAAACGTTACTTTAGTAAAAGATTTTTATATAAACATTGTTTTAAAAGCAAAGTTAGTAAAAATAAAAGCTTAGTATTATAGCTATAATCTTTCCTTTAGATTTAAAAAGCTTAAGTTAAGCATTAAGTTAGCTTAGCTAAAAAGAAAGCATAACTTAGTTTTCCTTAAATATAAGCCCTTTTCCCTTTGCCTAAGCAATACGTATATAACCCTTAATTCTTAAGCGATTTTTAAGACATATAACCTAAGTAAAACAAGCCTAATACGCCTAAGGAAGCTATTAAAGGACCTAAGGGTCCTATAAGAAGATAAAGAATATATATAGTACCTTTAATTAAGATACCTTAGCTTAGACGCTTTAAAGGCCTTAGTTTAAAACGCTAAAAACGTTGCTATTAAAAGAATAAAGCAGATTAATTATAAAGTATATATAAAGATATACTTAACCTAAGTTATTTCTTAAAGAACCTTTAAACATTAAAGCTTTAAACTGTTTTAGCAAATATACTAAAACCTTTAGGATTATAATAAAAGATTTAATTATTTAAAGTAGCTTTTAGTAATAAAAGAAGAATATAGTAGATAGATTTAAGCGATTTTATTAATAGATAAATCTTATTACTTTATCTTTAATATAATTTTAAACTTTAAACGATAAACAAAAAGATAATATAAATTAGCTATTTATAAAATATAGCAAGATAATAAGAAAGCTATTATTATAATCTAAGGACTTATAATGTTTTAACAATAGGTAAAAACTAAAGGAATTAACCTTAAACTATTACCCCTTTTTACTTATAAACTAAACAGCTTAGCTAAATAAGCTAGATAAGAGATAATAATAAAGCAAATTAAAATAAGAAAGGGGGTAGGCCTATTAGTAAAATTCTAGCCTAAGATAGTTTAAGTAGTAGCTTATTTATATAACATAAGTTTAAGGAAAGCTAATAATATAAGATCGCTAAACAAAAAACTAAAGCAATAGTTCTATAATAATACTTATTTGCTAATTTAGTAGAGTTATAAGAACCTTTAGCTAAACTAAAGTAGGATCTATATATATAGATACTAAGCGTTTATATTAAACTATAATAAAAAGGCTAAAAGGAATAAGAAAGCCTTTAAAACAATACCTTATAAGATAACTAAATATCTTATTAAGTATATTACCTTTAACGTATATTAAATCTAGATCCTATAAGTAAATTGCGTAATAATAACATAAAACGTTTAGTTTAACGAAAAGAAATTCTTTATAGATTATAACGTTAATAAGGAGCAACAAGGGATATTTAAACAACTTAACTAAAGGTTCTTTAACAAAAGGACTAATAAACTTATAGATTTCTAATATACTCTTACTTAGGTTACGCAAATAATATAGTTTAAGATTCTAATACTATATATAAACTTTAAAGGCAAAGATAAGCATAAGGATATAGCTACTAACTTACTTAAAGAGAGTAAGGAGGAGTTTAAACGCTTAAAAATCCTTAGGGTTAAGCAAGTAGAATCCTATACTAATAGCAAAGGAAAAATTAAAGCAGCTAGTCTAAATATAAAACTTTAAACGCTATAATCTACCTTAATATAAGCATCTAATATTAAAAAAAGCGCTAAGATAACTTAAAGGCTTAACGCTAGCTAAGGCAGAAACCTAGAAAGAGAGATAAGTAGTGCTTAAATTAAGGAATTAAGTATATATATAATTCTTAGCAAGCCCCTTAATCTTATTTACTATTAAAGCCTAAGATAAGAGTAAAC
This sequence comes from Escovopsis sp. TC, assembly GCA_003055185.1. NCBI lineage: Eukaryota > Fungi > Ascomycota > Sordariomycetes > Hypocreales > Hypocreaceae > Escovopsis > Escovopsis sp. TC. The sequence goes on from NIGD01000012.1 coordinate 55,636, forward strand.
TTAGCATAGCATTAATAATAAAATACAGTTATAAGACTTATTGTTAAGAGGAAGAAGGACACTTATTAACTAGTCTTAACTACCTTATTAAATAAGGACTAAAACAAACCTTACTTAACTAAGACAAAGCAATTATATCTATAAAAAGAATAAGCGCTTAAAAAGGATTTATTTTATAGTTATTAGTAGCTTTAAAGTTAGTACATTCTATTACTTAAGGGGACTTAAGAAACCCTTTAACGTAGAAATATAAAGCTATACTACCTTCTTTACTACTTTGCTTATAGCACTTTAACCGAAACAACTCGCTTAAGTAAAAGAAAGAAGTTAAAAACGTTACTTTAATACACTACTATAACCTTTAAACGGATAAAAAGCTATAATTAGCTACCTACTTAAGGATAAATTTATAAAAGTAGCTTAAATAAAGTTTAACTTTATTTAACAGAAACAAATATAGCGTATTATAGATAGGTTAAAGGTAAAGTTAAAGCTTCTTTTACTTTGTTAAGTGTTTATATATAAGTTTAATAAGGAAGAAGATCTTAAACAATATAAAGCATAGCTAGTAGTAAAAGGAAACCTTTAATACTAAAACACTATTAATAGTATATATACTATAATACTTATAGTAAGATTATTTAAAGTAATAGTAGCTTTTATAGCTTACTTTAATATAAAGCTAAAGAAGTTTAACGTTAAAAATACGTTCTTAAACGCTTATAAAGACAATAAAACAATACTCCTTATAATATACAGCTTCCTTAAAGGATTCTATAAACTAAGGAAATGCCTTAAGCTAATTAAAGCATTGTATAGCCTAAGGGACTTACTAAAGCTATAGTTTAAGGAATTCTTAAACATACTTACATAGCTTAGACTTGCTTTAAGCAATAAAGAACTATACTTCTTTTTTACTTAGGACTATAAGATATTTATTGTCTTTTACGTAAATAATATTATTATTACGTTTTATAAGAACAATAAAGCTTAAGCAATAAGAATTATTAAAAAGCTTTATTTAAAATATAAAATATATAACAAAGGTAACGCAAACTAGTTCCTTAGAATTAGACTACAATAAGATTAACTAAGCTAAAGGATATACCTCTTTTTTAATATATATCTAAAGAAAGTAGCTTAACGCTTTAGACTAACTAAAGGAAATTAGCAGCCTTTAATTTTAGTGCCCTTAACTTCCTTTAATAAAAATTAAGGCTAAGCTATAAAGGAATTAATTAAAAGCTATTAAGAAAAGATTAGCTTAATACTTTATATAGTAGTTATTGTAAAACTAGACGTAGTATATAGAGCCTTTTTCTTCTTTCGTTTCCTTTTAAATTTAAGTAATTAATATTACTACGTATCTAATTAAATAATTAGATATTTTTACGTAAAAAGGTTCTTTACAATTAGCTATAAAAGGACTACTAAAATAGATATCTTAACTATATTAAGCAATGCTTTGTTTATAGACAATAAAGATACTTAACGCTCTTTATAAGGATATATTGTAATACTATTTAGCGGACTAATACTATAGAACGCTATAAGATAAGATACAGTAACTATATTAAGTACTAAAGCTAAGCTCTTTACCTTAAATTAACTAGCTTATAAGACCTATGCTTTAATAAGACTCTTTAAAAAGATATAGTTTAATCTAAGTATACGCTTTACTCTTAGATATAATAACCTTTAGACAATATAACTTATAATAGGAGGAGATAAGAAGATTTATACTAAACTATACTATATTAATATATAAGGTATATAGACGTAGTAAGAATATTAACGTAATACTATTAACGTTAAATTTATCCCTTTAGTAAAAATGCTAGCTAATAAGCTTACAAAAGCACTGCTAAGACAAAGGTTTAAGCACTTTTAAGCTTTCTTTAACTTATTATAGTTACTAAACTTAATTCTACTTAATAGTCCTAAAGAAAATAAAGAAAAGAAGCAAAGCAACGCTACGCTAAACAAAGCAAAATAACTACTTTTATTCTCTTAAATAAACTTAAATTATTTTATTTGTTTTATTATTGTTATATTCTATTATTATACTAATTAAATTTCCTTTCTTAAACTATAAACAAAGACCGTTAAAATACCTTCTTTACAAAAGCTACTTTATCTCTCTCTTCCCTTAAAATAAAACGCTTATCTTACTACTAGCTTAAAGCTTAATAATTAGCTTTCTTAGCAGCTATCTAGTTAACTAGCAAGTAATATACCTTTACTGCCTTAAGGTTAGTTAGAATAGTTAAGGCAGGCGCTAGTAGCAGCAGCGGCAGAGCTAGCTATAGCTGCTGTACTTGCTGCTGCTGTACTTGCTGCTGCTGCTATACCTATTGCTGCTGCTACTGCTATACCTATTGCTGCTATTGCTACTAAGCTAACTATATCTATTAAGCTAACTGCTATACCTACTATTGCTGCTAAACTTACTACTAAACTACTTACTGCTGCTAAGCTACTTATTGCTATTATAGCGCTTACTATTGCTATAACTACTAGTTTATATGCTATAGTACTAAAGTATATAAGAAGATACTATAAGGGTAAAGCAAGATAGTGCTAAGGTACTTTAGCTCTTCCTTCTACTTTTAAGTAAGCTTACAAGCCTTAAGCTTTATATTCTACTAAAGGGTTAGCTTAAGCAACCTAAAGAAAAGCAAAATAAAACAAAGAACTTACTTTAAGGCTAGCAAGGCCTTAGGCTAAATTAGCTAATATAGCATTGCTCTTAGTAAGCTAAATAAGAAGGCTATTTACTTAAATTAGTAAACTATAACAATATTATTGTTTAAAGGGAATAACTTATACGTTAATGTACTAAGTACTAAGAGCGTAGTTCTTATAGTATATAGTATTTTCCTTTAGCTTAACGTAGCAAAAGAAATTAGTTATAGTTATAATAAAAGAAAACTTTATAATATAGTTTATATAAAGATTTTAAAGAAAGGTATTCTTAACCTGCTAACTCTTATTATAACGCTAATTAAAGCGCTATCCCTTTTAAGTACTTAAATTTAGCCTTTTATTAATAAAAGTAGTTATAACAACGTCTTTACCTAAAGGTATTAAAGCAACTAAGCTAAATAAAGGAGTTAAAGCAACTAAACTAATACAAAGAAAAAAAGTTAAAAGGGTAGGCGTAAATACTAAGGCAATAACGCTAAACGTAGAGTTTAAAACAATAGTAAAAGGATTAACTAACGTAGAAGTTATAGAACGTAGCTAAAGCGTTGTAAAGCAAAGGTAAGAGGTACTACTATAAGTTAAGGTAGTTAAACTAATCTTAGACTTTAAAATTTTAATAATAATATTACTAAGGCTAAGAAAACAATAGAAAGTTACTTTTTTAAGTATAGCATTAGCAGCAGATAACTCGCTAACCTTAAGGGTAAGACTTTTATAAACTTTACGCTTCTACCTATAAGCTCTACCTTAAGCAATACTATAAGCTTTACTGCTATAAGCATAAGGATTTACCTAACTAACCCTACGCGTTAAAACAATAGTATTCCTTTAAGTATAAGTAGCTAAAGCTAAGAAAGGGATAGAAATAAAAGAGCTATAAAAGTTAATAACCTTAATAATTTTTAGGCTAGTAGACGCAGCGTAAAGTAAACCCTTAAGCATAAGGACTAGCTTAGTAACTTCCTTTTTATAAAGATTTTAAATAACGCTAAGAAAAGAAGGAGTTAGGCAGCTAGTAAGGTAAGCAATTAAAAAATCGTAGATCTAGGTAAAACAAAGCTTATAGTTTAATAAGACCTTAAGGGAAAACGAATTAGCAATAGAGTTATATAAAAAAGAAATATTAACTTACTTTAATAGGTAAGCGCTAAAGGATAGATCTATATTTATAAGAATAGGCTACGATAAACAACGTAAGCAAAGACTAAACGCTATAACGCTCTTTAGCTAGAATATTAAAAAATAAACAAGTCTTAAACAAAACTTAAACAACTTTATTATTAAGAATAAAAAGAAGCTCTTAAGGCTAAGAATTTATTTTGTTTATTTACTTAAATCTATAGTTAGCTTAATTAGTTAAATTATAAAGGACTAGGCACCTAGCTGCCTTATTCCTTCCTTCCTAAAGCAAATAACGCTATTTCTTAAATAAAAAGAACTTAACGCGCCTTATATAACGCGCCTTATATAATACGCTTTACTAAAAGGGGCATAAACTACTTACTTATATAGATTAGATCTAAGGAATTAAGAAGTTTACTAAACGTAAGTATATAGTTAGTTAAAAACAAAGGAGCTAGATTAATAAGATAATAGTATTAAAGAAAGAAAAAGAAAGGTTATAAGAAGGATTAAGATCTAAAAAAGAAAGACTTAAAGGATAACTTAAGTACTTACTAAAGTAAAGGAAAAGTAAAAAAACGTTTTATTTATTTTAATTAACTGCAACAACAGAACCCTACTTAATTACCTTATTTACCTTAAGCACCTAAGCTAATTAGATTAATGCTATTAATCTATTAGATAGCTATAATTAAACGAAAAGCTTTAATAAAGATTATTAATAACAATTATATATACCTAAAGGCATTTACTAACGCTATAAATAGCTTTATTAAATAAAAGGTATATAAGGAGACGCGTAAGAAAGGAGACGTGCTATAGGCTGTAATAACTAAATTAGGTAGATTAATAAAGGAAGTAAGGCGATTAATTTAATTAGCTTATAAGCTAAGAAGTTAGATTAAGCTAATTACGTAACTTAGTTAAAGGAGAAACATTGTTCTTTGCTAAACTAGATCTAAGCAACTACTAGATGCACTAGATCTAAAAGGCTTAAATTAAGGAGATTACTTATATATATATAGCCTTACTCCCTTTAATACCTTAGATTAGTCGGTTAAGCTAACCTTCCTTAATTCCTATGCTCTTACCCTCGCGATCTGTAACTGTATAACAGTATTCCTTAAGATAGCTATTACAGTAGGTTAAAGCGTAAGCGCTGCTCTAAGAAACGTTAAGCTTATATACTCTATAGATTAGATCGTTTAGTTTAAGGCCCTTTAGAACCTTGCTAAGACTTATTATATATAGCTTAACATAGACCTAAGTATCCCTTTAAGCTACATAGATCTCTTACTAAACCTTAAACTACTAAGCTTTAATAAGATCTTATAGTTAATAATCTATAAAGCTATATAAAGCAGCACTAAAGCTTTTACTAAACTTACCCTTATAACTTAAGTTAGAACTAAAGACAAAGAAAACTTTAAGGATAACTTAGGTTTAAAAGGAAAAGGTAAGCAAGTAAACCCTTTTAACGTTAATAGCTTAAGCATCCTTAACTTTATAAACTTATAGCTTATACTTTATATTTATAAGGCCTAGGTCTATAACTATAATATAATAATCGCTTCCTTTAGTACTAAGCAAAAAGCCTTAATTATTATCTAAGACTAGATTATAAAAACAGTAAAGTTAAGCAAACTAAACTTTACTATTAAGCGCCTTAAGAAACGCTATATTAATAATAAGTATAAACTAATAACTTATAAAATCGTTAAAGAGCTATAAACTAAACTTGCTTTAAGCTATAAAGCTATTATAGCAGCTGTTTAAGCTTACTACTATAGTATGCTTAAGGATATAAAGCGCTTAAGCATTAAGCTTAGCAGATAGTATTAGGACTAAAAGTAAGCTTTTAATCTTAGTAAAATTTACTAAATCCTTAAGGTTAAAGGTCTTATAGTAGTTATAAACTTCCTTAAGGCAGTTAAAATCTATATAGCCTTAAAATAAGCTTACGTAAAGCTTTAAGCACTTAAGGAAGCTATCTAAGATAAGAGACTAGCCTTTAATATTAAAACCTTAGCTTATTACTTTATAATAGAGGTTAAAAGCAATAGCAATTACCCTTTAGCTATCTTCTTAACTTAAGCTAACTATAACAATAGTAATTAGTAGAAGCTAGTAGCCCTTTATAAGTACCCTTATAAAAAAAAGTATAGATAGCCCTTTACGTACTACTAGACCCTTAAGTACGCGTTTAGGCGCTAATCTTTGCTAAGGCGTAGCTGTTTAATAAAAGGTAAGAATAAGCTTTATAAACAGCTTAAAAAAGATAAGTAGTTAGTACTATATATATAGCTTTAAGCTGCTAAGTAGGATCTAAGCGTAGAAGGCAAAACAATATAGTTAAAGCTTCTTTTAATAATAATTACTGCTTTAATTAATCTAGTAGCACTAAAGCAAAAGGTTAAACTTAGTATTTTTTTAATGTTTAATTAGTATACGTATCTTCTTTTAAAAAGTATTTTTCTTAATAACTATAAAGCGCTTTACTTAGTTAACGACTATGCTTTCTTAGAGCTTAATACCTTTGTCTTAAGTAATAGGTTTAACGCTATAGAAGCTAGTATAATAAGCTTTTATATTATAGAGTAAGGTACTTAGGTGCTTTGTAAGCTTTTAACTAACAGCTTAAGAGCAAAAAGCATAGATCTTTGCTTAAAAGATATAGCAGTAGTTAATAGATTCTATATAAATATTATCTTAGAAGTAAAGCTACTATAGGCCTAGATCTAGTATAGCAGATACAATAGTATATTACGCTATAGCTCGCTAAAGAGTAGTATTACTATAGCCTAGCTTTTACATAAGCATAACTTTACTTTCTTAAAATATAAGCTAATTTCTTTTTACTTTAATACTAAGCTTAATAATATAATCTTTCTTAATAAGTATACTACGTTTAAACCTTATACGTATTTTACTATATATAACAAAAGCTTAGCTTTATAATAGCTAAATTCTAAGGACCTAAAGCTACTAAGGGAGGATAATAAGGAACTTTAGTATCTTTGTTTAAGCTACCTTAGCTAAGATACTTTATAAGCTTTTATTAGTAATGCTAAAAACGTTAAAATTAAAGGCATAAGGTAGATTAACTATAAGATCTACTTACTTACTTATACTACTTAAGTTATCTTTAGAAGACCCTTAAAGAGAAAAGCGCTATAACCCTTTTAGCGTATATAATAAGATCTTTAGGACTATAAGCGTAGGTATAACAGCTTAAACTAGCTACTAACAATAAAAAAGAAATATAATAAGTAGCTATATACTTACCTACTGCTAATAAAAGATTCTATTACCTTCTTTAACGTACTATACTACTTTAAGCGCTAAGTAAAGCAGCAGTTTAAGCTTACGATTTATATCTTACGATTAAATAATAATATAGCTATAACTATAATCTATAAGTATACGTTAATGTAGAAGTAAGCTTAGTTAAAGGGCATTGTTCTTAAGCTAAGTACTTTATATACTTATAAGCTAAATAAGGTAGTAGAGCGTATAAGCTAAGAAATTATAATAAAGTAGATTAAGATATATAAAGGAGCTAGCTTTTTTATAGATCTTTAGCCTAAAAGCGTTTACGCTGCTGCTTACCTTCTAAACATAAGTTTATTATATAAAAACGTAATAAAGTTACCTATTAATAAATTAAAGTATTAGTTCTATAAGAACGCTTTACTACCTATTAAGGAGCGCTTTATAAACCTTTAACTAAACTAAAGTAGTATTTTTATATATAGCTATAAGGCGTATTACTTTAGCAAAGACTATAAAGCTAAGAAGAAGAAAAGATATTTTAAGACTATACTATAAAGGATCTTAAGCTATCTTATTAAGTATATTACTCTAAATATATACTAAGTTTAGATCTTTATACTAGAACGTATTATTATAACAAAGAACGTTACTTTTAATAAGTAAATCTTTTTTAATAAAAAGCAATAGTAAGAATAGCTTTCTACTATAAAGCTAAGTGCTTTAATAAAGAAAGTTTAAATTTATAAAAGCAAAGAAGTAAACGTTTTATTTAATTTACTACTTTAGCTAGCTTAAGCTAAAAGACTTATTAAAGAGCTACTAAAGCGTTTAAACTTAAAGGGAGGAGTAAAAAAGTATATAACTAACGTTATATAAGAGCTTAAACGCTTTAATACCTAAGAAGCAACGCCTATAGGCCTCTAAACGCCTTAAAAGACCTTAAAGAAAGCCTTTCTTAATGTTAGTAGCATAGCATAGGCTAAGGGTAAAGAGATAATCTAAGATAAGATCTTAGATAAGATTAAAGAAGCAAGGCTACTTAATCTCCTATTACTAAAGGTATATATAATAGCAAAGAATAAGAGCTTTTCTTAGTAGCTAAGGCTTAAGCAAGCTTAGCAAAAAGTAATAGTAATAGCTCTACTAAAGGATAAGTTAATAGATAGATTTGTCTCTGTTAACGAGTAAGCAGAAAATAAAAAACATAAGTTAACTACGCTAGTACCCTTAACTTAGTATATAAAGCTATAAAAGAGTACTTAGATCTATAGGATCTTAGCCTTAAGAAAGATAAATAACTATTTACTTAATTATATATACTAAAAAAAAGTTTACTTAGTAATTTAAGGATTTAAGTCTATAGTATAGCACTTTCTAAACGATAAGCTATTAGCAGCCTAAGAAATAAAAGAAACCTAGACCTTCTTTAACGTCGTTAACGTTTAAATTAAATAGAAAAAAGCAAAGAAGTTTAAGGCGCTTTTATAGTAGTTAAAAGAAAAATTTAATATCTTTATTAAAGCTTTAAACAACTAAAAAGATATATTAAGGTACCCTTAGAAAGCTAAATTTATTAAGGTAGCGTAGCTAAAATATATAGCGCTAATCGTAAAAAGTACCTAAAGAAAGATCTTAATTAAAGATACTAAATCTTAGCTTCTCTTAGTACGCTAAGTTTTTATATATAAATTTAATTAAAATAGAAAGTTAAATAAGTATAAGGCGCGCTTAGTAGTATAAGAAGATATATAAAAGAGCTCTACGATAAAAAGCACCTATGCTATAACGCTTACTGCTTAATTATTTTAAATTCTTATTGCTTTTACTACTAAATATAATCTAAAGCTAAAGAAATTTAACGTTAAAAACGCCTTCTTTAACGTAACTTAAAGCTAGAATATAACGCCTATAACGTATAAGCTCTTAGAAGGCTTCTATAAGCTTAACTTCTGCTTAGAGCTAGTATAAGCTTTATATAGCCTAAGGGACTTACTAAAGCTCTAGTTTAAGGAATTCTTAACAAAGCTTAGGTAGCTTAGGCTTATCTTAAGCTATAAAGAGCTATGTTTCTTCTTTAGCAAGGACTAAAAGCTTTTTATAATCTTTTACGTAAATAATATTATTATTGCTTTTTATTAAGAAAATAAATAGTAATTCTAGAACGTTATAAAAGCGCTAATGTTTATATATAAGATATATAATAAAAGAGATATAAAGTAGTTCCTTAGGATAAAGCTTATTAAAGAACGCTATTACAAAAGAATTTATATTTTACTTAACTTATACATTAAGAAAGTAATACAGTAGTTTAATTTAGCAAAGGAAAGCTAAAGCTTATTAGTTCTAATCTTAGCTAAGAGCTATACTCTAAAAGAAAAGCTAGCTAAGAAGTTATTAATTAAACTCTATTAAGAGAAGATTAGATCTATGCTTTACGCTATAGTTATAGCTTGCCTTAATATCTCCTTTATAGCCTCTCTTTTCTTTAGATTCCTTAAGAACCTAAAAAAAGAGTATTATAATACAGTAGACTAGCTAATTAAATATCTCTACGTATAGCGTAACTTTACTATCTGCTATAAAAGGACTTCTAAGATATAGGTACTTATAGCTTTAAGTAACGCTTCGTTTATAGATAATAAGCCTTCTTAAAGGTCCTTATAAAGATATATTATTACTCTTTTTAGTAGCTTAATCTTATAGAACGTAATAAAGTAAGATATAGTTATAACTTTTTTTATAAAAGCTAAGCTTTTATCTTTAAACTAAGTTACTAAAGAAACGTTTATAATTTTTAAGCTTTTTAAGGAGCTAAGATTTAATCTTAGTAAACCTTAAGACATAAGCTATAATAATCTTTAAATAATACAACTTATAACTAAGGAAAGCAGTAAGATAAATATAAAGCTTTAGTACGTTAATATATAGTAGATATAAGTACGCTAAGAGTATTAGAAAGCTTCCTTTAAGATCTATTTCGTTTTATTGTAAAAGATACTAGTAGATAGGCTTATAAAAGCCTTGCCTTAGGTAAGGTTTAAGTACTTTAAATTACTATTAAATATAAAATAGCTTTTATAAAGAGTAATAAAATTAGTAATAACTATAAAGGCGCTTTTAGCCTTATAACTATTAAACTAACTAGTTTTTGTTATTTTTTTTACTTCTTATTTCTTTTTCTTTTACTTATTTTTTTTCTTTTATTTCTTTTTTTTTTAAATTCTAAAACTTAAACTTCTTTAGCGTATTTAAAATTATACCGCCGCTAATGCTACGCCTACTTTGTTATCTTATTAGTTAAGAAAAACTTAGCTTTCTTTTACTTTATATAGCGCTAAAAGCGTTACTAAGCTTTTATACCTATAAAGTATAAGATTAAGTCTTTATTGTTTTTGTTTTTACTAATCTTTATAACATTAAGGTTAAGGATAGCAGTAGGGTTATAGTTAAAGAGGTTAACTAGCGCCTTTAGCGTAGTTTTATAAGTATTTAGCTCTTATAAACCGTTAGCTTCTCTCCTTATCTTAAGGGTACTAAGAAGAGGGGTAAGCTAATATATAAGAACGTTTACTAAGTTATTCTTTTTAATTAAGTTAGTAGTATATAAAGTAAGCTACTACTATAATAAATAGCTTTTTAGTAGTTAGTAAACGTTTATAAAGCTAGAAGATTATTAAGGTAGCACTTATACGTCCTTATAGACGTACTTCTACGCTTAATAAAAGGTATACTTATTTAGATTACTAGCTACCTCTTAGTAATCTATTATAGTCCCTTTCTTAGAAATCTAAAACTATATATACTAATTATATAGTAAGTTAATATAAGCAGTTAAAAGCAAAGGAAAAGGTACTAAAGGAAGCGTTAAAGCTAGCTATAGTATAGCTATAGCCTTCTTCTTTATAACTTAAGCTAACTTATAAACCTTACTATTCTAAACAGCTAGTAGCATCTTAAACTTAGGCGTAGAAGTAGTAGAGCAGCGCTTAAGGCAAAGGGTCTTTAGTAAAGCTTTAGTAGCAATTTTTAGTAAAAGCTTAGGTATAAGCTAAGGTAGCTTAGCAAGCTTAACAGTAAAAAGAGATATAAGCTTAAGACAGCGATTACGCTATTGCTTTAAGGTCTTAGTTTTTATAGCAGTTAGCTAATAATATAAGTTTACTAAGCTAAGGAACTAGTACTTATACTATATTTACTAAGTAGCTTAAACTACTTTAAGAACTAAAGCTTATAGTTAAAAGCTTCTTTAATGTTAAGGATTAAAGCAAAAGTAAAGGTAAAAGCAAAGCTAAAGGAACTAAAGGAAAACAAAGAAGAAAAGACTAAAGGAAGCATCGTAGAATTTAAGTAAACTTTATCTATAAAAAAGAAAGAAAGGCACTTAGATTAATAAGCTTTAAGAAATTAAAGATTAGTAAGCAAAGTATAAAAAAACAATTATAAAGCTTTTAACGATAGTTTAAGCGCTAATGCTAAAGGAAAGAAAAAGGCTTAAACTATAAAAATATATAAAAGAAAAAATAAGATTACGCTAAATATAGATTATAAAGTTAGTAAAAGTAAAATAAAGCTTTATTTATCTTAGTATTATTCTTTATTGTTTTCCTTATTAACATAGTATTTACTTTACCTTTAAACGTAGGCGTAGGCATATACAGTAGAATACAGAGCCTACGCCTATAGCGCACTTATACGCTTAAACGAAGGCTTAGCATAGTGCTCTTAAGATAGCTACTTAAAAGTAGCTAAACACTAAGAATTAGTAATAGTTAGGTCTTTAAGCAGTAGCTAAAGAAGCGTAAATAGCTTTATTAGCTAAAGGGTATATAATAAGCTAAAATAAAAGATAATAAATGCTAAAGTAAAGGCACTACTAATTTATACGCTTAAGGTATATATTATATGTATACGTAGGCTAAATAGCCTACGTACTATAACTTCTATAGATAAAAAGGTCCTAAATTATATATTTGCTTTTTAGGCTCTTTAAGCTTTAATTAAGTCTTTAACTAATGCTCCTAATTAGATCCGCTGACTGTATTACATAAGTGCTCCGGATTTCCATGACCCTCCCGAAAAGAGGGGCCAGAGCCGGTGCGGAGAAAATATACGGCCACGCTGCTGTAAATCCGGCGCCACTTCGAGGTCGCGATGGGCGCTCTCGGATATCGACCTCCCGGCGTCTTTGAGCCAATCGCATCCGGTCGAAAAACGGTCGCGCCACTGCCTGCCTCGGCGGCTCTTCATTGGCGAGACATCCATTGACTTCCCCCCCTTGCGGAATGCATCCATGACTCGCTCTCCGTATTTCGTGTGAGCCCTCCGGAGTAAGGAGCACATTCCTTGCCTCCTTCCGCTCCCCTTCCCTGCTTTCCCCTCATTTGTGAGGGAACGAGTACGAGTAGGAACGAGAAGGAGCCCCCCCTTACCTCCCAGGGTTCTTGCAGTGCCGATCTGCTTCCCGCCTTCCCAGGCTGAAGGACGGAAGCTGCCCCGGACCATTGCGCCTTCCCCGAGGGTGCAGCTAGATTACGTAGTGAACATTGCCTTTAGCCCAAGGTTTGGCAGGCGCAACCGGCGGGCGGAAACCAGGCCCGACCTCATATAGCGACGTTCGCGCGGGGTAGACCTCTTTCGAATTCCTCCTCTTTCATCCATCTCTCCAACTCCCTCGTTTGGATCGCCATCAATCAAAGCGATCGTCCCAATCTTGATTCATCGTCACAGAGATCACCAAGATCACTCTCGAACTGCGCGCGCTCGTTCGCCGCGATTGTCTTTGTTCCACACTTCTCTTCTTCTCCCTGGACGGGAGAATCTTACCCTTCATCCTCATCCTTCTCTAAGTTCCATCATCATGGCTCAGAGCAGGTGCCCGGCGCACCTCGACATCAACACCGGTGGCGGGGGTGTCAAGATTGCAGACTTGTGGCCCGAATCCCTCAATCTGAGCATCTTGCGACAGAACAATGACGTCTCCAACCCCTTGGGCCCGGACTTCGATTATGCCGCGGCCTTCAAGACCCTTGACCTCCCCGCCGTCAAGAAGGACCTCACTGCCCTGATGACAGACTCTCAGGACTGGTGGCCGGCCGACTTTGGTCACTACGGAGGTCTCTTCGTCCGTATGGCGTGGCACGGCGCGGGCACCTACCGCGTGTACGACGGCCGTGGCGGTGCCGGCATGGGCCAGCAGCGCTTCGCGCCCCTCAGCAGCTGGCCTGACAATGCCAATCTTGACAAGGCTCGGCGCCTGCTGTGGCCCATCAAACAAAAGTACGGCAACAAGATCTCCTGGGCCGACCTCATGATCCTCGCCGGAAACGTCGCCCTCGAGTCCATGGGCTTCAAGATCATTGGCTTCGGCGGTGGCCGGCCTGACAGCTGGGAGCCTGACGAGTCCGTATATTGGGGTGGCGAGACCACCTGGCTGGGCAACGACGTCCGTTACAAGCACGGCTACTCGGGCATCACCGGCGTCGACCACGCCGTTCTCGATGCTGACCAGCACAACAAGCCAGACATCCACTCCCGCGAGCTCGAGTCTCCTCTTGCCGCGTCCCACATGTAAGTCACACAAAACCTCCTCAAGCCCACTCGTTGATCTACTCGCAAGCACAACGAGGATGAACGCTGACGAGAACCTCCAGGGGCCTCATCTACGTCAATCCTGAAGGGCCTGATGGCATTCCCGACCCTGTTGCGGCCGCTCGCGACATCCGAGTCACATTTGGCCGCATGGCCATGAATGACGAGGAGACAGTGGCCCTTATTGCGGGTGGCCACACAGTCGGCAAGACCCACGGCGCGGCTCCTTCTTCCCACGTCGGCGCCGACCCTGAGGGGGCATCGCTCGAGCAGCAGGGACTTGGCTGGGCCAATTCCTACCGAGCCGGGCACGGCTCGGACGCCATCACGAGTGGCATCGAGGTCACCTGGTCCAGCACTCCTACCAAGTGGAGCAACAACTACCTGGAGTATCTCTTCAAGTTTGAGTGGGAGCTAACCAAGAGCCCCGGAGGCGCCCACCAATGGGTCGCCAAGAACGCGGAGCCCATCATCCCCGATGCTCACGATCCCAACAAGAAGCACCTACCGACGATGCTCACGACCGACCTGTCTCTGCGCTTCGACCCGGAATATGAGAAGATCTCCCGCCGCTTCCTCGAGAACCCTGATCAGCTCGCCGATGCCTTCGCCAAGGCATGGTTCAAGTTGACCCATCGCGACATGGGGCCCCGCGCCCGCTACCTGGGTGCGGAAGTTCCTAAGGAGGAGTTCACTTGGCAGGACCCCATCCCCCAGGTCAACCACGCATTGATCGACGACGCCGACATCTCCGCCCTCAAGCGCGAGATCCTGGCCTCCAGCCTCAACCCATCAGAGCTGGTCTCGGTCGCCTGGGCCTCCGCCTCCACCTATCGCGGCAGCGACAAGCGCGGTGGTGCCAACGGTGCCCGCATCCGCCTTGCTCCACAGAAGGACTGGGACGTCAACAATCCAGCCCAGCTGACCCGAGTGCTCAATGTCCTGGAGGGCATCCAGCAAAAGTTCAACAGCTCCGCGCGTGGCGACAAGCAGGTCTCGCTTGCGGATCTGATTGTTTTGGCTGGTGGCGCCGCGATTGAGAAGGCTGCCAAGGAGGCGGGACACGACATCGTCGTGCCCTTCGCGCCCGGCCGTGGTGACGCTCTCCAGCAACAGACGGACGTGCAGTCCGTGGACCACCTCAAGCCGTATGCCGACGGCTTCCGGAACTACGGCAAGGGAACTCCAAGGATCAAGACGGAGCGGTTCCTCGTCGACAGGGCCAACCTCTTGACCTTGTCCGCCCCCCAGCTCGCCGTTCTGATCGGTGGTCTGCGTGCCCTGAACACCAACTGGGATGGCTCCTCCCACGGTATCTTGACCCGCCGCCCGGGCGTCTTGAGCAATGATTTCTTTGTCAACTTGCTTGACATGAACACCGCCTGGAAGCCCATCGACAGCGACAGGGAGCTCTTTGAGGGAACTGACCGCAAGACGGGCGCCAAGAAGTGGACAGCGACCCGAGCCGATCTTGTCCTCGCCTCTCAGGCCGAGCTGCGAGCTGTCTCCGAGATATACGGCAGCCACGACGGTGAGAAGCAGTTCATCAGGGACTTTGTCGCTGCGTGGTCTAAGGTCATGCACCTCGATCGCTTCGACTTGGCCAACGACTCCCCTCTCCGGAGCCGTCTCTAAATACCTGTCACCTGTCCGTAAGATTGGAACGATCTCTTCTGTTTTGTGCCGAAGCAATATGTGAAAAGCCATGGAAGACAAAAAGGGAAAAAGAGAAAAAAAAAAAACAGAATCATGAGCCCTTATCCCGCCGATTCATCACTGTTGGCCGAGAATGAAGATGCTATCTGTAGATTAGCTTAATGAATGAAAGTCTCTGCTCATTCTGAATGAATTCTCCCTTAGTAGTATGCAAGGTTGGATCTTGAATTTCGATTCTATTTCCGTGCTATGCCGTGACCGTAATGCTCGTGATCATTTAGCCAGCTTGTCCGCGTTTCCCAGCTCCGCAGCTCGGTTCGTGGCGGCAGCAACGGCCCTGTCAACAAGCTGCTTGAAACCATCTTCGTCGAAGGACTGCAGCGCCGCGTACGTGGTCCCGTTGGGGCTCGTCACGTTGGTGCGCAGCTGCGCAGGCTCGTCGCTCGATTCGACGAGCATCTTGCCGGCACCAAGGCAGGTCTGCTTGGCTAGACGGGTGGCCTGATCGCGGGGGAGGCCGAGTCCAGTCGCGGCCTCGATCAGGTGCTCGACCATGGCGAAGAAGTAGGCAGGTCCGGAACCTAAGGGCATGTCAGTGCATACGAAAAGAGAAAAATCCGGGGTAGAGTTATATCATGCGCCGGCCAGGCGTGCATTCTGGGCCAGGACTTCCGAAGAGGGTGGTGTCTTACCAGACAGACCAGTCACAACATCGAGCAGCTCCTCCTTGTCGACCCACTCGCTGGCCTTGCTCACAGACCCCATGAGCGCATCCACCAAAGCCCGCTCCTCCTCGGTGACATCCTCGCTCGCAAAGAGCCCCGAGGCGCCCTCGCCCACTAGCGCTGGCGTGTTCGGCATGACACGCACAACATGCGCAGTCTTGCCCGCCGGCGCCGCCAGCCAGGCCCTCAAGCTCTTGAGGGTGATGCCCGCGGCGATGCTCACAACGACGGGCAGGCGGTCGCGCTGAGCCCATGCAGCTGCGAGCTCCTCGCAGACGACGCGCGTGACCTGGGGCTTGACGGCAATGATGAGCAGATCGGCGTCCTGGCTGGCGTCCACGTTGGACGTGGTGGTGGGAATGCCAAGGGCGTCGATTTTGGCGCGGTTCACGTTCCAGGGCTCGGAGACGGTAATGTGCGACTTGGGAATACCATTCTCGGTGAGGCCGCGGATGATGGCGAAGGCCATGTTGCCGCCGCCAAGGATGGCGATCTTGCTGCTTTGGAGGGATTGGGCCATGGCGAAGAGATCTGTTCTCGGGTTTGGGGGTCCAAGGAATCGCAATGTGGTGAGCTTGACCACTCTCGTGTTGCAAAGCAGCGAAATGAGAGAGGGGTTGAGCTGGAACGATGAGTCGATCAGAGTCGAAGCGTGACGACGATGGAGGGGCTGATTACGTAAGTCGTCTGAGGAACTCCGATGGCGCTCTTCGACTTCACGCTGCCTGCGTTCTCACAACAGGACCTCGAAAAGCAGTCTGCTTCGTATTTTGCGGGCTTGCTTTCATTTCCAACTTCGTGTGGTATGATGAAACGATTCGCTGCCATTCTTCTCACGGCGCCCACTAGGTAACCATGACGTTCACTACTATGCCATTTTTCTCGGCTCCTTGGTGAGCGCCGCGCTTGAGGCTCCGGCATCAGCGGGCGCTCAACTTAGTCATCCAACTTAGTTCAGGGGCTCAGGGCACTCGCGGACCCCTTATCCGGCATCACTGGAAAGTAAACAAGCCTATTTCCTTTTGCGGAATTGTTGATGGGATGGCTGCCTTCGGGCCCTTTGAACCCATGCGAGGCTTGAGGTCATCAAGAGCGGGGTTCGAGATGACGCGACCGAGTCGGGTTGAAGAGGGATCCCCCCCTTTTCCAAGAGCCGCTCCTCACACGCAACGAGGTGAACTCAGTGGTTTGCCAACAAAATCAGAAGCGCAAATGGTTCAGACACCTTCTTCGAGTTGACCATCGAAATCAGTCGCTTCAACTTCTCGTGAGACCCTTGTCCAAGAACATGGTCCCCCCCTGGCGTCCGCACAGTGAGAGGTGGTGACGTATAGTTCCATCTGGCCCTTACAAGAGAGTGGCATCGGTGACTCTTACTCAGGTTCTGAAATATGGTCCCATTGTGCATGGGACACCGGAGCGATGAACGCGGAGATCATGATGTCAGAGGCTCATATAGTGTCACTTTTTATCGCCTCGAGCTTTCTTGTCTCCTCAGGTTGAGAAAATTTGTTAGGTCACCTTGGCGAGAACCAAATGGACCATAGCTCGTCATCGGATGTAAACCAGACTAAACTTCTAGGCTTTCCGGGAGCTCAGGAGAAATCCGAGAGTCTATGAACTAATGCAAATCCATAGCAAATGCTTTGGTAGATCTGGGACAAGCTTGGCATGACATGAGTCCTCTTCTGTCTTTCCTCTTTCTCCACGCAACTTGGTTCTCCCATATCACCTCAATATCCCACATACGACCGATGAATCGCGCTCTTCTTGAGCCTTCGCCCTTTGCAAAATGGCCGGTGCGCAACAACCCCTGACGGAGTCCCCGAAGCAGAGCCTGCTGAGACGCAAGAGGGAAAGTGTGCGATGTTGGCTCCGCTGCTGCAAGCTGTTCAGGTTCTGCCGCCATTGCTATGATCGCCTTTTTGGGCGCAACGAGGCGGCTCCCGAGAAGAGCAGCCATGAGCTTGAGGGGCAAGAGGCGGTTCAGCAGGCCCAGCAGGCTCAGGAGCCTCCGCGTCGACCACAACACAGCCCCTGGCTGCCAGTCGTGGTGAACAATGTCGTGGTTGACATGACCCCCGTGTTTGGCGGGGAGGACAAGCTTGCACAGGATTCTCGCCACGTGAACAGCGTCGACAGCCACGCGACCAACCGCACCAACAACAGCACCAACAACAGCACCGCCGGCAATGTCCCCAACGGGACCCAGGATGGCGGCGTGGTTGAGGCGACTCTCGCCGCCGACAACGCCGAAGCCAGGGGCCCCGGCCCTCAGCGCCGCAACGGCGTCGATCTCGTCCGTAGAGAAGTTGCTTTGCCTCGCACCGAGGCCGCGGAGCCTCGCACCGAGGTCGCGGAGCCTCGCACCGAGGTCGCGGAGCCTCGCACCGAGGTCGCGGAGCCTCGCACCGAAGTTGCGTTGCCTCGCACCGCTCCCCAAGCTCCTCACGCCTCGGAGGATGATGGCATCCGAGACATCGTCGAACCGGCACTGGGAGAGGCATTCACCAAAGCGCCACGCCCTACTAGCCGCTCTCCTCCACCGGACGGCTTTCGCACTCCTCACAGAGCTTCTCAAGACTCGAGGGACCATAGCGTCCACCATATCGCCCAGCTTGCATCTGGAGAGGCATGCGGGAGCGCGCCACGCCCCTACGGCCACTCGACCCCGCCGCAAAGGACTCGAATTCCGAACGTGCTGCGACGACGCAACCGCGTGAACTTCGTCAACGGTGGACCCTCGAACAACACTGGCGCGCCAGGTCCCGATGGCGGGCAGCCGAAAAAGCCTCTTCGATCTTGCTTGAAGAAGCCCGGGTCGAAGAGCACTCAAAAACCGAATCGCCACGTCGAGTTTATCCTGCCCTATGAGATACCGCTCCGAGGAGGTATCCCTGCCGACAACGCCGGCCAAACTTGGACAGAGCAGGTCCACTCCCCCTTTGAAGTCCCTGTGGACCAGATAACCGGGGACGGCATCCCAGACTCGGCGTTGCCGCCGCAGCCTACCGAGGAGCGTCACGGGATCAACGAATACATCGACCGAGCGAGCGAGTCTGGGTGAGTTCTCTGATGCTTCCCACATCTGCGGTTTTCACTGGCCAAACCCTGCTTCAACGACTGACTCGATTTCTTCTCACTCTATGCAGGAGCCCTGTGGTCCCTTCGCATCTCCGGTCGACCGTCAACAAGGTCTTTGAGGCCCTGGAGGATGGCTTTTTCGGCACTGATGAGTCTTAAGAAGACGACTCGGCAGCAGCCGCGGCAGAAGCTGCAAAGGTCAGTAGTGCTCTTCACTCCCCCAGGACACACCGACGTTAACAAAGAAGATCAGTGGCAGGCCAATTCCTACTTCTGCCCACGGAAGCAGTGATCGACGAGCGGAGGAGATTGACGGTGAAAGTGGATAGGAAGTCTTGGGATGAAGGAAAATGAAAGAGAAACAAATGGCTGGACACGGTGCAGGTGCACGGCCGCCCTTGAATCATCCACCGTTTGCTCGAAAAGAAAAATCTTGATGAGATGACGAGTCGTCGACGAAGAATTAGAGAAGGGGTAAAATAATCAGATGTAGGAAAGGAGAAATGTATGACTCGGGATAGATGAGATAGATCGGGAAAAGGGGGTTGATGGAAATTGGAATAGACGAATTTGTAGTTGGATCTTGATGAAACCGCTCTTCAGTGCGAGAGTTCGGCGGTCACTCCCTTGATCCTTCCATCTCTACGAACTGGACATCAAGCCTGGATCAAAGTCAAGTACGCCTCAGCACCCGGCCTCAGCGTTGTACTCCGTACAAATATGCCGATTCAATGATGGTCCCGATCATCTCCTCTGCTCTGACGGATCTGGCCTCTCGCCTCTGGCCGCCAGCTTCGTGGACAGGCGCTCGTTCTCGGTCTTTGGACTGGACGCCGTCGAATTGCCCCAAGCTCTGGGCGTAGAAGCACTCCTTGATCTGTCGTTCACTACGGAGTCCTCCGTCGTCCTGCCCTTGCTTTCTGACTTCGAGACTCGATTCGTGATCCCGATTCTATGGATGCATCTGCATCGTGAACACAGCTCATCACTTGGTGTTGAGTCGAGAGGGGGACAGCCTGAGCTACCGTGGCATGAGCGCTATCCGGCGATCCGGTGCCTGTGCACGCACGGCCCGGAAAGTGGGGCCTGGTCGGAGCTAGAGGGGCAGACTCGGGAGATTTCTTGCTGGGTGGGGTGTCGATTGGAGAAGCGGATGCCACACCCAGACAGGCACTTGCACAACTAGACAGGGCATTTTGCCAAAATGGACCCGCTTATTACGGAACGACAGGGAGCAGAGGTTCCAGTATGCTGCTGCGATGCTGCGACTTGACCGTCGAAAGCCACCCCGCGTCGCCGGCCCCCACTCCCACCTCACGCTCACACGTGCAGCATCAACGTTTGAGGATGCGCCGCATGCGCCGTCCGCACATTTGATGCTACCCTGGAGCAGTGAACTTGCGCTATGCCCAAAGAGGCATCTCCGCGCGCCTTCCTCGCCGAGCACGATCGATCGCAGCTTCCTCATGCTGCCCATCCGACGACTTGCTGACATAATACGCCGTCCCTCCTGAATCACCGGCCCCCCCTTGGAAAGCAAAACGCCCACGCGAGGATTCCATCCCATCAACCCATCGTGAGAATAAGCCAAACTCTGAGGCCGGCGCTGCGACATCGGCTGTGCTGGCTCCGGGGCATGGCCGGGCGCCTCTTTGGACAATCGCTGGTTTTTTCGAGCCAGCTGACCATCATCACCTCCGAAGTCGACGGTCCGCATATACGGAGTACATATGCGCACGCATGTGTTGGCGAGCTTCCCCTCCGGCCCCCCTCCATCTTCTGCCCCAGTTCGTCGTTCGAGTACGGAGTAAGGAAAGAATAGAGAGATCGAAAAGGCAAGAGGAAAAAAAAAGAAAGAGCGGTATAACCCAATGAATTGTTAAGATTTCCTATAAGATGGATGCCCAACCTCTCTTCTAGCTGAATCTGCATCTTCACCACTCATCCTCGATTCACTCATTGCGACGACTTGCAAACTGCCTGAGTATCCACGACTCCAAGCCAAAAGCCAGGAGCTTGCCATCATGGCAGCGATCCCACGCGTGCCGTACTATGTCTGGGCCAGCATTCCCGCGTCCTTTGTGGCCTTGCTGTTCGGGTAAGGGAGCGACCATCACCAACCTGATAACCCCCCCCCCCCTTTCTTTGTCCCCCCCATCATATTGTCCTTTCCCCCCTTCGATGGACGAGCTGGGTTTTGACTCGTATCGAATCCTATATCTTCGCAGGCTCGACACCGGATGCATTGGCCCTGTGACGACCATGCCATCATACACTGCCACCTTTGGGCAACTATCCCCAACGATCCACGGCGCCGTGGTCTCCGCTGCCCTGATCCCGGGAGCCATCACAGCCCTCATCGCGGGTGCTCTCGTCTCCCGCTTCGGACACTCCAAACTGGTAAGAACCGCAGTGCCCTGTTGAGGCTGGGCGCCCTTCTCTCCAAGTGTTTCCCTGACCCATTGGCAATCATCCAAGCTGAGACTCCTACCAAGATCGGACTCGGCGCGCTGATCCACGCGGTCGGCGCCGCCATAGAATGCAGCTCCGTGAACCTTGGCCAGTTCGTCTTCGGCCGCCTCGTCAAGGGCATCGGCACGGGGCTCTTCCTGAGCAACGTCTTCGTCCAGCTCTCCGAGGCCTCGCCCCTACGCCACCGCGGCGTCCTCATGGCCCTGCCGCAGTTCCTGACCGTGTCTGGCCTCGTCGTCGGCTACTTCCTGTGCTACGGCACCGCCAAGCTGGGAAGCTCGTCCGCGGCCTGGCGGGTCCCCTTCGCCATCGACTCTGGCCTCGGCATACTCTTCGCGCAGTCCTACTGGGTGACGCCCACGTCCCCTCGCTGGCTGGCTGCCAAGGGCCGCATCGAGGAGGCGCTCGACATGGCACGCCGTCTCGACTTTGACCAGTCCGAGTGCGACGCACTGGTGTCCACCTCCTTCGCCTCCGAGATCCAGGACGACAGCCGCGAGATGACCCTCGGCCAGACGCTCAAGCTCACCTTCATCGAGTTCCGGCAGGCCTTCTCCGCGCCCTTCCGCAAGCGCACCCTCTTCGGGTGCTTCCTGATGGCGATGCAGCAGTTCGCCGGGATCGACGGCGTGCTCTACTACGCGCCCATCCTGTTCGCTCAGGCTGGCCTCTCGGGCGACAAGGCCGCCTTCCTCGCGTCCGGGGGCACGGCCATCGCCATCATGTGTGCCACTGTCCCAGCAACACTCTTCGCGAACCGATGGGGCCGGCGGACCACCAGCATCTGGGGCGGAATCATCATCACGACGTTGATGCTTATCATGGGCTCGCTGTACGCCGCCAACGCCCACTCCACAGCCTCGAGGAGGATTGTCATCGCTTGCATCTATCTCTTCGCCATCGTCTTCAGCTGCACGTGGGCCGTCTCGTTTCGGACGTTCCTCGTCGAGACCATGCCCCGCAAGACGCGTAGCAGCGCCTCTAGTCTTGCGCAGAGCTGCAATTGGGTTTGCCCCCCCGGCCCCTCCCGCTCATCACTCTGTCGCCTCCCCACAACCTCCTTATTTCCCTTCTCGAAGACGTATCAAACAAATGGAGGCGAGTGCTGACAGTATACATGTCCAGATTGCAAACTATATCGTCGCGTTCGTCACGCCTGTGTTCATCTCCAAGGCCCCCTACGGCGCGTACTACATGTTCGCTGGGTGTTCCCTGCTCTGCACAATCGTCATCATGCTCTACATGGTGGAGACGAAGGGATACAGCCTCGAGACCATCGAACAGCGTTACAACGAGAGGGAAACCAACGCGACCAGGTCGACTGCCGTGCGCTGGTTCAAGCTCCAGGGCTTGCGTCACCGTATTCACGAGAGCCCCAGCATGGCTGCTTGAAGGATGGGATCAGGGAACAGGAAAAGAGTGGAGGTCAAAGATGGTTCTTTTTCTCCTTCATCGAAGCTGTTTACGTTATCCCGGCACTGAGATAGACTGAGCAAGGCAAAAGGATGACGCGTCTTTCTCAGTGTCATCGGCAATCATGAATACAAGGTCCTTCCTACAACCTACTCGCCTCTCGAATCAGGCTGACGAGCCTGCTGCCTTTTGGGGATGTCACCACTCAGGCAGTCCAAAAGCCCAAGTCTATGCGTCTTCGGGCGATCTCCGCTCAAACGCAGAGCTTCCTGATGAAGTTGTTGTGACGCTCGTAAAACAATGCTGTTTCCGGATAGTTGGGCGCATACCACCACCACACGTGCGGCATGCCCTTATATCCATACACTTCTGCCTCCACACCCGCGGCTGCGAGGGCTTCCTTGTAGGCAAAAGCCTCGTCCCGGAGCGGGTCACAACCCGCGGCAGAGATGACTGTTTCATCAGCCGTGGTCAGATTGCTCGGCCCATGAAGGATGAAGAAGGGAGGAGGAGATCAAGGGATAAGTGTGAACCAGCGAGACCACTCACGAGCAGGAGGAAGATTGGCATGGCTTTTGGCAATGAGAGGCGAGTGCCTCTGGTCAGGCTTCGCGTCAGGAGCAAGGATGTCGCCGACTTGCTCTTCAACATAGTAGCTGATCATGGTCGCGTCGAGATTCTGGAAATGACTGCCCATCTCGTACTTGTCCCTGGGATGGAACTGGGCGAGGCAAAGCCATGGGTTGTTGAGGACCTGGCCGATGATTCCTGAAACGCCGTTGTCCCTGGCCTCGAGGCAGATGGCGGCGGCCTTGGAACCTGTGAGCATGGACGCGCCGCAAACAATCTTTGCTTCGCATCGTTCGAATCATGGCTTTCCCATCATGAAGCCGGGTCTTGACTTACAATATTGCCACCGGCACTGCTTCCTTCCAATATGATTCTCTCTGGGTCGACTCCCAGCTTCTCGTGATTCTTCTTGCACTAATATGTCAAAGGTTCTGTCAGAGTCTGGTGGTGTCAAGGCAATGTATCAATGAAGGACGCGTCGACCGCCCGGGGAAACAGGGGAAGGAAACGCAATCCAATCAAGGGACCGTCTGCGAACCCAAACCAGAGCGTCGAAGCAGTCTTGGATCGGCACGGGAAAGCAAACTTGGGGGGTCCTGTCACTCGATAAGCCAGTCATCCTGGACCATTGCTTTCTTCACCACTGCGAGGGCTCACATTCTGTATTCGACGCTGACGACGACGATGTTTCCCTGCCTCACGGCTTGAATGCACTCCATGTAAGACTCCTCGTGGCTCCCAACGTAGTAGCCGCCGCCGTGGTAGTTGATCAGCATGGTGGCAGGCTTGCCGAACTGGCCGTTGGCGACCTCCTTGGTCTTGTACACCTTGAGGGATCCCTTTTTGCCGTCCCGGGTGTCATATTTAAGGAAGGACTCATGTAAGTCGGTGGCACGAGGGATGGCATCGTTGAGCTCCCTAATCACTTCGTCCTCGAGCCTTCGAGCCTCGTCGGGGATTGGATGGGAGTACACGGCCTCCCACATGGCGTCGAACCTGGGCTTGTCGGCAGTATAGAGAGGCGTCTTCTCGGAGAGGTGACCATACTTTGGGAGGGGCTTGAAGTTGGGGTCAACTTGGCAATACTTGGCTACTTTTGTCGCCATTGGGAATATTTCGGTTGAAAGTGGGAGGTGGCCGGGGGGGTTGAGAGGAGAAAGAGGAGCTTCAGAATTGAGAGTAGAAGCAATGAAGAGACAGAGGGTTGCTGAGATTGCCGCCAAGATTTGTTCTAGTGACGACAAAGATAGGTCCTTACCGTTTACAACGACAGAGATAGATCCGTAGCTTTTATATCACGATACTGGCCCTTGTTTGGGGAACAACTCCACAGGGTTACATCGGGACCACCCGCAGCACTGTCTCAGCTGGGGGAGGAGGGTGGGCAAAGGGGCTGGGTGAGCAGGAATCTACGAGAAAATTATTCCTATTACACCCCTTTCAAGGTTATTTCAATGCCATATGTTTCAGCTTGACTTGTCTGTGCGAAAGATATCGACAGAGTGTGGGGAAATAGGGATGGGTCGAGAAGACATGGATGTCCCTGGTCAAGACGACGTCGGTTCAGTGCCCCTATCCGGATCCCCCACGTATGTACGACGCAAGACACACATGGGTCAATCAGCCGTCTCGGATATAGAGCAAGCCGACGTCATTGACCTCGCATTGCGTGATGGTCTGTAAGACATTGCTTGGAAACCTCATCAGCTGTAGCGCAGGAGAGAAAAGGGGGTGAGGGCGAAGACAATACATCGACGGAAACAATACATAAAATTCCTCTTTGATCCACGAGGCCATGAGGAAGATGCTGTCCCCCAAGACTATTTGAACTATGTTCTTTCATGCAGTACAGAATCCAATAGATGAAGCAGCCCGGGAGAGGCCAGCTAGAGAAGCCATTTGAGGAGGATCTTGTGTAGGCGCAGAAATCGAGGTCGGATTCCTGGACCTGCCATGCGGATGGACGGCGAAACGCCTCCTACTCAGGTCGCCGGGGACAGCCGCATGGACCGCGGCATTGTGCACTCATCAATATCTCAGGATACCGAATCCGTCCAAGTACTGGGGATACACGATGTCGGCTACTTCTATGGAGCAACCGTCTGAAGCTCTCCAATACACGTAGCCTTCCCCGGATACAAACCCCCGGATTATACGGAGATGAATGTACGATCAAGACTCATGGCTCAGCTTTCCTTGCCCCTGCTTCGAACAGAGGCGAGCTCTTGGCATGAGAGATCCATCCGAATTCGTTCATAATCCATGTCCATCGTATCAGTAATCCTCGCAGTCCGTCTCTCACGTTTATCCGCCTTCAGTCCATCTATGACAAGATGCTGCATGCATGACATCTCGCAATATCCACCCATGTTCGCCCCCCCCCCCTCCCTCCCCTCTTCTCCCTTCTCTAGTCATCCAGCTACTCCACCCCCAGCCCCTTTTCCTTGCACATTGAGTTTTCGGTGCCGTCCCAAGGCTGCGGCAGACGAGTCTCGTGCCGGCTGTACAACCACATGGAGGAATCATGGAGGTCTCGAACGCCATCATCATCAGCTAATCAATAACAGCCCCATCAGCGCCAGGAATTGTACGCCTGCGCAGAGGGTGAAGGTCCATCCGACTCCGAGAGCGCCGACGAGTGGCATCACGACGCTCGTCCCGCCCGCTGCGAATAAGCACCTCGAAAGGTTCATGCTCGCGCTGGCCGCTGCGCTGCGGTCCGGGAAGATGTCCACAAGGTACGTCATGACGGTGGATTGCGTCGAGATCTGGGATAAGAGTCCAATAGGTCAGCGGGAGATATTGATCAATTCTCGGCGTGAATGAATCCATCTCTGCAAATGAGGCAATGGAAGAGGAAATGAAGATGAGTTAGGGGGGAGGAGTGTGTTGGGAACACATACAGCGGTCCAGCCCATGACAAAGGTGCAAATGATGGGGATGGCGATGGGGATCTTTACGTGATACTGGATTGCCCAGCCGAAGAGTACCACGAAGAGGCACTGCAGTATCGAGAACACCGGGGCCAGGCGCAGCCGCGCCCGCTTGATTGGGAAAGTCTCGTCGTTGTCCTCGTCAAAGTTGTCCTTATGGTGGTCGTCGCCGCCGCCCCCACCACCACCTCCTTTCTGTCCAACAGCCGTCTTCCCCGCAGCTGAGACCGTCGTCAGCCGAGTCTCTCGCTCGCCCTCGCCTTCTCCTCCCCGCACAAGCCGCCGCTGCGCACTGTGCTTTGCCTTGAACCGCCGGTAGTCCATGTCCAGTATCCTGCCCGTCAGGAAGGTCCCGATGATGCAGCCGGCGCCGTTCGCGATGAATGTCAGCCCGATTTGCGTCTCTCGCAGGCCGTACCCCTCCTTGAAGAGCGTCGACATGGCCGTGATGCTCATCTGCCAGACGGCGTAGTGCACCGACATGAAGACGATCATGGGCGGCGCGCCCCTAGAGAAGAGGATGCGGAAGGGGCCCGTGACGTCGACCTTTTTCTTCTTGTCTGGCGGGGGCGGCGGGAGAACTGACGCGGGTTGGCGCACCCTGGTGGACCGCTGATAGACGACGAGCGGATACCTGAGGAAGAACCCAGAGGGCGTGCGGCTCCCGTTTGCAACGATGGAACGCAGCGTCTCCGGCAGCAGCAGGACGAGGAAGCAGAGGAACACGCCGCTAAAAATGGTGAGGAACCAGAAGACGGACCGCCATCCCAGGGAGCCTGCGAGCGCGCCGCCGATGACGGGACCGATGGCCACGGGGGCAAGCAGGCCGGCCTGGAAGATCCCCATGACACCGCCACGCTCCTCACGAGTCGTAATGTCGCCGATTACGCCGGCGCCGATGGCGATGGTGCTCGCGCTTCCCGTGCTTTGTAGGCATCGCAGCACCAGGAGACTGGCGTAGTTGCGGCTCAGGGCGAGGCCGATGCACGCCCCCGTGAAGACGATGAAGGTGCATATGTAGGCGATGCGGCGGCCCTGGACGTCGGACACAGGGCCCCAGAGGCTTGGGGCGAGGCCTTGGAATACGAGATACGACGTGACCGTCAGGTTGATGAGCTCCGAGGAGACATGTAGGTCGAGAGCGACCGTCGGCAGGGCCGGGAAGTAGATGTTGGACGCAGAGCCGGAGACTGATGTGGAAAGGTTCCACGATTGTCAGTCCTTATACATGGATGTAATCTTGGGATTGCACGTTGTGAGGAAGAGGACAAGCAAGAGGCAGAGGATCAAGGAGTCGACGAAGAAGAGGAACAAGAAGACGAAGAAGAAGAAGCTGAAGGACCAGGAAGGGGGGAGGGGGGAGTAGGAGAAGGTCCATGCTGTCCCTCTTTGGGGGGAGAGGTCCCCGAGTCGAAAAAGGGATGGATGATGGGCTTGGTTGAGGGCCAGGATACGTGAGATGGGAGGTCACTCACAGGTCGCCGCGGTCGCAGCCAGGGCTACAATCAAAGCTTTCTGCCGTTTGTCGAAGATGGTGAAGGGCACACCAGGCGACGTAGTCGGAAGCGCTGAGGCCATGTTTTCCTCAGATGAAGCATCAGAGGATGTTGTCGTTGGCGTCGTCGTCTGCAGCGGCGGTGTTGGCGGCGGTGAAGTCTCGTCTGTAACGTTTGGGTGGGATGTGTCTGGAGGAGTCGGACGCTGGGTTTGGACATCGGGCTCTGGACTATCTGACTCGGCAGCTCGCAGCAGAGACGCCGGCCCCGAGGGGACAGCGCCCGATCCAGATCGACGGGCTTCCGGCGGAGGCGCCTCGTGTCCGCGGTCGGTCCCGGGCAATGGCTCGCCCGAGTCCCTGCTCGCGGCAGCCGTGGTGACCGACATGTTCATTTCATGTGGTTTTGTGGTTTATTCTCTGTGCAGAGGAACGGCTCAACTATGCTAAATCCGACGTGTTCTCCCCAAGCCCAATGTCCTCTCTCAAAATGTGAAACAAGATGCAGTTGAATCAGGCAATGCGTGTTAACAAGATGGTATGAATGAATGGGCAAGATGATAGGATGCAGTCGCGAAGTCCACAAAGACAGATGCGCAATGAGTCTCGGACTCGTCGTGGTGCGGAGCATGAAGAGTGCACGCCAAAATGGAGGAGAACAAGAGCTGGAAAGGGGCGGCCTGTTATATAGGCGAGCCAGTGCGGAATTCTGCAGGTGGCTCCGAGTACCGGAGATGACCGAGGACAGGGTTCCAAGAGGGCCGCCTCTTTGCGAGGTGGCGATTCCTCGACGGCCACACTGCAAGAACGCGAAGCATTCCAGCACAGCGCGGGGCCTTCTTACGAGCACTACCACCTACGGAGTAGGGAGCACTCCGTAGTAAATCAGTCGTCCTGTCAAGCTGCTACGACTACGCCGTTCCCCGAGAAGCGTCCCCACGAACAGAGAATGCGGCGGCCGCCCTCGATGAGGATCCGCTGTTCGGCTGTCGGGAATAAAGCGGCTTTGGCGAGGTCCGTGTCCGGTAAGCGCCGCCCGGCCTGCGGGACCCACTTCGGCCTGACGGCCCGGACTCGGCCGTGGGATCTGGTTGCCGCGAACTGCTGCGGAGCTGAATGCTGATGGCAGCATAGTAACCGAGTGCGGTGGCATCAATGTATTTCGTAGACAAGCAAGATGTTGTCGACCTTGGCTAGGGGGGAAGAAGCCAAAGGGAGATGTGTGACAGCAATGAGTGAGACAACATGCTTTTCGTTGTAGAAGCCGGAGACGCTGTTGTTTTCATTGATTTGTTTATTTTCGTAGTCGTTCGGTCTTGAATCCTTGTCGTCACTCCAGTACGAGTAGTAAGACTAAGAGGTCTTCGCAGGGTCAGCCTGAAGATGCACGGGTAGGGGATACGCTCGCGTCATTTCAAGCAGTCCTTTTCCCCGCGCAGCGTGCATGTGGTTGTCAGTTTCAACGGTGGGTTGGTTTTTTCGAAGTCAAGGAGTGGGACACTAGAGCTCAAATAGAGGAACTGAGGAGACCAATTCATATCAGATGCGCTTGTCAAGTCAGATCTGCGTGAACGAAGGAGTCTTGTAGAGCTGCAAAGACTCTACTCCTTAGTCGTTGCCAGCCTCTAAGAAAGGGTGATCTTCAGACTCTCAAACTTTTTCTCCATTTCAAGATACTTGCATCAACTACATCTTAGGACAATGCTCTAATTACCGACGCTTTCTCATACTACTGTGCATGGCAGACACACGCCAAAGGAGTGAGACCTTACACAGGGCCACTCGAGTTGACCCCACCACTAAGAGGTACAAGTCGCCATGTGCAACAGCGTACAGAGGCAGAGGCAAGCATTGACACTCAGGAGCTCAAACAGACGAATACTTGACTCTGAAGCGGGAGCAACGCCAAGATATGGTCTCGTACTACCTTTGAGAGAAACTCAATCAAATCTAAAGCAGACCATCTCGATCTGGTCAAAAGGTAGGGAGCGCAGAGAAATTCCGCGGAGCTATGATTGCGTCCCAGACTTGCCCTGTTGGGGAATGAGAATTCGAATTCTCCACTTGATTTTCACGGATGCTGTTGATATTCCCATACAAGCCGGAGGATTGAACGAAACAATCAAAAGATTGCCGACACGGTGAAAAGTCCCCACCCGTCAGAGAGAGCAACCCGGACACCAACGAAGCTCGACTCCATGGAAGCCAACGATCGTGAGTTTCAAGAGCTGGACCTAGCAAGACAAGCTAAAGAACATGTGGTGGACTGAGTGAACATGTGGTGGACTGAGTCTGTGCCTAGCTTTCGACGCTAGGATCTGCATAGGGGGGTCCATGGCAGAATGGAGGTGTGTCCGGAAGAGATAGGAACAGAAGGGAGTTAGCAGGCTATGACCTCATCACAGAGCACCTCAGGAACACCACCAGTAAAGAACGTTGAGTAGATTTCAGAACACAGCAAGGGATCCACGGATAGGATCCGGGTTCGGAACATTCGGATGAGGGAACCTCATGACCAGGAACGGCAGCCCCAACCATGCCCCCCTTTCATCATACCCCCTTTCGCCCTTCCCACCCCCCCTTCTCCCCTCCCAACAACTGCCGCAGACCATCCTACAGCCTTGCGTCCCGAACACTTACAAGGCCTCACGACAATGATTACGTTCTACTGCCAGCCACACAGTCAATGCTACCAGTCGTCTGAGGCAAGCCAGCCCACCAGTCCGCCACCGGCAACTCTCGGATACACGCTAAGATGGACTGCTGCCGAGGAGTCCACGACAGTCTTCCCTTCGATGCCGCAGCCATGATAAAAGCTCCGGCTTCCGGTTTTCTCTGAAATTTGCGACACTTCCATTATCTAAACCCCCGCTCCCCCCCTTCTCTTTCTGGTTTCCTCTGCACTTCCTCTTGTTCCCAACATTATCCTTATCTCATCCAAGGCTGCCACCTTGAAATTCTTCCCTTCTTGAAGAACCTGTTCCAGACCAATTTCGAAACACCTGCCTTCCCTTCGTCACGAACGGAGAACAGCAAAACAATCGAACATGCGCGCCTCAAAGTTCAAAGAGGAGCTCGATGAGAAGGCTGCCAGCGAGTCGGTCAGGGCAGCAAACGCAGCGGACGAGTCTGAGTCCGAGGTTCCCCCTGCTACGGCGCGTGCTGATGCCCCTCATGATGCCCCTGCTGCCCCTCCAGCTGCTCCTGTTGCCCCTGTTTCTTCTTTTGATCCTCCAGCTACCTCTCATGGTCCTCCTCCTGTCCCTGACTATCCTCCCCCCACCGTGCCCCCTGCTCCTACTCCTCCCACCACTCCCCCCCCCCCCCCTGTCGGCCCCCCCCCTTATGAGGACCTTTCTGAGCTACCTGTGTCTATCGACCTCGGTCCCCCTGGAGAATTCCCCCTGTCCCTCTTGGACGTTCACAGTCAGCCTGGCTCGCTTTCTGTCCAGCCTGGCAGCGCTGTGCTTTCCGTGCTCCCCTCCACCTCTGTCCCCCCCAAACTATCTCCCCTACGCTTCTGGCTCCTCAACATCGGGTATGTCCTGCGTTTTTCTTGCATGCCCCCCACTCGGCTCGACGAAGTCTCAAGCTGACCATCCCCTTGTACAGTCTCTGGATCGCCTTCTTCCTCTCCACCTTCTCTTCCTTCATGGTCACTGCGAGCCTCAAGACCATGGCAAACGACTTCAAGGCGTTGATCGCCGTCACCTGGGTCGTCCTGGCCCATGTCCTCGGCCAGTGCTGCTCTAGTGCCGTCTGCTGCACCATATCCGAGATGAGAGGGCGGCGCAGCGTCCTCTTATTGAGTCTTGTGATCTTTGCCTCTGGATCTATCGTTTGCGCGTATGCCGAAAGCCTGGTGGTTCTTGTTATCTCTCGTGGCATCCAGGGCGCCACCGCTGGAGGTAGGCTCCCCTATACCCCCTTTTGCTTTCCCTTTTTCCCTCTCTCTACATTTACAAATCCATGGCATCTTCACGAGGATGTCAGCCCACATGGGCCGTATAGCTGACCGCCCAAACAAGGCCTCTTCTCTGTCAGCCTCGTAAGCTTGCAAGAGATATGCCCAAACCGAGTCGTCCCCCTCATGGTTGGCATCACCGTCGCCGTCTATGCCCTGGCCTGTATCACAGGTCCTGTTTTCGGCGGTCTCATGACCCAGTTCAACGCCTGGAAATCAAGCTTCTTACTCACGTAAGCTTATCTCCCGTCTTGCCCCCCTTTCTCCCAATTCTTCTTTCTACTTTATTTCCCTTCCCACTCGGTGACTAAATCTCCAATTTCGTAGGTCTGCTTTTGCTGGGCTCTCTTCCATCCTGATAGGCCTTTGCTGGCCAAGCCCGGATCTGAATGCCAGGGCCCGCCGCAAATCATGGACCTGCTTCGACTACTTCGGCGCCACCGCGCTCAACGGCGCCTTGTTTCTGTTCGTCCTCGGTCTTCAGAACGTCGGCGTTTCCCCCCACAGCGACGCCTGGTTTCAGCCATATTTTGTTGCGCCCCTCGCCTTGGGCGCAATCCTTCTCCCCCTTGCCATCACCTGGGAGCTATTCCTCGACAGAAGGATGTGCTACCGCCTTCGCCATGTCGTCCCCGCCATCAAAATCACGCTGCTGGGTAACCGTGTCTTCGCCTCGATGGTTATCAGCGCCCTATTCCTCAGCTTCCCCGTCGCCATCCTGGGCTTCTTCGCGCCCCTGAGATCCGAGCTTGTGGGAGGCAAGACGCCCGCCGTCGCTTCCCTCACCCTGCTGCCTATGTTTGGCGGCGCAATTCTCGGCGGGCTCACTGCCTTCGTCGTGAATATCTATTCTCAGTTGCTTTACCTGGGGAACATGCTCGGGCCTTTTCTCTCCGTCGTTTCTTGCCGCCTCATGAGCGATTTGTCTGGCCCCAACGGTGAGGCCAAGCTCTTGGGCTATCTCGCCATCTTCGGTTTCTCCCTCGGCATCACCCTCGTCACCAACTTTCTCACCATGGGCATCCACGTCGAAGCCGAGTTTTACGGTAAGTCCCCCAAACCCTTTCCGGGCCCTCTTCTTTCCCCTCCAGGGTGAACTAGAAAGCTGACAGATCGTAGTCGCCGCCCTCTCCATCCTCACACAGGCCAGGCTGCTTGGCGGCTGCTTCGGCATTGCCGCCTTCTCCGTCTTCCTGCATAATCAGGTCCTTAAGCTGCTCCCACCCCCGATCTCCCTGGAGCTCATCACCAAGCTGGCCGGCTCCAAGTCCGCTATCCCACTGAACCTGAACAAATACATGGCCGTCGGAATGGAGGCGGCCTTCCAATCTGCCATCGAAACATGCACCGTGTTGGCCGTCCTCTCCATGGTGGCCGCGGTCTCAGGGTACTTGGGGTGCTCTCATTGGAACGACGACGTCGATTCCAACGGGCCCCAACCGGGGCCTGTTGAGGAATCGAGATGGGCAAAGGCGGTTGGTGCGGTGAAGCATTGGCTCAGGATTCTTTTCAACAATCAACATTGATGGGATCCAAGCAGAGCAGACTTAGCGGCATGCGAGAAGCAGTCGGGTTTTTATCATGCATCAGCGAGCTGTTTGCTTTCCTTTGTAATGATAGACACAAGCAGCGTTTGTCTTGAATTGTACCTGGCTTTTTTCAGAGATTTCGTAAACGTTGCCATGTCTTTAATAGACTTCAACAAGGACTACTGCGTTCATCCTGCTAAGCAGCTCCTAGGCCTCATACCAGAGGACACAGATGACTCCATACAATCTGCAGTCGTGAATCATTTTCACAACGATGTGAAGCCGCCTATGCGTGATCCATTGATTTTACAAGCGAACATTCTAGCAATCTTCGCAATGCCTTCCCCCTATTGAACCCAACCTCGCCTCTATAACACTAGTAGTATGTAGACACCCCCGTAAAAGATCCATTCCATCGAAAAACGTCTGGCGACCCCAGACGAAGATCTGAACACAAAAAGAAAGCTTGCAAGCCCATCTTGAACCCGCCAATGTATAAATAATTGCCATCAACCTCTCGTCCACATTTTCCTCATGTCACCTAGCAACAGCTAAAGCATCACTCATATCCCTCACATCCTACGGATAAAGTCAGCATATGCTTCACGCAAGACCGAGTCATAGGATATAGGTATGTAGGTATGCACTCACCGCTCAACGGGCGACAATCCGAGCAGTCGCATGCCGTTGTAAAGCACCGTCCGCGCCGCCGTGTACAGCGCCGACCGCGCCTTCATCAGCTCCCGCTCACTGCCCACGATCCTCAGGTGGTCGTAGCTGCTGCTCAGCACGTGCGTCATGCGGAACAGATAGGTGAGGATCGTCGTGGGCTCCAGCGTCTTGAGCGTGTTCTGCACGACGTCGGGGTACTGGCTGAGGATGCGGACGAGCTCGACGGCGTGCTTCTCCGTGAGGAGACCTAGGTCCGCGCTGGCGATTTCCTCGTCCGTCAGGCCGGCGCGGCGGCTGATGGAGCAGAGGCGGGCATGGGCGTATTGCAGGTACGGCCCAGTGTCGCCCTCGAACGATGTCATCTTGTCCATGTCAAACGTGTAGTTATTGATCCTAGGAGGAATTCAGATGTCAGCAGAAGAACAGAAAAAATGCTGTGTTTCACCCTATTAGAGTGAGAGACAGAGAAGGGGTGGAAGACCTACCTCTTGCCAGTCATGTCCTGGACCATAACACTGCTGATGCCGAGAGTGTCGGCGACGGCCTCGGGGTTCTCAACCTGAGAGTACTTGGTCTCGTTCTTCTTCATGACCTCATGCATCTTGTCGCCAACGTCCCGGAGAATGTCGTTGAGAAACTTGACGGTTCCCTTTCGCGTGCTCATACCCAGGACCATGCCGAAGTTGATGTGCTGGATCTGCTTGGCCGTCTCCGGGTGCCCCAGGAGCTCGATGATCTTGATGAGCTGCCTCATGTGCAGATCCTGCTCGGAGGCGATGACGTAGATCATGTGGTCGAAATTGTACTTGTGCTTTCGCTGCAGCAGCTCGCTGATGTCTCGCGTCAGGTACAGCGCCGTGCCGTCCCTCTTCCGGATGACGGGCTTCTCGAGGCTCTTGCCGGGCTTGCCGGGGACGTGTTTTGAGAAGTCGATGATGACGGCGCCCTGGGACTCTTCCGAGATGCCAGACGACGCGAGCTTCTTGGCCGCATCGGCCATGTCTGCCTCGGAGACCTGGCTCTCTCCCGAGTACTCGTCGAAGTGGATGTTGAGGCGCGCGTACGTCTCCTTGTAACGGACGATGCTGTAATCTCGGAATCGCTTCCACTGCGCAACGGCTGCGGCGTCGCCATCCGTCATGGCCTTGAAGTATCGGCGGGCCTGCTCGTCCAGGCATTTGCTCTTCAGCTCCGTGGCGTCCTTGCCCTCCTTCTCCAGCGCCTCGATCTTCTCCTTCTCGTCTGCCACGTCCCGGTTGATCTTGACGTAGACTTCGTACAGGTGGTTGATCGGGTCGGCCACGAGGGCCTCCTCGTTTCCGTACTTCTCAAAGGCGACGCTGAGCAGGCCAAACTGCTTGCCCCAGTCCCCGAGGTAGTTCATGCGCACGACATCCCAGCCAGCGCCCTCGTACAGGTTAGACAGGAAGCCTCCAATGATCGTGCTCCGCAGGTGTCCGGCGTGGAACGGCTTGGCGATGTTTGGAGACGAGAACTCGACAATGATGCGCTTCTTTCCCTCGGCGGGGCTGTCCGGGTTCTTCAGGCCAAGCATGGGGTTCTTTCCGAAGTCGCCGCCGCGCTGCTGGATCTGGGGGATGAGCATCTTCGCCAAGGGGCCGGGCTTGAACCAGAACTGGAGGAATGTGCCGTTCTGGAAGGCGCTCGGCTTCTCGATGAGGGGCGACTCTGGGATCTAAGGAGGCACAGCGCATCAGCATCTAGGTGGAACCGCACATCAACTGCAGACAGCCCTGGCGGCAAGAGATGAATACCTTCTCGAGCCACTCTGCAGACAGATCGGCTGGCTTCTTGCCCTTGATCCGCAGAGCAGGAATCGCCAGGATCATGTCGCCCTTGTCCAGTCCCGAGGTCCACTGCAGCGCATTATAGAGGATGCTTGTCTCGACGCCGGTGACGGGCTGGAGGAGGCTGGTAATGTGCGACCTGTAGACGTCGACGGGATTGATATCGGGATAGCACCCAGGGAACTCGTCGAGCTTGCTGATAGACATCTTCTCGAGCAGCGCCGCAACGCTGTTGGTGCCGTTGTCTGTCGCCATGGCAGCTGTTCTCGTCGCGGAAGTGTGGAACGCCGAGGCGAGTCGCGCGCGGGGGAGATCGAGGTCGCGGAGGCGAGGAAGAGAGGGACGGGAGGCAGCGGGGCAGATCTCGGTTGATATGCAAAAGCGTTGCTGCCGAAGGGTCGCGCGGGAGGATGAGATGAGGCGGCCGACGATGTGAGTCATGGGGAGATGGAGAAGAGGGATAGAGTCGGATTTGTTTATCCATCACGGGAAGAAAAAAGGGCTTCATGTTAAGGAGACGAAAGGCGTGAAAAGAGCTCGTGACGCTAACTCCATTCTGGAAGGTAGGGAAATCTGTTTTAGGATTAGCCGATATTGAAGATCTCCTCACCCATGTTCAGTATACTTTGGCACACACGGTGAAAGTGTGTAATTCAAAGTACTCGGTACTACGGAGTACATACAGAGACATCTCACTCAGGCATTTTATCAGACCCCGCCATGCAGCAATATCGAGAACCCCGCCCCCGCTATCGATAAGGCAATCAATCAATGAATTCTTTTGGAAAAAATGAAGCTGCGTGTCTTGCCAAAGCAGCAGCCTCAAAGCTCGAGAAGAAATGGCATTGCTGTATATGCGTCTTTATCGAATGCGAAAGCAATTACAAGACTGTTGTCAGAAACATTACATCAATGAAGAGTATGCCGGATTCTCCATGTCCCTGTCCAGCACGGTTCCGTTCATAAAGACCGTCCCCTTCTTGAAGACGCTGACCCGCCCTGGATGCAGATGCGCAGGCGGGTCGTCATCGACCGTGCCGTTGGCGTAGATGATGCCATTCCAGGGCCTGCTGATGGACAGGCTGCTCGCCTGCATGGTTCCCTGCAAGGGCGGCAGCAGTGGAGATCTCCCTGAGCTGACGACGCAATTCTCGCTGAGCATGTACAGGTTCATCCCGATCGCCAAGGTGTAGATGTCGGCGCTCACCAAGTCCCAGCTCGTCTGGTTGTTGACCATGACGCCGATGTAGTCAGCCAGGATGACGGTCGGCCAGGCCTCGGGGCTCATGTTGTTCAGGCCCATCCAGTACAGGGCAGGGTTCGTCGGCTGCACGGCAATGCTCTGGAGCGAGTCGAACGTCGACGTGATGGCGTCTGCGCTGACGAGCCACTGGCCGATGAGCCAGGTGTCGGAGCTCCCACCGCGGCTGATCTGCTTCCACTGCGCGACCTGGTCCTCGGCCACGGACTGCGTGTCAGGTTTGTTGGACCAGTGGTCGTTGAGGCTCATCAGGCTCGTCTGATAGATGCCATCGGGGACGGAGTCCTGCGGCACTTCGGGCTGAAGATCGCCGGCCAGCAGGAAGATGACGCAGCCCTTGCCCCCATTCTGATCCATGAAGTACGAGGCAGGCTTTGCGTTGAACGTGGTGGAGGTGTCCAGGTCGCCGCAGCGGTTGTTGACGCCCTTGAGCTTGTCGAAGAAGGCGTTGACGATGCTCGCGTCCCAGTATATCGGGCCACCTACGGGAGCCACGTGGCGTCCGACGAGGTACCGGATGCGGAAGAAGATGGCCTCGCCGGGAAACGCGGCTGTGAAGTCGTTGATCTCCTTGACCACCTGGTCGACCGATTCTCCCGAGTTTCCGACGGCGATGTCTGCCAGCTCGTCGTTGACGTGCAGGGTCCAGAAGCCGTACGAGTCGCCGTCGTGGATCGAGCCGACTCGCCAATCGAACCATCTAGATCCGGCTTGGAGCTGGTCGTGGATGCTGAGGCCCTGGGTCTGCGTGTTGGCGGCGATGCCGAAGGACACGAGCTGGCCGCTGATCTGGCTCATGCCCGCGTCGTGCGAGCCGGGCATGACGACGTGCTGGATCTGTCTGTCCGCGATGACGTCGTAGATGCCCCTCATCCAGTTCCCCGCGCCGAAGCGGATGGACGTGACGAAGCCGTAGTCATTGCTGCCCGTGATGATGAGGGTGACGGATGCCGAGGTCGCTGGGTCGGAGTACTCGCGCTGGCCCATGCCCATGCCGGAGAGATCAAAGACGGTCCGCTTCGGGTTGTCATCCGGGATGTGCGTCGTTGCTCGCACGAAAAACGACTTATCGGTGCCATCGATGGAATAGTACGCCTCCCCGTTGTCGTCGACGGCGTTGGCGCCGACCCGGTCAGTGTACCGCACGGTGTTTTGGCGAGCACGGCCCTGCGGGATGTCGCCCCAGTCGAAGACGTCGAACTGGTAGGAGTGAGTGGACTGCAGGACGAATCGATGGGGCGTGAGGTTGACGATGGTGATGTACTGAGTCGCTCCTGGGAGGCCGTTCGAGTTCATCTGAGACCAGTCCATGTACTGCCCGGCAGGGAGAGATTCCGTGCTGTACGTGCGGTCACTTGAGCTGCATACCGCCGCGCCGATGCTTTCATCTCGGGCGCCGAGAGGGTGACGAGCCTGACTGGCATGGAGAAGAGTCGCCGCCTGGGCGATGGGGAGAATCGACGCAACGCTTGCAATGAGCCTCCAGGCTCCGTGGATTCTCATGGTGGCCTTTGTCTTCGCGCTCTTGTCCTTGCGATCAAGCTGGTATCCTGACCTTTGGCGGAACAGAAGACGTGACAGTCGATGTCCGGCGCCTCCTGCGAGGAGCTTGCTTTTCAATCACGCTCGGCATCGTCAATCTCCTCCTCCCCCTCCTCATAGCCTCTTCCTTGGACCATTCCACTACTCAAGCGCCTGACCCACAGTCTCATGCCGTCAACACGGCTGACCCCACGGACGTGGAAGGGCCTGATGAAAAACCACCATGTCGAGATCCATTGTCAACCCATGATCTCCAGGGAGCTCTTCGGGGCTATTGCCGAAATTGCGGGAGGCATGATGTTGGAGAGGATGCAATTTGCATGCAAACGCATTCTCCATGAGGTTCGAGGTCCGAGCCCCTTGGACCATAAGGGGAGGTCGCAGTGACGGTCGAGGGACTGGGTTCCATGCTGCAGAAGCCTTCCGGCCAGGCGACCCTCAAGGCTGTGATCCTTGCGATCCTTCCGGGCTGCGGACAAACTCCTTCCGGGCTCTGACCCTGAGTTGGAGGATCTCCATGGACGGAGTCAGCAGGACGGCATGTTGCTCTTTCAAGGTGTCGAGAGGGGGCTCGCGGTGAATGATGTGTGTGCTCGTCCTCGTACAGAGTACGAGGTAAGTGCCTCGAGAGTGCCTCGAGACCCGAGTCACTTTGCCCCCGTGGAGCACGAGGCCAAGTGCCGAGGCCACATGTCTCCGAGTCACGAGATGGGCGACGATCACGCAAGATCTATTGCATCCTCAGGACGGCGTGCCGATGATCAGGGTGGAGGAGTCCATTCCATCCTGGAGATGCCTGCGCCAACGTGGGCTCCCCCCCCAATTGAGGGGAAACGCCGCATCTCCAGTCCATGGATGGTTCAGCGACCGCGACTAGGGCTCGAACCCCTGCCGCCCCTGCCGCCCCCGCGGTGATTGGCCGCTAAAGACGAGCCGAAGCGCTGTGAGGGAAGGAAGCATCCGCCGCTCCTTCCACGTCGTGAACAGTGCCGGGCCGCCCCTGCCTTTCTTGCGGTTTCGTCACTGGCCGGCCCGCGAGTGGAAGGAGCCGAGAATGAGGAGGTGCTACCAGTAAGAACTTGCACAAGTACTCGTACTCGTGCAAGAGCACTCCTACTGAAGACCCTACAGCACAACAATGCGAGGATGAAATAATGAAATATACCAAGGTAAGGTCTACGGCCCGAATTCCGCGAAAAGCAAAGACATTGGCGTATTGGGGGGCATGGATCTACGAGTACGTACGAGTTAGTACTGAGTACTCCGTACTGCATGTACTCCGTACTGGTACCGAGAGGCACTCGTACTCGTACAGTACGGAGTGGGGAGTAGTACGAGTACGAGTGCGGAGCGGGAAGGAACCCTTGCCAGGGCCCCTTGAATGCTTGGGGGCAGTCGCGATCCTCGACGAAGGGCTCGGCTGTCTCGAGTCTTGAGGCAGTCACGATCGTTTGGAGGCCTGTCGAACGCCTCTTCACGCCTCCTGACGCCACTTCATGCCACTACTACTCTGTACATCTACTACTCCGTATTGCCTTCGAATTATCCTCAAACACAGATTCCTCGTCATACTTGTACTCAGGTGTGCTGCCCGAAAGCCCTTGTCGTCCATCCTCCATCGATCCCGTTTGGCCTCGTCTGACCTCGCCTCGACATTAGCTCCAAACACAGGCCTCCTGTCATCGCCATGCCGGTGCCTGGCCCCCGTGGCGGAGGCTGGAGCTGCGCGGGAATACGGGGTAAATACGGAGTACAGCCTCCTCAACCCTCCCTGCTCTTGTGCCTAGGTGCACGTGAGACAGTCTTGGTCCAATGGCTGATACCGAGCAGCGTACGGAGTAGAACTTTGAAAGAGGTCGACGCATCCCTGCCGCGAGAAATCACGAGTCAGGCACGAAGCAGCGTACGGTGCGCCGGCGTCCTTCTCTCGGCAGATCGACAGCGCTCGCTCTTGGGCCCCTTGTGGCTTGACGAAAGGACGACGACGGCGTCCTTCCGCAGAGCGTTCATCTCAGGGAGCGGAGATCCCCGGGAACCAGGCTCCTCCCGAATGCAGCGGCACGGATCTCAGACGCGGGGGGGGAGCCGCTCCGTTCCGGCACTGGTCCTCCTTCGTGCTCCGTGGAGTGACCGAGCTACCAGGCACGCAGGCATCTAAGAATGGCTCTGCCCAACCTCAGCACGACCAGAGAAATAGGTCTGCCTAACGATGCAGATGAAGAGGTCGCGTCGGGATTGGTTCTTTTGTCCCTGATAGCGGTCGGGAAAGGCCATTGCCATGGCCCTGATTTCAGCGCAGCCTTGGCACTCCCTTTTTTTGCAGGCCTGGACTGTTTGTGTGCAAGAGTGGAGATCGAGCACGCCTGTGCTAGCGATTTGCCTCTTGCTCATGGAGGGAGGTCGAGAGACACAACTCCTAACAAGTGACGGCAGCCAAGACGCGTGCGGGTGGCCTTTGAGAAGAGGAGAGAAGAGGGCGAAAGAGAAGGTTGAAATCAAAGAAGGAAGAGGCCGGGTGCCGCGTGCGGATGAAGTCATTGACGATCCAAAGGCATGATCCAGAATAATTCGACCATCCCTGATTCTCTTGAACCATTGCTCTCCCTCAGGCTGGGCTGAAGACCGTTTTGTCTCACGAGGGGACCCGCTCTCAGCTCGCCATGTCATGCACACTTCATCTTTACCTCTTCAATATGCTTCTTCGGCATCCGCAAATGCGGCATCCCCGGCCACTCACTGGACGACTTGGCCGCCTACATCCTTGCTCGCCCACGCAGCCAACTCCGCGAGGCCGAACAACAGCATAACAGAGACGTGGCTGCCCGGCCCATGCGATCACAAAAAAGAAAAGAAGGAAAAATCGAACAAAAAGAGACAAACAGCGGATCAGAAAACCGAGCCGGACGGCGCGCGCGGGACACTCTCATGCATCACATGGAGGCTATGCTTTCACTTCCCCGGTCAGCACGTTTCTACAGGGCTTCTCACGGCCTGTCATGTCCATATCCCGGCATGTCGCTTCTGCGCAACAAGCACCCATCCATGCCCGTGGAGATTCCTTACACCGGCATAATGACGAAACAGTGGTCGACGACAATTCGCCAGTCGCAGTACGGGGGCACAGCTTCACCTTGTTGACCACGCCGGCGGCTCCCTCATCCCCCCCCTCGCTATCTCTCGTAAGACTACAAAACGCATGCATGGGGAGGACGACGCAAGTTGTCGACTCGTCCATCACTCTCGACAACCCGCCTCACCCGCCAGAGACAAG
Organism: Escovopsis sp. TC; assembly: GCA_003055185.1. Lineage (NCBI taxonomy): Eukaryota > Fungi > Ascomycota > Sordariomycetes > Hypocreales > Hypocreaceae > Escovopsis > Escovopsis sp. TC. Next base: position 97,720 of record NIGD01000012.1, read on the forward strand.
AAAATATCTCCTCCGCACAAAGATCCCCTGAGCAAACAGGACTGCGCGAGCAAGATGCCCGAAGCACGTAGCTCTCGCATCAGCTCGAGCAAGCTGCGGCAACCGCTCGCCCGCCTCGAGTCATGGCTCGCCTCCATCATCACCTCGCAAAAGAACGCTTCTAAAAGTCCTCTCTTCACGAAAATTCCGCCCGAAATCCGACGGCAAATCCTCACCTGTGCCTTTGGCGATTGGACCGTTCACATAGGGCTCAAGTCCCAGCGAGTGAGGAAGATGTTTCGCCGGCGCACGGTCAGTACATTTACACCAACCAGCATACATGCCCGATGCTCCCCCAATGGGATGGACGATCGACGGTCCCCATACAAGATGCGTCACGCTCAAACAGTCGTCCTGTATTCGTACATCCCTCGATGCACTCTGTCGACTTCGGGCGTTCGTTCATCCTTGCTCACTATCATCATTACAGGAGACGTGGACATGGAAGGGATGCTTCTGCCACCAAAAGGCCGTGACTTGGCACAACCCACCCCATTTCGAGGGCTGGAGGCGCGCCTGGTATGACGACCGATGTTTCGAGAAGTGCTGCGCGCCCTCCAAGTGCTTCCTACCCTTCGACTGTCGCATCGGCATCATGGGCTGGCTCCTCACCTGTCGCCAAGCCTACGAAGAGGGCATAGACGTGCTCTATGGGACGAACACGATCCACTTCCACGGCTTCGTGCTGCTGCGGCAGTTGCCTGACCTCCTGTCCCGCTCCCGGCTGGAGTCGATCGCCAAAGTGGAATTGACGTGGCACATCAACCCCTGGCTTGATCGAGACGGCGACTCGGAGCCGATCATGGAGGGGCCCTCGAGCAGGATCGTCCCCACCATGGAGGCATTCATCGCCACTGCCGAGGCGCTGCCCCAGATTCTCCCCAACGTCAAATACCTGTACATCTCCCTCGTGGGGAGCCTGATACCGTTCAACATCTCAATCAACTCGCCACAGACATATCACACGACAGAGGAGCTGCTCAAGGTGGTGGACCGATCGGTAAGGAAGCTGGAGAAGTTGGCGCACTGCAGGATAGCGCTGCCGACGAGTTGCTTCCATATGTGGAAGTTCAAGATCCCTCACATCTGGGACGATGCCTTTCGGGACAGTCTCGACCTCGGTGGCGTGTGGCGGGACCTCCCGCCGCTGCCCAAGGGGAAGGGGACCGACGTCGACGACGGGGATCTCAAGGAGCAATTGGTGACGCGCGATGGACGTGCGAGGGGATATTGGGTCTGTCACGGGAAATGGGATCTGCCGCTCCCATTTCTCTTCTAGACGTGCAGCTCGACGGAGTTCTGTTCGGCGGTCAAGGGACAGGCAATCTTCGAGTCGGAGGACAACTAAAGCCGAAACCTGCGACAGAACCATTGGGTCAGCTTGGAATCGATGGGACGGGACATTGCCCGGGAGGTGGAGGGTGGATACACATGGCGAGACGTTGAAGTCGTCTGAGATGCCTGACAAACCAATGATACCCCAAGAGCGACAATATGATCGATGAGGCAGACAGAGTTCTGTGAAAATGACATGACAAGGCCGCTCGAGGGGTCGAGAAGATATCATGTCTCAATTTGGTCGGCATGAAGGGTCGAAACCGGCAAGATGAACAATGTCTTGAGGGCTGGACATCGGCTGCATATGTCGAATGGAAGCCCGAGATGGATATCCTCTTCCCGACGAGAGATTCTTTCCTGGCCTAATCTCCGACGCCCAGCCCGTCCCTTGGAGAACCCCGAGCACGCATGTCCGAACGCAAGCATCTGCGGGGGGAAGGAGTATAAGTCGCATTCAAGGTAGAGTCGCATGAAATGATTGCAGGAGCAGGAGCATTGCAACTTGGCTACTCGGTCCTCTTCGAACCCCATACACTGACAGTCGACTCCGCGAATGAAAAGGGGGCGAGCACTGCGTGGACGGCGCCGCCTCCCCAAGACCTCCACCTCACGACGAGGCATTGGCAATAGAGCACCCGAAGACCAAAGCCTCCACCTCATCACTTTTCAGACCATACAACCTCTCATTCGCAGTCGTGATCGTGATTACCCAGCCAATCGAAGAACATTCCCTGGCGGCGGCGCCACTCGCACAGCGAAATGCGGGATGCGGAGGATGGCGTGATCCGCACCATTGATAGCATCAACCCCCTTGCTTATACGCAGCACAGGAGCATCCCGACGCACCGCAGGCCGGCAACACGCGCATTGCACGGCATCAGACCACGGCCAGGACTTGAATTCAGATTGCAGAGGGTAATCAATCTCGGGAGGGGATGATGTGATGCTCGGTGGCTTCCGTGCCTGCTGGAATTCGCCATCGGAATCTTCACGCACGTCACTGAGGGGCATGCTCGCTGCTGGGAGATGATGCCCCGAGGTTTGCATGAGGTCGATGCCATCACTCTGGTGTATATAAGAGGGAGGTGAGACTCGCAAAGGGAGAATATGATTATTACCATCATCATCGAATTCAGCAACCGTCGATAGCATCCTCTCTCTCAGACACAGCCGATCACAATGGCGCCCTCTGTCACGCAGACCGAGACCGAGACCGAACCCTCCCAGGCCTCGATCTCCTACAAGCGCTTCTTCAGCCAGTACAAGGAGCTCGAAAACAAGCAGGTCAATCAAGAGGTGGAGCGCGGCCAGACTGATCTCCCCGGTGCCAGGGTACGTCTAACCATCGTTTTCAAAGTCCTTGGGAATTATGACATGGCAAAAGAGAGGATCCCACGGCAAAATCGAGCTTGCATCGTGCATACTTACCGTCTGGCCTTTAGTATCCCCACTACCTCCCTACCTGGAACACCTCGCAGAGCTACCCTCCCCTCGAGCCCTTCACACACTACGAGCACGGCAAGGACGCAGACACTACCTACCCCGACCTGTTTCCCCAGGGCGTCCAAGTGACAGACCTCACGCCCGGCATCGGCACCGAGGTGCGCGGCCTGCAGCTGTCGTCCCTCTCCGACGCCGGCAAGGACCAGCTCGCGCACTACGTCGCGACGCGCAAGGTCGTCGCCTTCCGCGACCAAGACTTCGCGGACCTGAGCATCCCCGACGCACTCGCCTTCGGGGGCTACTTCGGCCGGCACCACATCCACCCAACGTCCGGCTCGCCCGAGGGCCACCCGGAGGTGCACCTCGTGCACCGGGGCGCGGGCGACCGGACGTTCGAGCAGTTCTTCAAGGCGCGCACGAGCTCCGTCGCCTGGCACTCGGACGTGTCGTACGAGCAGCAGCCACCGGGCACGACGTTCCTGTACATCCTGGACAAGCCGGAGACCGGGGGCGACACACTCTTCGTAGATGCGGTGACGGCGTACAGGAGGCTGAGCCCTGCGTTCCAGGAGCGGCTGCACGGCCTGAGGGCGACGCACTCGGGCGTGGAGCAGGTCGAGGCGGCGGCGAGGTTGAACGGCATCAAGCGCAGGGAGCCCGTCATCAACAGCCACCCGATTGTGCGGACACACCCTGCCACGGGCGACAAGGCGCTCTATGTGAACCCTCAGTGTGAGTTTTCGCCCTCCCTCCTTCACTTTTCCCTTCCCAGCCCCCCGATCACCCTTCGGATCTCTCCTGGCCAAGGCTTTCAAAAGCCAGCTGTCTTTGTGTCATGTGCCCATGAGCAGCGTCGTGCTGTGTCCTGTCGTGTCCTGTTGTGACATCGGCTGACTTGCATCTAGTCACGCGAGACATCGAAGGCCTGAAGAAGGAGGAGTCGGACGCGCTGCTGCAGTTCCTGTACAACCACCTCGCGTACGGCGCGGACTTCCAGGTGCGCGTCAAGTGGGAGGACCGGACGGTGGTGGTGTGGGACAACCGGGTGACGCAGCACAGTGCGCTGGTGGACTGGCAGAGCGGGCAGAGGAGGCACCTGGCGCGGATCACGCCGCAGGCCGAGCGGCCGTACGAGACGCCCTTCGAGAGGGTCTGAAGAGGTGGAGGATGGAGGATGGATGATACCTGCGATGTTGATCAGAATGGTCTTGTGTTCTAGTACTACTATTGACTATACGGAGTAGTAGTTTGAGAAATGATATGGCATTGATGATTTCTTACGTGGGATGGGGAAGTGCACACCGTCCAGAGTGGTCCGGATTGTGATCTGGAACCATGGACCTCGTTTGTCCCAGATATTGCTGCTACAAGCAAATCGTCTGTGCATGGAGAGAAAAAAGGGGAACCAAGAATTCATACTCCGTACTCCGTACAGATGGAAAAGATGGAGAGTCAAGGAAAAAAAAAGAGATGCGTCGTTCGGGACTCGAACCCGAGCCCCAACCTTTCAATACGGGTGTATGGAAGGGTTGGATCCTAACCCCTAGACCAACGACGCTGGCTTGGGTGATGACAGCCGAGGACTTAGCAGCTGCTATATAGTGCGAGATGGCCTGAGATGGACCGGCCAGCAGCTCTACGATTTCTAAATTCATGTCATCTACTCCGTATGAGAGTTGGCATGCCGAATAAGACCTCCGTCCTACGAGGTGTTACTGAAGGCAACGTGCTTCATGACCGAACGGCAACCATGAAGAGCCGCGGGTACCGGAGCATGACTCCCCCGTCCCGCATCGCAGGAATCATCTCCCTGATCACCTCGAGATACCTCGCCAGGAATTGCTCCCTCTCCTCGCCGTTGAGCGGCTCGAGGTAGGGCCTCATCCCCGCGCCCTTCATCCACTCGACGATGTCGCCGTGTCCCGTCATCGGGTGGTTGTAGACCGTGTGCCAGACGTCGACGCTGTCGCACAGCGGCTTGAGCTCGTCGTACAACTCGGTGGGCGCCTGGAAGGGCCCGATGGAGGGGTCGTGCCTGGCCAGCGTCTCGGCCCAGGGCCCCTCCCCGGCGACCTGCCGCATCGCCACGTGCACCGGCTCGGCGTGGTTGTCCGGCACCTGCATGGCGAAGACGCCGCCCTTGGGCTGGCCCTGGATGAGCCGCCTCACGAGGGGCAGCCGCTCGTCGCGCGGGATCCAGTGCATCGCGGCGTTGGAGAAGAGCAGGTCAGCGGGGGCCTCGGGCGTGTATGTTCGCAGGTCGGCGACGGAGAAGGAGAAGTGGTCGTTGGGACGCGAGGACGAGGCCTTGGCGTCGCGGATCATGGCGGGAGAGGTGTCGATGCCGTGGACGCGGGAGGCCGGGAAGCGCTCGTGGAGCAGGTAGGAAGAGTTGCCGGGCCCGCAGCCGAGGTCGACGACGAAGCCGGGGTCTGTGAGGGGCACCTTCGCGAGGAGGTCGAGCGCCGGGCGGTTGCGCTGGTCCATGAACCGGAGGTACTGGTCGGGCGACCAATCCTGCGCCTTGGACGACTTTGCCCTGGCCAGCATTCGAGGCTGGAGGGAGACGAAGCGACGTAGCATGAGGGAGGGCCCTGGGAACATCGTGGGGGCGTCCGGATCTCAACCTTCGATGAACAGAAAATGAAGCTCTTCACGATCTTGGCGATGATTGAGGAGAGGCAAGAGCGACTGCCCAATCGAGACTGCGAATCGCCTCGTGCGAGAAGCGGATTCGATGCCATATCCGGTTTAGCGTAACAGTGCGAGGTTGAGTCACGATGCCTGGAAGCACTGTGAGAGCCAAGTTGAAGCAGCTCAATACATGTGCCCCGGACTCGATGCTTGTAATTCATCGACGGTGAGAAGCATGGAAAGAGGAAGCCGATGTGATCAAGGAAAATGCTGCTGCTGCCAAAGGACAGCTGCTGCGCAAACAAAGCAACAGAATGAGAGCATTGGCCGGCTCCAAGGCTCCTCACATCCAGACCCCGCCCAACTACGGAGTACATGTACGGGGTACCATATGTGTCCGGTGCTGGGAGTCGACCTACCCTACACCTACCCTGGGACTTGGACTGGACTCGAGATCCCAGCCATTGAAGGCAGAAACACCACGATCATCTGAGGACAACACACGTTGAACATCATCGCCGACTTCATTTTCATCCGTGACCTCCAGTATTTGCACAAACCATCAAAATGCCACTTCAGGACCTAGATCTACAAAAGAAGGTCGGCCAGGTAGGCAACCCCCCCCCCACCC